>JBAIZZ010000332.1:678607-729562 GCA_037355905.1 Heliconius aoede
CGCCCCACAAGTGATTTGTCTGTAGATTTCCTGTGCAATCATTGTAAAATAATAAAAATATTTCTACTATTCCATTCTATTATATTCTTATTTCTATTATGCTTCTCTTATTAATGAGAAACAATATTTCTAATAGCCAATGGAACGCGGCCGTGTCCTCCGCCGTCCACATTTCCTATCGAATGCGAACACTGCACTACGTTTCTTAGCTGGCAAACGGATCAAGCTGGTCAACATCAACGCTGCTGACCTTGTCGATGGAAGACCTGCTGTCGTCCTCGGTCTTATCTGGACCATAATATTGTACTTCCAGGTAATTATTGCTATCTTCCAGTTCATAATTGGTTTTAAGCTTTCAAAGCAATTAACATTTTACATTGAAGTACAAACATATAAATATACAATCTAAAATGAATTTTAATACAATGGGTTTTTAATAGAAATGAGCTATAAATATTTTAGAAACCAATTGCAAGTAAATATTTACTAATATATTTTATTATTTAATAAATTACACATCAAGATTACAATATACCATAATTCAGACAGAAGTAAATCCGATCGTATTTATTATTTATTTATTTAGTTTCACGCTTCATCCCGCACACATCAGGGTAGGCAGAGGTAATCTGGGAATCTAGTATTTCTGGACTCCATTCCCATTAAACCACTTCCATTCCCCACTTTCCGCCAAATTTTGGGGCATTTCGTGTTGAGTGAAGCCTCCTTTTGCCCCATTACCAAAGCGAAAAAATGAAAATATAATGTGAACAGTTCATTTCACAATCGAACCTACAACTGTCACGCTTACAGTCACACCCTTGTGCCACTGGGCCATGACGGACTTAAAACCGATCATTTATCAAAATAAGTAGTTCTTGACGACATTTGACTTAGGGAAAGGACTTTCTATACACATTGTAGAGCTAGATAGAATCTTGAACTCACTTTCTCTACTTTCAATTTGCAATAGTTGCAGTGATTATTATATTAGTACTTAGTAGATTAGTTTACACTAAGAATTAACTGTATTCAAGAATTTCTAGACATGTAGACTATTATCTAGATAATAAGATAACACGGTTGAATGCACTAACTGTAAGCCAGTTTTAATGAGGATAAATCTGAATAGTTTTTAGTAAAGAGCAGTGCTTGACTTGTTAATAAGGCAGTTCTCATCGATTGTATTGGACCAGATACATAAATGGCTTAATGAATATTCAATAAGTTTTCTACAAATGCGTGGATTTTATTTTTATAAATATAGAAAGAAAAATATTAAAAATGGCAAGAAATTTTAAAGAAAACCATTTACATCTGTAAATAAAGTCTAAATATGACTATCGGGTTTGGATAAAAATTTCTCAGCTTGGTCATATGTGAGAAGTTACATAATTAATTTAGAAATTTTAGCCCATTAACCGTATATTAAACGACGTATACACTTTTTACTCCATATATTATTTATTTTTGCTTATTCAATAAAGCCCATCCTTCTTGACTTGTATACCCTTATTATAGATATATTCTCATTTTAATTGGCTTGATATATTTTGTTTGCGCAAGCTTCATTCAATATATTGGACCCACAGGACAGAGGACGAGAGGTGGGTGAAAAGCAAGCTTATAGTTATTTAGTGTTTTTTCTACACAAATGTGACAAATGTCTAAAGTGATATACATTATCTTACCATACCGTACCTCTCTTGAATTGAATTCAAATAATTATTTGCTTCTTATTCTCATGTTCATTTGTTTGCTTTATTCTCGATTTCCTTTTAATACCTTTTTTTTTGTTAGTTCCATAATATTTATCGAAATAATTATAACAGTGATTTGGCACAAAAAAACCAATTGTGACAATTGCATTTTTTGAAGGTACATATCCAATTCTTAATAATCTATTAAAATACAAAACAATTCTTAATAATCCAGTTGATGGGATTTTGGGAGAGCTGTTAAAGTTCTTGCGATTTATTGCGATTTAAATTCATTGAATTATTAATATGTATCTATATACTTTAATTTTTTTTTCAAGTATTAATTATAAACGCATACAGATTTAATCGTATCGAAATTCGAACCTGCGCCTCTTAGAAACCGTCCAAGAGCTCATCGCCAATTAAGAAAATACGTTTTTATCGAGCTATTACAAAATTCTTATATCATTACTTTCCGCTACCCGGATATTATTCCTTTTTTTGTTAACCTATGAGTTTTTGAACAGATCGAAGAAAACAGTCGTGCTTTGGAATATCTCAGTGGATCAAGATGTGCGTCGGTCATGTCGCAAGAGTCGGGCGCCGCCACACCCACGCACAGAGCAGAGGACAGATGGAAGCAGGGCGCTAAGAAAACACTATTGCAATGGGTTGCGAATGCTTTGCCTAAGTAAGTTTGTTCTATATCCTTACTATTCGAATTATTTTCTTAAGATAAGTGGAATAATATGGGGGTCACTTTACTCTAAATTACCCTTAAATATTATATTTAAATATTATATTTAAATTTTATATAAATAACGAATATACATAAAAATAGTAAGATATTTTTAATGAATCATTTGCGTAATATAAATTTAACAATTGATTATTTATTGTTATTACACCGTATAAAAGGTAAACCTCTACACTTAGTTTTCCCTTATATACAGAGCGATTCAAGAGGAAGGATTAGTACGTACTTGCGTCTAAAATGAGAGACTAGAATATCGTTGATTTGTAATGTGAAACTGAGGTGTCAATGACATGTGTCAATACATGTGTCAAACAAAAAAAAATATGATCATTCTACTAGATACCGGTCAAGGTCGTGGAGCCCACTGTGACTGTTATTGTGTGACTATTAATCCTAATAAACTATTAGGGTTGTTTTTTTATAGTTTAATCCGAGCAGATTAATACCACCCCCGGCATTTAAAACCAGCATGAAGTAGTGGCACTTGTCACTGCGTTTCGCATTAGGTAATGTTGGGCCCCGGCGCCCAACATCCTCCACCTTAAAGGCCGGCAACGCACCTGTAGCTTCTCTGGTGTTGCATGGGATCGTGGGCGGCGGTGATCACTTACCATCAGGTGACCCGAACACTAGTTTGCCTTGTCCTCTCCCATAAAAAAATAAATAAATTATTACATGACGTGTCGGCTGTTCACAATCGAACTTAAACGTAGAAAACTATTCGTATTTTTATTTTATATATATTTTTCAGAGAAGCAAACATCCAAGTAACAGATTTTGGACCATCTTGGCGCGACGGTATCGCTTTCTTGGCCATTATCGATGCCATCAAAGCAAATCTGATTAATTTAGCTGAAATGAGAAGAAAAACGAACAGGCAGCGATTGGAGCATGCCTTCGATGTGGCAGAAACAGAACTTGGAATTGCTAAGCTTCTAGATGCTGAAGACGTGGATGTAGACAAGCCAGATGAAAGATCAATTATGACTTACGTAGCGCAATTCTTGCACAAATATCCTGAACCTAAGGTAATATTATAGGTGATATACATATAGTGATAATATCTTTGCATAATACTGGACTTGATAAATTAAATATTTAAAAAAATGTTTTAATTTATTTCAGTGTGGAAGCAGCCTTGATTATAGTAGCAACTGCTAAATAATATATTTTGTTTACTTTTACAGACAACAGGCCCAGATGCAGTAGCAGCCGTTCAAGAAGAATATGAAATGTTACGAAATTGGCTCTCTGAGCGAGTGTCAACCATTCAAAGGCAGTATGACTCCAGGACACTCTCTCGACACTACGAGGATTATATCCTCGCCGAAAACGAACGCTTAGCCCGACAACCTGTTTATCAGAAGTTAGAAAAGCTCATGTACACACAGAGCTTAGTCGCCATTGCACCGAAATCTTGGAGAGAGTTGGTAGTTCTGTGGATAGAACTTGAAAGGTTGCACAGAAAATGGCTGTGGCTTTTGGATTCTGAATTACCTGGAGACTTTAGAACAGTTGGTGAATGGTTAGCCCGAGCTGAATACTTACTTTATTTCGACGAAATACCTACCAGCCTCGATGACAGAACAGCCTCTATCATAAGTGAAAAGATAGAAGAGCATACGTCCTTTTTTGCTGATTTGCCAGAAATCATTGACCGCTTTGAAGCGGCTTTACATTCTTCAGATGCATCCAAAATTCCAGCTGAAAGGCTTCAATATATGAAAGAACGTCTTCAAACAGTAGAGCGAGCCGCCCCACAGAGAAAAGCAAGATTAAAGTATCTTGAACATAAATGTTGTATTGTAGCCTTCACTGAGCTTACCAAAGCAAAATTGGCCGCTTGGACAAGCAAGTACGGAAGAATTGATCACGCTCGTGCCTTATTAGAAGATTATGATAATTTTGTTACAAAAAACAAAATTTTCCAAGAATTTGATAGAGCCTATATTGACATTAAACAAGTCGCGGAAGAATACAAGAAAGTTTGTGAAGTTGACAGAACCGAATCGAGAGAAATTGACACATTTTTGAGAGAAGTTTCGGAAAATTGGAGACGTGTTGCTTCGGATGTGAGATGCGCTAAAAGCGTTTTAGAAGAAGTAATAGCACATTGGGAGAGGTGGACGAATCTAACAGATCAGTTCACTTCATGGTTGGATAAAGCCCAGCATATGTTGAGGGTATCGGAAGATGAAAGATTAGAATTCTTCCAAGATTTGACAGTTTGGAAAGAGAAGCACCAGCTATTGGGCGATGCTGCTGGATTTTTGGCGGCAACATGCTCTGAAGAAATAACGACGGAGATTAAAAGAAAATACGTAGAAATCACTGAACGATGGGAACGTATTTGGGAAGAAGCCGAGTGGTGAGTTTTATCGGTTTTTTTATGCAACTATAAAATTAAATTCGTTTAATATTTTTTGACTAGTATAAAAGTAAAAAATGTAACTGACGCAAAATTTCAATATTTGTAATCTATTTTTCAGCTATGTACGAGGCGGAGACGCACTTCGCCATAGAAGAGAACTCAATCAAGGAATACAAAATTTAGACTCCTGGCTTTTGTCCGCTGAGAATCTTCTTTCCAGCCAACCAAAAGGAACCACTGAGAGTATACAAACTTATATCGATCAACTCTTGCAGTTAAATTCAGAGATAGAACAAAATGAAGAATTGTTCAAAACTATTAGCAGGTGATGATGATGAGTTATTGATTTATTGTGAATTTTATAGAAAATAGATTGTATTTTGAATGTAACAACCTAAAAGCTAGTTAGTAAGGCTTACGGCTTAATTCTAAATGATCAATATATAATTGTTTATTTATATTTAAAAATGTTATATCATTAATATTTTAATGAACTGTCTTACTAAAATGTTTGAGTTTACGATTTCTGTCAAGAGAATCGAGCAATATAATAAATAATTAAATACATAAATAAGAAGTCAAAATCACAAAAAAAAATATTCCAGGACGTTCCAAAATGCAATCGCTTCTCTGCCTCGAGACGAGGTGGAATCCAACATGTCCAAATTGAAACAGCAAAAGGAGGCGTTAGTCCGCGTCCGAGCGTCAGTTCCGGTTAAACTGCATCAATACAGGCAATTATTGGCGCAACATGCTTCTCTTGAGAGCGGTCAGCAGGAACTCGCTCGATGGTTGCAGGCTGCAGATGAAGCTTTACGTCCTTCTGGTACATCTCGGTAAGCCTGTCTTTATTATAAAAACTGAAGACTTTGTTTGCGCTAATCTGAGCAGTTACTGGTTCAGCTTAAAAAATACTTTGGTATTGGATAGTTGATTTATTGCAACATATTATATAGCATAGGTTTTAGGGTACTGTACCATAGGTTTTATGGTATATTACATAAATTTACGACCAGTAGGAGAAGTAACAATGATAATAGTTGAAAATAGGGGAAGCTTGAGAGCTTCCGAGGGCGTGATGCGTAACTTTTAGTAATTTTTATTTTACCAAACGAGTGAAACTAGTATTAAAAGACATCAAAAAGCAAAAGTACTGGTTACCGTAGCGTAATTGAGGCTTACCTTAGTGAATGAGACAGTTTATGGGTTAAAATTTCACTACAATTATTTTGTTTGTTATTTTTGTTTTATTTGATTTCACTATCGTATAACTAGACAGGCATGTAATGAGGACTTATAGTTATCTTGCCCTACTTCGTTATATTAAAATGAAATAAATATAAGTTGACAACTATTTTATATTACTAGTGAGGTGATAGAATCCCGCTACGAGTCGCACCGCAGTTTTTTCTCGCGTACAACGTATTACCGATCAATGCTTGAGAGTAAAAACAAAGTGTTCGAGAACATTGTCCGTGCTGCTGACACCGACCGCAGCGCTGACGTTGCTGAGCAACTGCGCCTCATGCGTGACCTTAATGAGAGGTAAAAGTTTAAATTATTGCATGTTTAAAATAGGCATAATTTTTGACATATAAATGTACTTTTATCTTGAGGTTATACCATACTAAGGATTTAATTTGCAATTCGGAATTTGTATATATATTTTTGTTCTTCTTCGCATTGGTAAAACAAAACGTTGCCATTAATACCGTCATTTTACACGTAATGCATCAATATGTGAGATGTGAAGTAGAGAATTTCGTTCTCTGGATTATTATGTTACCATAAAGTTAGAGCTAAGTAACGCACCGCATACTATGCGGTACTGAGTACCGCACTGGTACCGCATTGTATGTAGCCAGAGGCCTATATGCTAAGCGGGGAAAAGAGTGCAGCAAATAAACACAATAGAAACGTCTTCAATAATCATATGTATATTTAAAAAAAAATGATTTCAATAGATTTGCCCAAGTATCATCTGAAGCTACTAAAAGAGAAGCTGAACTACAACGTTTAGTTCGCGCTTGGGATGAGTTTGAAACCAAAAAGCGCTCCGTAGAAGAATGGGCATCACGAGCAGAAGCATTATTAGCTGATAATCGTGTTGATAACCAACAAGCTGTTGACTTCCATAAGAGATTCTTCCAAGAAGCAGACGAGAGAGCTGTGTCTGAACTGGTCCGATCTGGACGTGAACTTGTTGAGGTGCAATTTATATTAAAATATTGGCATTATTATAATATCTTTATATATAAGTATAATTTGGCATTAAAATTTTATAGTAGCGGGACTCGTACCCGTTGCCGTAGTTTGCAAAAAAAAATTGTTATCAGCGCATAAAAATTTTAAGGTATCGCCGTAAAAATATATTATATGGCAGCACAGTGGCTAGATTTGAAGATATCGACGCGGGTTCGAGTCCGCTGCATTCTAAATTTTATTACAATTTCCAAAATATGGCCCTACAGACTACGAAGTCTAAGCTGAGCCTTACATTTGTCTAAGAGCTCATTTAATTGCTTCACTTACTTGGCCTAAACCGGTTTAATAACAAGTGTATCCCGCACATAACGGGGTAGGCAGAGGGCACCTAGTGTTAAGTCAGTCCGTTCTCCACTTTCAGCCGAATTCTGGAGGCATTGCGTGTAGAGTGGCAAATTCAACGCCGCGCTTTGCCTCGACACCAGAGTTGGGATCGAACCCACAGCCAGTCGCGTACAATGTCACATTTTATGCTTCTGCGACACGACTGGCCAATGTTGTATGACATTCATTAACAAAATAACTTCTTACATACAAATTTGTAACAAGTCTTTAGTAAAACTATATAACTCTATTAAATATAAATATGATATCAGTTAGTAAACGAGGAAGATAGGCCCAAAGTCGTCCAAACAGTAGAAGATTTGCAGCGACGTTGGAAGGAATTATTAGAACGAGCTCCACCACATTTAATGCGACTTGAATTTAGACTCGATGAGACCGTCTTCCACCACTGTATAAAAGATATCGAAAAGGAAATAGTTTATGAAGAACAGGTTAGATAACTTTATAATATTAGCTGAAACTTTATTTAGATCTTTTCTAAATCTAAATGATTCAAACAATAATCAGGAATATGACAGATTTTATTAAAATAGAGTATTCAGTTAATTTTTTTATTAAAATAAAAAAAGTTGTAAATCTATATTTTTTATAATGCGTTGATTTTACTAGCTAGAAGATGTATGACAAATCGATTTATGGATATTTACTCACAGGCTTACAATCAAAGTGACGATGCTGATGGAATTCTTATTCGAAATGAAGAGTACTTCCGCAACCAAGGCAAGATAATGCAAGTAGAACAATGTCTACAAAACTTGAAAAAGATTTCTGTTAGTTACACAAATCAAACTAACGATAAAAGTTTAGAAGACGAAGTCAAAAAATGTGAACTACAATGGGAATCTACAGTTCATAGAGTAGAACACTTTAGACAACAATTACAAAGAATACCAGCCAAATGGGATTCGTATAGAGAGAAGTTCCGGGAAATGGAGAAATGGATGGACCATGTTGATAAAACTATGGACAGTATTGTAAGAGAAGTTGATTCTGCTGAAGCTTTCGAAAGAGAGAAAACCATTTTCCAGGTAATTATTTTAATAGTATTAAAAAATTATTATTTGTATCACTATATATAAATTTTATTAAGGGCTAGATTTACCACTGGCTACAATAGTTGAACTCAAATTTTTGATTTGACAGGATATAGGTAGCCAGTATATAAAGTAGCAGCCTATTAAAGTGGCTAATATGGACTTGAAAGTATCTGTTTTTAATTTTCAAGTATAAATTATTACTTTTACTTGGACACTTTTAAATTAAAAATATTCATATAATTCAAATGTTAAGTATTGTCTACAATTATCATAAGGGAGAATAACATCAGGGAGTTTGAAGTGAAACAGAAAAAAATATCAGTAGCCTCTGTCTGGTAGACTGCATTAAATATCAGATAACTTTTATCTGAAACTTTATTCGTAACCAGTAAAGTTGGCTTTAGTCTTTCAAATTATTATTTATTATATATTTATTCTTTAATGCTCTCATTGGATCAGCTTAAGGAGTTAATGGTAACTATACTGCATACAGCATATGTGCTCTTAGTTACAGAAAGTAATTCTATGTACAGCTTATATTATATATATTTTTTCATGCTTTTTTTATGTTTTTCAATGTACATAAAAAACTTTATATTGATCTACCTACTTATTAAAAAAAAGTGATCCTAATGTTGATAATGTGTATAGTCCATAAATTCTGCACTTGGCGCGTATTCAGAAATTCTTTGTGAACATTGGTTGAACCATAAATTATATAATTAATCATCAGATCTCCATCTGATCAATCAGTTAAAATATATCTTAATATATATACATCTAGTAAATGTAAAAAAAAATCTATTAGGTTTTTTTATATTTACTACACATTTTATACCTAAAAATCTTGCGTAAAGTAAAAAAATGTGACAATTCCTTTACAAATAGTTATTATTTATGTAATTTAATTTATACTGATTTGTGATATTATACATTTTAGCAATCATATATTATATTGTCTTCTTCTCGAACTTTATTTTAGAATATTTGCCGCGAAGCCGATCGTAAACGTGAAGATATGAAATGGTTAGTGCAAACATTAGACATGCTCTCAAACCACTGTTCTGATACTGAAGCCCAAGAAGAACAAATTCAATTGGAAAACCTCATAGCTCGTTACAAGAATCTCATCCCTACTATTGAAATTACTATGATTAAAACTGAAACATATACAAGATGCTATACGTACAGACGAGAGGTACACGAAGTTATATGTATCCTTGAAACTGCAAAGGAAAAGGCTAAGGAAGAACCAGATTTGCAATCACTAAAACACGTTGAACAGCTTGTCTTAGAGCAGCAAGCAGCTGTACAGCAATTAGATAGACAACGACCATCAGTAATGTCTATGTTACATAGGGGTAAAGAACTAATTAAAGATGCGAATGCCCCAGCCTTTGTCAGAGAAGATGTACGAAATCTTGAAACGGGTTGGAATACAGCATACGAATCTAACACAGAGCGGCTACACAAATTACGTGATACACAAAAAGTTTGGTCTAATTATGAATATCAAAAAGAAGAATTGCTTTCTGATATCAATCAAATTGAAAATTATGTTGCTCATCCAGGCTTAGAACTGGGCGTCACTAATATCAGCAGGGAGTTACAAGAAACTAAAGCTATGAATACAGATTTGGAACGTGCAAAAGGTGAAAAATTACCGCAACTTCAACAAACTTACGCAGAATTACAAACTTTAACTGCCAATAAACCTAAACCTGTCATTGAAAAAGATCTACAGATAATCGAACATAAATTAGAAAGAGCTCAGGACGAAGTGCTATCTAAAGTACATAATCTAGAAAAGTTCAATAATGAATGGGTTAAAATTGAAAGTAAACTAGAACATGTTCGCGAATGGATTAAAAAAGAAAGTCCACTATTAAGTTCTCAAATTCGATCCGAAAACATTACCCCGGAAGAACGTGTGGAGAAATCTCAACTTTTGCAAAAAGTGATTGCTGAAAAATTAGAAACTGTTAGGAACGTAGCAGAACAAGGAAGTAAGTTAGCATCGGAGCATCGTGGTCAAGATGCAAATAAACTCAAAGGTGAAATAACATTATTAGAAAAAATGATGGCAGACCTGCAACGTTCAATTGAACATCAAACTAAAGTTGTAGAACATGACCTGGCCAGTTGGCAAAGGTATCAAAAAGGCGTTTCTGAAATAAAACCTTGGGTGGAGGAAGCGGAAATAAAATTAGGGAATGTTCCAAAACCAGCAACATTACCCGAAGCACAGCAACTTCAACAACAATCGAGAGCCTTGGTCACAGATTGTGAAAAGCAACTGATGAATTTGCAGATTTTATCTAGTGTGAGTCACCAATTGTCTGGAAAAACGAGCGCTCCAGATGAAGTTGATGCTATACATTCAAGGTGGGCAATTGTACACGACTTGGCAGATCAATGGAATAACAAATTGGACAAGGTTGTAAGCAATTGGGAGCACTTCGAGAGGGATGCTGAGAAGCTAGAAACTTGGATAGAAAATGGTGAAAAATTGCTCAGCATACGTAGCGTGAATGTTGAAACGCCACAAGTAGAGAAATTAGATAGAGAATTGAACAAACTTAAATCATTTGGTAATGAAATTTCTCAACAACAAGCTAAAATAATTAGCCTATCTCAAATATGTGATAATATTTGTCATAGTATTCAACCTGAAGGAGCAACAATTTTGAAAAATAAAGTAGCTGATATTAAAGATCGTACTAATGCTCTTGCGGAAACTGTTAGAACTAGAGTAAATGATTTATCCGACAAAATTATAGTAAGGCAGGAATTCTTGACAAAACTTCATAATTTCGACAATTGGATTACTGATTTTCGAAGAAAGACAGAAAGCTATGATCAGATTAGTGCTGATAAAGTAGAGCCAACGCTACAATCCATGCATGTATTACTTCAAGAACATGCAGCAAAATCTCCTGAATTTACTGATATTTATAATGAGGTTAAAAATATAACTTTAGCGTCTCACCCAGAAGAGACTAGGTCATTAAGTGACGTATATTCTAACATCGCTCAACATTATCAGATTATTGAATCAAACATCCAACAAAATAAAGGTATCTTACAAAAATGGTCAGATTTATTAAACTGGTATGAAGATAACAAGCAACAACTTAGCCATATTCAGTATCAAATTGAGGGTCCCAAATTAACACCTGAAAGTTATGAAGTACTCCGTCAAGAATTAGTAAATATTATAACAAAAATTCCTGAATGGAAAAGTAATGTTGCGTTACTAGACGGACCGTCGAGAATTAAAGTAACTGAGCAAAATACCGGTAGAATCATACCACCAAATAGTTTAATAAAAGAAATTGAACTAAAAGCAGATTCTTTACTAAATCTAGTCACATTAAAGAGGGATCTAGTACAAAAAGTTGGTGCGAGATGGGATACATTCAATGTACAAAATAAAACTTTAAACGAAATATTACATAACGTGCAATCTGTTTTAAGTGAAATGGCTCAACAGCCAGTACCATTAACAGAAAATGCAATACAAGAAATGACAGAAAAATTAGATAGCGTTGACAGTGAATTAAAAGACAAACAAGCGGTAAGAAAAGAGCTACGAGAAGAAGGACTCCACTTGATGAGAGAAGATCAACCTAATATGGGCACCATTCAGAGTGCTCTTACTGCAGCTGATAATAATTGGGATCAGGTAGTGAATGCCGTCCGTGATACCAAGAATAAGTATATTCTCCTTTCATCCACACTGCAAGAACTTAAAAATTTTACAATCGCTTTTGACAGAGAAATGAGTAGAGCTGAACAATTGCAAAAAGAATGTAAGGATGCACCAAGCGATTATGTACAAACTGCTCAGTTCTTAGACAAAGCAAAAAAATCTTATGAACTTTTGAAGAGATCCAAAGGACTCTTAGACCAAATGGATGTTATTAAACAATCAATTCTTAAACAAGCATCTACTTTAGGTGGTTTCGATACAACTCCATTGGAGAATGCTTTTTTAAATTCGCAAACACACTGGGAAAAAGAAAACGATGCCATTATTAAAAGAATTCAGGACTTAGAATCTCAACTAATAGTATGGAGACAAATCGACGATACCAAAAACCAAGTAGTAACATGGCTGAGTGAAACAGGGCAGAACCTAGCAAATGCTTGTGATAATTTGGAAATAAGGTTTGGCCAGAATCATCTCTTGAAATATAAAGAAGAATTGCCTATTTATTTAGGTTTAAAAAATAGTATTAAAGCTAAATGCGAACAAATTACTAATTTAAATAAAAATATTCCAATGGGCCAGGTGTTATCTATAATTGAATATCTAGATAATGAATTTGAAGCATTACAAACGCTCGCTGAAAACTTAGAAAGCGCGGTTTCATCTTTAGAATCTCGAGAAAATAAATTGAAAGACCAGATTAAGCGACTTTCTGATAATATAAGTAAAATTCGAGACGACATTATTAAATGTGATGATATGTCAGGAGATAATGCAAAAATATTAGATCGCCTTCAAAAATGTCAATCCTGCAAAATTGATTTACAGAATCTTAATGATGAAATAGATAATGTTGCTCAAAATGTATCTGAAATGAACACTAACTATCCAGGTTTTTATGAATCCTTAGTACCTAAAGAACTGAGCACGTTACAAAAACGATTTGAAAGTGTGCTTGTCCATGCAAATAAAACTGAAACGACCTTACTCACATTCCTTCAAAAATTATTTACTGATAAATTAAGTATGCTTAATAGAAACTTAAAAGTATTAGATGACAAAACAAGATGGTGCATGCCAGACGTCAATAGTGATAAATATAATTTGGAAGTCAAAAATGCTGCTCTTGCAGACGTTGAAAATGGAATATCTGATTGCAAACAAAAAGTAATAGACCTTAAAGAAGCTTATGAA
Source organism: Heliconius aoede (assembly GCA_037355905.1). Lineage (NCBI taxonomy): Eukaryota > Metazoa > Arthropoda > Insecta > Lepidoptera > Nymphalidae > Heliconius > Heliconius aoede. Next base: position 691,989 of record JBAIZZ010000332.1, read on the forward strand.
ATTTTACGGATTGTAGCTGAACCGTCTAGTGCACAGGAAGCAGCAATACAAACTGAAAAAGCCCAAAAAAATTTGGAGGTTTTAACTTCTAATTATGATGAGATTAAAAAGCGATTACAAGAAAATCTTGAAGCGTGGCATGATTATGAAAGTCTTTTAGAAAATGTTTCTGAATGGCTAAAGGAAAAAGAAAATCAAGTAAGACAAGAATCTGCTACACTTCTTGATATCGATAATATGGAGCAGAAGATATCTGAAATTGAAAAAAGAAGACAAGAAATCAGAGAATATGAAATTGAAATGAATAAATTAGCAACAGTAGGAGAAAAAGTTTTGTCTCGCAATCCTGATTCAAGAGTGTCACAATATATTAACCATTTAGAAACAAGATATCAGGCAATAAATAAATTTATGGATAACCAAATAAATCGGCTTAAAGACCTTCAAAACAATAAATGTAAATACGATAAATCCATTGTAGAATTTAAAAATTGGCTTCAAGATGCCAATGCGAAAATTGCAGACATTGCGGTACTTAGTAAGCACGCGAAACCTTCAACTGCAGATTTAGAACAAGTAAGGAAATTAAATGAAAACAAAGAAGTTGGTCAAAAATTACTTAATAGTGCTATAGAGTCTGGAGAAGCTCTTTTCAGTGGCGTAACTCCAGAAGCTCGTGAACAAATAAGAAATGAATTAAGAGCACTAAGGGATTATTTCGAAAAATCTGTTGATTCTTTAAATAATGTAATAAAAGACATAGAAACGACAATAAATAAAAGATCTTCATTTGATGATACTTTCAACCAAGTTCAAAAATGGATCAGTGACAAAGAAAAGGAAATAGGAGAATTTAAATTGTCCTCTTCTCTTCCTGAGAAAAAAGCTCACCTTCACACTACCAAAATATTACATCAAGAAGTAGAACTCCATCAATCAATACTATCACAATTAACAGAAAAGCTAAAACTTATGCCAGATGACGATGCTGAACAAAGTCTCAAGAATATCGTCGATCGCTACAATAATATATCATCAGAACTTGCTAATAGAATTTCTCAATATGAGTCTCATGTAATTGACCATGATAAATATGTACAAATTTTTGAAGAAATCCGTGATCGATTAAATCATGTTATTGCTGACAATTCTTTAATTAGCTATACAGTGGTGTCACAAAAAGAAGATGTTGATTCCAGAATCGTTGCAATTGAAAAAATTTTATCAAAAGCGCAAAAAATTGACAGCGATTTAGAAGGATTAAAGTCACAACTACACAAAGTTTTAGAAACTACGAGTCCAAATGGACACCCAGTGCTTATAAGCGAATATGAGCAATTAAAAACAACATGGGACCAATTCACTAAACAATGTAAGGAACAAGATACAAAACTAAAGGATGCAATCAAACAGTGGAACAAGAGTCAAAAAACATTAGACGAGCTAGATGAATGGCTGAAAGTTAAAGAAAATCAGCTTCGAGATCAAAGTTTGAAAAGTAACTTAGACGCTAAAGTTGCACATTTACAAAAGGTTAAAGAAATTCAAAGTGAACTTGAATCGAAAAATGCTGAGTTTATAGCTTTAGCAGATAAACAAAATATGACTGGAGAGTCCGATTTAATGATAAAAACATCTAAGTTAGTTACAAGATACCATACTCTGAATAACTTAGTAAATGAAATAATTTCAAAATATGAAGTATTTGTATCTGAGCATCAAGCGTTTGAAAACGATTATGATAATATGGAAAAATGGCTTACGGGCATACTAGGCGACTTACAAGATTTAAACGAAATTGTAGGGGATTATGAAGTTTTACAAGAAAAACAAAATAAGGCAAAGGAACTTTATGAGAGTAGAAATAAGAAAACACCAGCATTTGAAGAATTTCTTAGCTTAGGTGAAAAACTTTACGCCCATACAAGTCCAGATGGCAGGGAAGTAATTAGGCAGAAAATCCGTAAGATACGAACATTATGGGATAGCTTCGGTGACAGTTTCCAAGAAACAGTCAATAAATTAGATCAGTGTCTTCTTCAATTTTCTGATTTTTCTTTGGCTCAAGAACAATTAACTAACTGGCTCAAAGATGTAGAAAAAGCAATGCAGCGTCATACTGAGCTTAAAACTTCTTTAGAAGAAAAGAAAGCTCAATTATTAAACCACAAAATTCTGCATCAAGAAATTATGTCACATATGCAACTTGTTGAATCTGTTTGTGATAAAGCTCAGCAATTAGTTGACCAAACTCATGATGCATCTTTGAACGTATATTTACAGTCTATTAAGCAATTATTTCAGAATATCGTAACAAAGTCCCAAAATCTCCAAGATAACCTAGAAGATTGTGTTAAAAGGCATGAAGATCTTGTTCGTCTTCTTCAGCAATTTAAAGAATGGCTAGGTTCACAGTCTGAAAAATTACTTGACATAGAGAATGCTATTGGTGAGAAACCTGAAATCGTTAGGAAACTTCAATCTGCAGTGGCTTTAAAGGACATTGAAAAAGTTGGATCAAGAAAGCTAGATGAAATTAGAAATGTATTTGCTAGCGTCAGTAAAAGTACTTCAGAAATGGGTAATGCAACTATAAAAACTGAAATAAACAACTTACATGAACAATTAACTAAAGCAGTTGATAATATTATTGCATCCGAACAGAAATTAAAGCATACTCTTGAGATTTGGAATAAATTTGATACTTCTATAGAATCTATAACTGCATGGCTCAAAGATATGGAAACAAAGTGCCGGGATCAAACATTATGTTCAACATTACCAGAGAAAGAAGAGCAACTCCAAAGGTATGTTAATTTGCGAAATGATATTTATGCTAAAGAAAAAGTAATTGATGCGTTTGTGGATGACTCGCATAGTTTAATTTTGTTGTGTGGAGTAGAAAGACTAAAACCCCTTGTTTTACAAATAAGTAGTCGATATCAACAACTTCACCTAATATCTAAAGATATTAATAACCATTGGCTGGAACTAGTCGCTGATCATAAGAAATATATACAATTAAGAAATGAATTTGATACATGGTTAAAACCACTAGAAGAACAGTTATCGCAAATGGTTATTAAAGAAGATAAATTAGGCATTGAAAGTAAAGGCAATAAGTTGCAAGTTTTCTTATTAGAAAGAGAAAATGGAGAACATAAAATTACTATTCTGTCTACGGCTGGTGATAAAGTCTTACCAGAGACTGCAGCTAACGGTAGAGAAATCATTCGTTCGGAAATAAGAGAGCTCAGGGAAAGATGGGATAAGCTTAATGATAGCATTCTCCAACAGCAAAAGGAGTTCGAGTCACAAGCTTTGCAATGGTCTAGCTATCAAGATATTTTACAGCAAACTTTGTCTTGGTTAGATGAGAAGGAAAAACTTGTTGAAGGTGAAGAAAAGGTAGTTCTTAATTCAGCTCAAGAAATTAAATCAAGATTACTTAAAAATAAAGCTTTTTCACAAGAAATACATTCACACAAAAGAGTTATTGAAACCGTTACTGAAAAGGCTAAAAATGTTGCGGCAAGTATTCATTCAGGCAAAGATGAAAGTGACAAAATGACATCTATTATACAATCAGTTTGGGATAGATATAATGTTATCGCTAATAAACTTTCGGAAATAATCGATAAACATGAAAATGCCTTTGACGTCTACCAACAATTCACTGACCAACAGAAGTCTCTCCAAGATTATCAAAAACATTTATGGGACCGTTTACATTTACTCTCAGATTTTACGGGTAATAAGGCAGCCTTACAAAGTAAATTGGCTAAAATTAAAGAACTTTTAGATGCAATTCCAAATGGAAATACTAAGTTGAAAATATTGTCCGATCTTATTGATAGTAAAGCATCAAAACTGTCACCACGTGGTAAAGAAGGTATGTCACGTGAATTAGGACTACTAAGAGTGGACTTAGAAAAATTCACTGCTACAGTACATGATGTTAAACGAGGAATAGAAGAGAAAATTCAACAGTGGATAGAATTTGACGCTGCTAATGATCGACTTCAACACTGGTTGAGTGACACCGAAATGAGCCTAAAGACCTACACTCCAAAAGCTACATTAGAAGAAAAGATCGACCAACTCAATAAATATCAGGTAAGTCATTAATTTTAATAATGAAAAACTATATAATTTTATATGATATTAATTTTGACATATGTATTTTAAACAGGAGTTATGTAAAGCAATTGATATTCATGAGTATGATTTGAATACTGTTGTTCAATTGGGTGAAGCATTGGACCAAGTAAGATCAAAAGAATATAAATTTAATAATGAGCACTGTAGGGTTTAGTCTAATATATTAGTAGATTTATTTTATATAAATTTAAAAAAATATATATCTTACTAACGGTACTGTTATAAGTATCAGTTTCTTTATCCTAACTTTTCTTTATACGTTTATTTACTTATCACAAAATTACTAATAGTAAGAGAAAGGGCTGTGGGATACAATATTTTAAAAATAATTGTGACGAGAAATAATTTTAATTTTACTAATGGTAGATATTGTAGTTTTAACGTACTTATTTAATTTAGTTTTGAAATATACTAATGTAAAATTTAATTTAACATTTTTTACATTTTGCCATATTCCAGGCTATATTAGCTAATTTGAAGAAAACAGAGAATGATGTTGATAAGCTTACCGACGAATTCAGTGATCTAATTGAAAATTGTAACGATACTAGAATAACGATGAATTTGCAGCAAATAACATCACGTTTTCAATCTGTACATTCCACTGCAAATGAATTAGTTAAAAAATGCCAACAAGCTGTAAATGATCATAATGCGTATCAAGATAAGTATAATCAATGTGTAGATTGGATAAGAGCTGCTCAACATAAATTTGATGAGTGTCAGAGAGATTCTTCTAATACTCTGGAAGGTATAAATATCAAACGTGAAAACCTAAACGATTTGCTCACCCAAAAACGTAACGCTACATTATTAGTCAATAACACATTTGAGTTAGGAGAGAAGTTATATCCTTCAACATCACCAGAAGGAAAAGAATTGATTGAACAACAACTTCAAGATATTCAACAGGCTGTAGACAATTTATATGATAATATTACAAAAGCTGAACGTGATTTAGATTCAGAGTTAAACAAATGGTCATCATTTGATGAAAATCTTAAGCTTGTTAATGAGTGGCTGTCCCTTGCAGAGAAAAATTTACCTAAGGAAATTGAACTCAAAGCTACATTAGATGAAAAACGTAACCAACTCAATGTATATAGAAGTTATTTACAAGATTCTATCGCTCACCAACAAGATATTTCTGATTTGGAGATTCTTGCTCAAAGTTTACCTGATGATAACAAAAATATTACAAAGGAAATAAATCAACTAAAACAAAGACACGACAATATTCTAGCACGTGCTAAAGCTTTTGTAGAACAATATGAAGCGATTGTGAATAATCATCAACAATACAGTCAAGCTGTTATGGATTTGCAGGAGTGGGTGGAAGCTACTCATAATACTGCTCAATTATGGGGAGATGTCAGTTTAGAAAGAGTAGCTCTTAGCAGTAACTGCGAAAAATTAAAATCATTACAAGTCAATCTTCCTGAAGACAAAAATAGAATTGACAGAATAAGGTCACTTGGTGAGAAGGTATTACCTGGTACAATAAGCAACGGACAGACCAATATAATAAATCAAATTGATGCTTCCCACCAAGAGTGGGAAGGTTTGGTATCTTTTATAAATAACACAATCGAATCATTAGAAAATAAAATTCAACAATGGAGTGAATATGAAAATATTAAAGATCAGTGCTTAGCGTGGATTAGAAGTACAGACAATCAAATACATGCTGTAGATTTAAAAGCTTCACTACCCGAAAAACAAGAACAATACAATATCTTCCAAGAATTACAAGGAGAAGTTCGGGCGAAAGAACTTGAAATTGATAATATCACTGAAAAAGCTCAACATCTTTACATTGGTGTGCTTGGACCCCGTGGTTCTCAAATATCAGATTTAACAGTAAAATATCAAAATTTATCACAAAAAGTAAAAGATTTGACTAACAGATGGCAGCAATATGTTAAGACTCATCAAGAATTTACAAGTAACGTGTCAGAATGCTCACAGTGGATTGAAGATCTAAGAGATAAATTAGACTTTTGTTCAGACTTAAGCTCTTGTTCCCAAGATGACTTAGAAACTAAATTGGTCCTTATTCAAAATCTTCTACTTACTAAAGACGAAGGATTCACTAAAGTACAATCTCTTGTAGAACTTGCACAAAATGTGATGGCAAACACGGCGCCCTCAGGGCATGATGCTATTAACAATTCTTTGGTCGCTTTACAAGAACAATGGTCTGCATTATTATCAAGAATGATCGAAACTAAGAATTTATTAGACGATTCCGTTACGAAATGGGCGGGTTTCTTAGAACAAATACAACTGATACAAAAAAGTAACACCTGGCTTGAGAGTATGTTAAGTGAATTAACCCCGTTTGAAACATCTATGTCGGATAAACGAGTACAACTCGAAAAACTTAAGGAGGTTGAAGAAAAAGCTCGTTGCGATCGCTTGGAGGTAGATACGCTTAAAGCTAAAGCTGCTGAAATGTTAGCTAGTGGACAGCAAAATTTAGCGGCCTCAAAAGCTCAAGAAAGTCTTAATAAATTCGATACGTTATATGACAAAATAAAGAAACTATTAGCTGATCGTGAAGAGCAATACAAAGACCATAGATTGTATAAAGAAGCTCACGATGAACTTATTCAGTGGTTAGGAAGAGCCAGAGAAAAAGTGCCATCATTAAAATCAAAACCACTTAGTGACAAATTAGCGATTGAGAATTCTGTGGCTCCTCTTGACGCTTTGATAAACAAGCAAGCTCAAGGCGAATTATTACTTGAACACTTACAACATACCGGGGAAGTCGTTCTGGCAAGTACCTCATCAGAGGGTCAATCGGTTATAAAAAATGAAATGAAGGCTCTTAAGGAAAGCTTTGATCAACTTTTTAATGAAATTAAACAACAGAAAAGTCAATTAGAGGATACTGTTAACCAATGGCGAGAATATAAAGATGAATATGAAAGATTATCAGACTGGCTACAGCAAAAAGAAATTCTTATCAAAAATCATAAATTAGCATTGTTAGGTACTGCTAAAGAAAAGGGAGCTCAGGTAAACGAAGTTCAAGAAATTGCTGATCAATTACAAAAAGGTAAAGTTGATATCGAAAACTTTAATGCTTCCGCTGCTGGACTGCTTTCATCACATTTAGATACTTATGTTAACAACCAATTACGACATTTGAATTCAAGATATCAAGTTTTAGTAAACATGGCAAACGATGTGCTTAAAAAAGTAGAAACCAACTATGAACAGCATAAAAGTTATGATGACAATTACGAAAATACCAAGAAATGGATTAATGACGCTTGGGAAATCACGCGAATCGGAAGCGATGCTGGTAGTAATAGTAGCAAAGACGCATTGCAGAAACGCTTGGAACAAATTGAGGATTTACTCAAAAGACGTGAAGAAGGTCAAAATCTCGTGCATGCTACAGTCAACAGCGGAGAGAAAGTTCTGAGAAATACGAGATCTGATGGTAAAGATAAAATCAATACAGAGCTTAGGGAATTACAGAACGACTGGGACAGATTAGTCAAGAAAATGACTACAGCTAAAGTTCATCTTGAAACCGCATTACTGCAATGGGCTGACTATAGTTCTAGTTATTCTCAATTGCAACAATGGATCTCTGACAGGGAAGCTAAATTACAAGAAGTGTGTGAACAAAAAGTTGCTAAATCTAAAAAAGGTCAGGACCGTCTTGCAGGTCTTACTACTGGATTAAGTCTCGGTGAAAGAAAAGCCACACTTCGTCAAACAAATAATATTGTTCAAGATATTGTCTCGTTTGAACCCATGATTCAGTCTGTAACATCTAAGGCTTCAGAACTTATGCAACAAGCTCCAGCATCCGAAATCACTAGTAAATACGAAAACTTATCAAAACAAGCTAAGGACTTATATGAAAAACAGAAAGAGACTGTGGAACAACATCAAGTATTTATTGATGCTGGCACCGATTTTGTTCAATGGATACGAGCTGCTAAAGAAAAATTGAGTAAATGTTCTGATGCAACTGGCGACAAAGAATCTCTGAGCAGCAAGATATCACAGTTAAAAGTATTAGAGAGTGAATTAACAGAGGGCCAAGTCAAGTTGCAGAAGGCATTGGAACAAGGAGAAATATCATGTGGTCTCGCAGATGATGAAGACAGAGAAGATATAGAAGAAGAAGTCGCTCTTATGCAGGAAGAATATGATACTTATGTGTAAGTATTTTTAAACCCATTACACACATTTATGGTATTTATTATTTTATACTTTTGTACGACTTATAATTTTTGTTATATATTTATTTAGTGAACAATTGAACAACACAAAAGCTTTGTTAGAAGGCGGTATCGTTAAATGGACAGAATATGAAGAGCAATATAAAGAAGCCTTGGAGTGGTTGTCGAAGACTGAGAAGCTGGTGCAATCCTTTAACAAATTACAAAATAATTTGGAACAAAAGAAAGTTGTTCTTGAAGAGTTCCAGGTAGTTAATATACAAATGAAACTTTTTTGTGTATGATTTTTTTTCAATTTTTCGCTAAATTCCGCATGGTAGGAATTGCCTTGATACCAGAGAAATGAAAACATTATTAAACAATAATTTATTCCCCTAGAGGGAATCGAACCCACAACCTGTCGCGTTACAGGTACACGTTTTTGCATTTATGCCACAACAGCCTACTGCTACTATGAAATTAATACGTGAAATAGAAATAATATTAAGAGTAAGTAATCGTAGAGCAGTGGAATAGCATCTGACTGGTAACCTGATATTTGAAGGCTTGATGAATACTCGGGGAAATGAAACATTTTAAATTTATCGCTGTGGTAAACCAAAACGTGGTATTGAATTACGTCAAGTTACGCGTCATATGTTGAATTCGGGTAGAAAGCAAAGAAAGAAATGACTTAGACATTTCATTTAATTGTAAAAAAAATATATAAAAAGCATAAATCTGCAAAATAACTAAAACTGTATAATATTTCTAGTGTCACCTTCAAACTCTGTTTGACTGGCAAGCAGAGTTGGACAAATTGAATGTGCGAGCTCAAATGTTGTTAGAAACCTGCTCAGATACACGGGTATCTAACGGTATCACACAATTGACCACAAAATATAACGCACTATTGTCTCTAGCTAAAGAAGTGATGAAACGATTGGAATTACATTACCAGGTAAAATTTTTTATTGCAAGTTACAATTTTGGTGTTCTATAAAGAAATTTTATCTATTATTATAATGTTACTTAAATATATAATATAACTTGCAAAAAATAAAAAGAAACAAAAGGTTTGTGAAAAAACTAATCAATTTAGAAAAATCTAATAAATGTTCAATTTTGTTATTTTATTATTATTTTAAATGTTTCGTTCATAAAGAAAAAAATGTTTCAAATTTTAGGAGCACCAGCAACATAATGCCCTGTATGGAGAATGTCAGGACTGGCTTGATAGAACTAGGGAAAAACTGAATCAATGTGCCGAAATTCCAAATACATTACAAGAAGTTAATAACAAATTAAACACTGTCAAACTTCTGAGACAATCCTTAGAACAAGGGCAAAACAAACTAAGATATTTGTTGGAATTAAAAGAAAAAGTAATTATGAATACAGAACAAACTGGCGCTGCTAAAATTCAAGAAGATACAGATAACTTAAAACAAGAGTTCGATAAACTAATTGCCGATTTACAAGACGTTCGTAATAAATTAACCAGCAGAGCATCACAATTTGATGATATTTCAAAGGTATATTACTAAATAATTATAAATACCAAATATTAGATATTTTATGTCACATTCAATTTATGTATTTTTTCTTTTATATAGTTTTGTTATCTTTACCTTATTTCAAACTATTGTCTCGTTACATCTTTTTATCATACAGATTCACAAGCTGCTATTAGAATGGTTAGATGACATTGACCAAAAGATACAATCAGATGATTCTCTACTTAACGATCTATCAGAGAAAAAGGCTAAATTAGAGAAGTTTAAAACTTTCAACCGAGATATTGAATCTCACAAAGATCTAGTAAACAAATTAAATTCGAAAATACAAGAAGACTCTTCATTAAAATCTAAAGGAATAGAAGACACTCTTAAACGTTATGATGATATTAAGGTTGCTGTAAATGATATGATTTCTGTAAGTATTGATTTTTTAGTTTATATAAACAGTTAGTCGTGACTGAATAATTGTACTATTTTTCTTTATTAATATTACACGATATTTTTTTTATTTGCTTAGAAATTGGAAGACTACGTAAATTCTCACATTCAATATAAGGAGTCATACGATGAATTCTATGATTGGATCCGAAATTGCAAGATTGAAATACAGCAATGTTCAGATTCCCATGGTGCTAAAGAAGATGTCCAGAAAAAGTTAAAAAGTGTAAATAAAATCATAAATTCTTTGCCTAAAGGGGAAGCGTTACTTCAGAAAGCAATCAATCTTAGTGAAGCTGTATTAAAAACAACCGGTAACGAAGGCAAAGATAACATAAATCAAGAAATTAAACAATTAAAAATAGAATGGGAGAATTTACAGCAGATTTGTAAAGATACTAAGAAGTTGCTAGAAAAATGTTTGGCTGCATGGTCTGATTTCATGGAAACTTTAAATAAAATGACTGAATGGGTTAAGGACTTTGACGGTAAATTGAAAACGGTCGAGAAAGTTGACAAAATTACACCAGAGTACCTTGAAAAATGCCGAGTAAGTCAAGTATTTATATATGTAAACAGTTCTTTTTGACTTCACAGTGCATTTCGTATGCAGCAGTGGAGGGAAGTGGAGGGAACATGGTAATAATACACTCTGGTTCCCATTATCTGAATTCTGAAGGTATTGCGTGTTCAGTTGCAGAACTTAACGCCGCCCTTTGCCTCCACGAACGACGCTTGCCTCACTAGAGCGAAGAAATGAAAATTTTCAATATTTCATTTCCTCGAATGGGAATCGAACCCACAAACTGTCGCGTTTACATTCATACGCTTGTGCTCCTGTACCACGATTGGTATCCATAAATAATACTTTAAAATAGTAATGTTCGTATTAGCATAAAATAAAATCAAATGTTTTTTTATTAGACTTTTAAGGTGTTACTTAAGCTTCAGAAGACATAGCGTGATATTAAGTATATCACTCTTATGTCTAACACCTCATCGAAATTAAAACGAAACGAATTAGAAAATTATAGTTTACGTTATTTTTTAAGGTGTAAGTACATTTTTTTTACAGGACCTTCTTGCACAAGCAGTAGCAAATAAGCACGTTTTAGAAGAACTAAATGACAGATGTGAAAATCTTATGGAACTCAGTGCTTGTGCATGGGTTCGTGACAAAACTGTTAGCCTACAATCTGAGTATACATTACTCCTTACAAAGATACAGGGTCTTGTTTCTAATGGTGAGAAAAATTTGTCAGATCATACTGAATTTATTAAAGCCAAGGAAGATTTGCAAAAATGGCTGCAGACAGCTCATGGCACCGTCCATGACTCAATTGGTGTAGGTGATATTGAGGCAACGAAAGACAAGTTAGAAACTGTCAAACTAGTAAACAACAGAATGACTGAAGGACATCATTTATTAGTAGTATTACAAGAAGCATTTAAAAAAGCTCTGAATAATACCCCACCTGAAGAACAAGATGGTTTACGTAATGATGTAAAAGTTTTACAAGAAAGTTGGGATCAACTGAAAATAGATTTGAATTCGATAATTGCTCAACTTAAAGCTGCAATTGGTAAATGGGAGGACTTTGAAGAATCTAAGAATAAAATGAATACATGGATTAAGGAAACTGAACAAAACCTAGATAAAGTGCCACCAAATGGTGGAGAATTGGGAGAAATGAAAACATTATTAGAGAAATATAAACATATTGAGGATGAAATTAAAAATAAAGCACCAGAATTGGAACGCCTTAAATGTGAATCCGCTGAATTAGCCAGTTGGGCGAGGCAACCAGCAGTAAGGGACTCGGTTACAAATATTGAGAAAAAATGTGACGCTCTGAAAGCTAAATGTAATGCTAAGAAAGCAGAACTCGAATCAGAAGTTAAAGATTACAACCAGTATCATCAATCGCTACAAGATACAGAAAAATGGCTCCTACAAATATCTTTCCAATTAATGGCACATAACTCATTGTATATTGCAAATCGCGAACAAACAGAAGAGCAACTAGCGCAGCACGCTTTGCTCTTAGATGATATTCAAAAGTATCAATCAACATTAGATGAATTAGAAGCCAAAGGACGTGCACAAATTGAACGATACGAGAAAACTAGTCCATCAATTAAAGATACTGTGGGAAAGCAATTGAAAAATGTGAACGACAGTCACAAAAGCTTACTAGCTACAGCGCTGCAAATCGAGCGTCGTCTCAGGGAAGGCTTAGCAAAATTCAAGGAATATGAGGACACTTTGGAGAGTATCTTAAATAACTTGGATGAATGTGAACCAGCAATCACTGAACTGGATGTGCCTGTTGATGGCTTAGTACATGGACGTGATCTATTAGATAAAGCTCGGGTCAGTACTTTTATAGCATTATTATTATATTTTACATTTCTCAAAAGTATTTTTAGTCTACACATATTTTTTTCGCCAACCAAAAATAACTTTGTTTTTCAGTGTTTGGTAGTATTTGTATGAATGACAAAGTTATAATTTGAGGTTTTCGAAAAAGTGCTACATCGCAATAACTAATGACTATCTCGTTCAAACAAAAACCGTTGAAAGTGTTTATGACATCTATTACAAATATATTTTTATAGGTTTAGTTTAAAAGATAGTAACATACATTTTAGCACATTGAAAGTGTCTCTTTAATTGACTTTGAAAAAAAATGGTCTTAGGAACCTCAATGCCATTTTTAAAGCCCTATCTTGTTAGAAGTGCTATAGACACCCTACACTTTTATTATTTTATTTTATTTTTTTCTTTCTTTTGTTTTTTTTTATTATTTTTTTATAAAAATTGTAATGCGGTTAACAGAATACATCTACCTACTAAGTTTCAATCGTTTAGTCCTAATAGTATCAGATTAAAGTGGCTGTGACATACGGATAGACAGACAGATAGACAGACGTGACGAATTTATAAGGGTTCCGTTTTTCGCCATTCGGCGATGGAACCCCAAAAATATAATACAAACAATAATGTATACTATTTATTTTTCCAGGCACTCCACAATCGTCTCCAAACGGAGAAATCTCGTTTGTCAGCTGCAGTAGCAGCTTGTTCCGCGGCTGCAGCTTCAGTATCTAGACCATCATCTCCAGCAGACACTGCCCCATTACCTATACCTCCAAGAGAACTACATGTACGAGCAAGATTAGAAGATTTAATAGATCAGGTATTAAAGATTTCAGGAGCTGTGCTATCGTCTGATATCTTGATGTTGTTTTAATTTCCGATGTTCGCTTGATATCATTATGTTTTAAACTTTGGTGTTTTAAGTACTAAATTCTGTTTACTTTGTTTTCTCATTTTGATACTTCTCTTCTGACTGAAATTTAGACTTTTGTTTAAAAAAGATATTATATTTTTAATTATAAAAGTTTTAATTTAAGGAAATAATTTCAGTCCTTAAACAATATTGGCTAGTCTTATTTTAAAAAATATTTTGAACTCTGATATGCGTTATAACTTATTTTATAAGTTTCGTATCCATACTTCAATAAATTTAAAAGTTATTAACGAAATTTAACGAATATTAGGGTAGGTTGTAAATATTACATTGTATCATTTTATTCATATGTGAAGCTTTAAGATTACCAGGTTCGAAAAAGAACAGAATCAACAAGTTACAAATCTGTACCTATTGCAGTAAGATTTTGAATTTTAATATTTTCAAAAATACACTTGATGATGTAGCTAGTTACTGGCGTAGTTAGCGGAAATGTACAGGCTTTACGTTGGCTATGTATTTTTTGCACCTGGTAATTACAATTGTTTCGTCAAAATGTAGCCATTTTTTTAAAATATATTTCGCTGTATAATATGTAATACCGGATTCAGGTTACATTTTGGTTAAACCACACTGAAACTGAAGCAAGATGTTATCGAAAACAAAAAAAAATCACAGTGTTATGAATATGAATAATAAAATAATTAATTGTAAATGACTATTGGACATTCTGCTATAAAGAGTCATCTTGATTCAAATAATCTGATTTATAAATACAATAGGCACTGCAAACGTGTGGCCATAGTTTATTATGCATTCTTTAATATGACCACTAATTATTGTTGCTTTATGTAAATGACACGATTCGAGTTAGAATGAAATAACACCTATTAGACTTTTAGGAAAACACAAAGTATTGTTAAGTGATATAAACTTTTTTGTAAATATATAGCTACAATAAATTTATAATCCATCACCAAATATGGATATATATTATATAAGCGTAAAGCTGTAAAAGCGGCAAGATCTGCGTTCGATTCCCACTCTAGGAATTTAAATATTTAATATTTTCATTTCCTCATACTGTTAACGAGGGAAAGCACAGTGCTGAATTCCGCCACTTAACACGCAACAACACACACGTAATAAATATCCAGAATTCGGTGGAAAGTGGAGAACGGGGTGTTTTAACACTAGGTTCCCTTCCCTCTGCCTACCCTACTAGAGACGGAATGCAGCGTGAAGTTAAAAAAATGCAAGTGTTGGTTACTTTTTCCTTGGTATGAGCATCTATAAGATATCTAGTCAGCATATTATGATACATAATTATGTATATTTTAATAGTTCAATTATTAAAAAATACTATAGTTGACTGCATTTGGCTTTATTTTGAGCTTTGTTAACAAGATTGATTTTGTTGTTGTCCACTTTTTATCACGTTGCACAGTACTAACCCGCACCCGTGTGTCGCATGGTTTGTTATAGAAATACGTAAGTGAAGTCGGAAGTGCGCGGCTTGATTCCCTTATAAAGAGTCTCGAAGCACCCGAGTTCAGCCAGAAACTCGTGGCTTTTGAGAAAAGGGTAAGTAAGGCTTGGCTTTTAGCACTTACATTTTGAAAAGTATTTATCGCAATTTCACAGCTCTTACCAATTTTACAAGATTTTTTTTATTGGTATATATAGTACGAATCTATATAATAAACATATTTTGAGGAGCTTTCTGTAATATATATAACAAAATTTCACATGCATTTAAATCTTATATATACTATATTTTATATATTATTCAGAAAATTACTTCTATTATATGCCTTAAATAAATTTTACGTTTTTAAATTTAAATTCTTGTAAAAAACTGACATTTAAAAATAGAAACACTCTTCCGAAGGTGGGACAAGGGTCCAAACCATCGGAGGCTCCTCCTCATAATACGTGCCGTCTCATGTATATATAATCAATATCCATATCAAGTATACAAAATAATCAAGTATATAAGTGTATATAAAATTAGTTCCTCCCTCTATTGCCCTATAATAAGCACGCATGACACTCTCATTCAATCGGTGAAACCATCTCATGCGAGGCACTTTATCACCGGTAGCGGGAGCCTTGTTGAGAATCCGTAAAACTCTTGGCTCCAAGCCCTCCGATGGTGGATTATTATTATGTTTTACTAAAAACAAATTTTTAAATGTGACTTCTAGGTACAAAGCCATCTAGAAACATTGCGGGATGCAGTCAATGGTATGGAAGAAGCCATGAAGCAAGTGACAGAGATTCAAGAATGGATAAATGTACACAATGCTTTAGCTAACGATTGGCTATCAAATCCTTCCAAACTGCGCCCTGAAGCCGCTAAACAAGATATTGCGGCCATGAATGACGCTTTGGTGTCCCTGGCTGAAAAGAGGAATAGAATCTTAACTGAAATACCTACTGAAGGTTTTTTTTACTCCTTATTTATATTTTTACTATTATTCTTATCTAATATAATATTATATTAATATTAATAAAAATGTAAATTGTTTTGATTTTACTTTCAATTTCAGGTATAGAAGATGAAATAAATCTAGAGGAAGATTTAGATGGACTTGAGCAAAAAATCCTTAAGGCAATAGAGAGGGAAAAGGGTAATCAAGCAGTCATTGACGACTTCCGTCACAAATGTCAAGAAATCCATGACTGGTTTGACTCAGTACTTAAAAAAATGTGTTTAGCAGACAAAGGTTCTGGATTACCATGTCCTCAAAAGTTAAATGCTTTAAAAGAACTATCCAATGAATATGGGCAAGCGGGTAAAGACAAAGTGGATGCTATAAAATCTGTGGGCGGTCAAGTTATAAATATTGTTAGTAATTTGGAATCTCAACAAGTTGAAGAACAAGTAAGTATCAACTGAACTGAAAATTTTTATAACAAGAAAAATGTGTTATTAATAATAATGATTAATTGTAATGTAAAATATTTGTTTTAGATGAAATCAGTTGAAAGAAGATACAACGATATCGCTAAGCGCATACAACGCAAACTACAAATGCTAGAAATCACCTATAAAGCTATCGATGGAACTAAGAGTGAGGTTGTTGCACAAAACGAATGGATGCAGAAAGAAATCGACAACATTCTTCACCCAGAATCACTAGGATACGACAGCAAGTCAGTTAAAGAAAAACAAAAGAAAGCTGCTAATTTGCTTAAAGATACAGATGGTAAGAAAACTGTTATTGACTCCTTGGAGAAAAAGGTAAGCAACATTCAGTCTGAATTAGAACCTTCTGAGCAAATGCAATTAGAATCAGAATTATC
The DNA here is from genome assembly GCA_037355905.1 of Heliconius aoede. Taxonomy (NCBI): domain Eukaryota; kingdom Metazoa; phylum Arthropoda; class Insecta; order Lepidoptera; family Nymphalidae; genus Heliconius; species Heliconius aoede. The sequence goes on from JBAIZZ010000332.1 coordinate 708,858, forward strand.
TGAACTAGCTTCGAAACAGAAACAATTAGTATCTCTCATAAAACAAGAAATCGAAAGATTAGGTGTATGCGCTGATATAAGGAAAAAATTAGAAAATGATATTGAAAAAGCCAAAAACTGGCTCAAGGCCAAGTTAGCTGAAATTAAAAAATTAGGTGGCCCAGTGCCATTGGAAGTGGCAAAGGTAGAAAAAGAAATATCAGTACACAAGAAACATCAAGGAGAATTATCCGACTTCCACAACGATACCTTAAGTGAAATCATGCGTCAAGGGAATGCTGTATCTAAAGACTGTTCCAGTGAAAACCGAGTAAAATTACAAGCTGTACTTGAGGATCTTAACAAATCGTACACATCTGCCAAAGTAGATATTGATGAAAAACATGCTGTATTAAATAAACTTTTGCAAGGTAGAAATGAATTTGAGGCAGCCGTGGGTAAGTGCCAGAGTTGGTTGAATGAAGCTGAGGTGTCAGCAACTCCAGAATTACGCACAACAAGTCTACAACTCTTGGAGGAGCAGCTATCTAAATTTGAAAAACTCAGCAAAGAGGCAGACGATGTTGAGAAAAATATTAATAAAATCAAAGATAAATCTAAAGATATTTTGGACAGCTTATCTGATTCTAATAAACTTCAGCTTAAAGAACAAGTTAACGTATTATATGATCGATTTTTGCGAATAAACTCTATTATAAAAGACAAAAAGAATATTCTTCTGAAACACATCAAAGAGTATAAGGATGCTGCCGCTAAAATTGCTGCTGCATTAGAATTTTTGAATGAGATTCAAAATAAGTTAAAGGCATTGAGTAAACCAATAGGGAGCAAAGTTGATGATGTTCTTCCGATTATTCAAGCGTATGAATGTATACTAGATGATTTAAAGAAAAACAAAGCCATGCTCAATCAATTACAAGGAGGTAATCTTCATGACTTACAAGATATATTGTCTAAGCAAGACGAATTAGTGAATACAATTGAAGATCAAATAGCTAAACTTAGACAGCTGTTATTGTTACGAGAACAATTCTTTGCTCTTGTAAAGGAAATTGAAGATTTCATAGCTAAATATACAGACTTGACTTCAGAAATTGAGAAATCTAACGACACTCTAGAAGACAAAATTAAGCGCTATGATGATATCATTGGTAAAATCCAAGGCTGTGAGGCTTTATTGGCAACTGCCACTGATAAGGGACAACAAATCGCTGCTGAAGGCACAGTTATAGATAGAAATAATATTACAGAACTTTTGCAATCTCTTAAGCAACAGTTGCTAACATTGAGGAGAAACGTTGAAGCTAAACGCCAAGAAAATGAAAGAGCTGCGGCAGAACATAAAAAGATTGCGTCTGATTTATCAGAAATTTTGCAGTGGCTACATGATAATGAAGCTGCCGTACATTCACGCCCGCTGCTTAATAGGGATGTGGCTAGCGTTGACAAAAAACTCATTGAGCATGCATCGCTTGTTAAAAATATTCAGTTATATTTGGAAAAATTCACAAAGATAGCTGATATGATCAAAAACGATGATGGTATACCCGGGACATTATTAGAAATGATATCAGAAGGTAATTCCTTGAAAACGTCTCTACCTGCTGAATTAGCGAACCGTGAAAAACATTTACAAGATAACAAAAAGTACAGACAGCAATATCAACAAATGGTAGAAAAGCTAAACCTCTGGGTAAATGAAGCCAGTATACGACTTGAAATGGGTAAAAATGGAACTGATTTTGAAAATATTGAAACTGATCTGGAAGAACATAAAACATTCTTTAGCACATCGGAGCAAGAAATGAAAGATTTGGTTGGCAAGCGCATGCAGGACATTGTAGACAAAATATGGTCGTCTCTTACTTCACCGGAGCAAGAAGAGTTATCCAAAGAGCACCAAAAACATAACCAGCTCTTAAAAAATACCTTAAACTCAGCTAAATCTCGTCAAGCCCAATTAGAACAAGATCTAGAGATTTGGAAAGACTTCTGTCAACTTTTAGAAAAGATAAACGCTATATTGGATAAAAATGACATCCAAGAAGAACCTGTGACGTCAGTGGACGCTTTGCGCATGTACGTCGAGAAGTTGAATCACGCCAGAAATGATTTAGAGGTAAGTGATTTTTTACTATTTTTGAACTTAATGGTATATTTTACCGGTTGATATGTATGTAATTGTAAGATTTATTGAATAAGTAATTGTAAGAATATTCTTATATGGTTTGCAATATTTTTTATATAATTACTATAATATTATAGTTCATGCTCAAATAAGACTAAAAACAAAGAAGTCAAAATTATACTCATGCACTAAATGGTATTAGATAAATATGAGAATCGTATGTACATAGGACTTTTTAATAGTATAGTATTTAGAATATATTTTAGCCGTGTGGTCCCGGCTTAGAATAGGATCACCCTGGTACTGTCGGTGTCGTAAGAGGCGACTAAAGTACGTGTGGTAGAGTCACGTCGCCAGCAATGGCAACACGCATGGGCAGACTCGACCGGATTTAATACCACCCCCGGCATCTTAAACCGGCGTGAAGTAGTGGTCCTTGCCACTGCGTTTCGCATTAGGTAATGCCGGGCCCCGGTGCCCTTCATCTCCACCTTAAAGGCTGGCAACGCACCTGTGGCTCCTCTGGTGTTGCATGGGGTCGTGGGCGGCGGTGATCACTTACCATCAGGTGAACCGAACGCTCGTTTGCCTTGTCCTCTCCCATAAAAAAAAAAAAAAAAAAATATTAACTATCTAAGAAATTGAATATAATATTGTAACCTGGAAATATTATATATATAAATCTTAATCAATTCTCTAAGTCTTATATCAAATTCATATGGCAAGGTACGGTTAGTTTATATTTTTATATTAGCTGGAAATTGGCTATACAAATACAACGTTGATTTGTCGTATTCAGTTCAAAAGTAATTAAAACATACATATTTTCGTCGTGGCGCAGCGGCACAAGGGTGTGACTGTAACGCGACGGTTGTGGATTCAATCCCCACTAGAGGAAGTGAAATATTTATTTACGTTTATATTTCCATTTCTTCGCTCTGGTGTCGAGGCAAGGGGCGGCGTTGAGGTCTGCCACTAAAACACAATGCCTCCAGAATTCGGCAGAAAGTGGGGAACGGAGTGTCTTAACATTAGGTTCTCTCTGCCTACCCTGCTGTGTGCGGGATACAGCGTGAAGCTGATATTGTATGATTTCGTTATAGTCATCATTTTAGGTATACATTTTTTTTCCTTTAATCCTTCTTCATCTAAATGTCCTCTCAATTTGGTACGGGCGGCGGCATATCAAGTATGAACCAATTATGTCAATCTATCTGATTAGGATTAGGGCATACATTATTAATTTCAATAGGCCCTACCTTATAAATTTTATTAAATCTCTATAGGTTTTGATAACGAAGAGAATTTCAAGCAAAATATAGTAATAATGATGCATAAATCAATCTACTAGAGACTCCGATGAGATAATAGTCTTGACGGACATATAGTCGGACAAGGTTACTTATAAGGATTCCGTTTATTTTCTTTTGAAGTACAGAACTTTAAAATGTTTCCTTACATCTATTTTTAATATCTAATGTAATCTATAAACTAGATGATAATGTAAACTGTAATTATTTATGTTTTTGTGTAACCAAGTAACCGATTTACTCGAATGAGCCCACAATAAAAGGCAAAGTGATATTGGATATTGAACGAGGTTAGTGCACTCGTCGGTCCATTGTCACCCGTTTAACGCGAACACCAACAATTGTATTATTGCGAAATTGAGACGTCTGAGTCGCGATTATACTATATTTTAAGCGAATTTCATTCATTTGTATGTATGGCTCCTCGTGTTTAATACTTGTTGCTGTAAAAGAATAACGTTATTAGCTTCAAGTACGTAGATTACTTTATATATTTTCGTAAACTGCATTGTTACTTATTTAAAACATTGGAGCTAATTTTTTTGTTAAGTATGAAATGGATAATGGGGTAATTTCTATACAATGTCTAATCTGAAAAATTAAAGGAAATGAGAAAATGAGGCGGTTGTAGGTTCGATTTCCAGTCGGAGCAATGAAATATTTTTATTTTGGCGCTCTGATCAGAAGATAAAGCGCGGCGTTGATTTACCCTGCTCAACATGCAATGTCTTAGACATTGGAAAAAGTTGGGAACGTAGTATCTAAAGAGTGGTTTCTCTCTATCTACCATACTAAAAGTGGATATGAAATACAGCGTGAATATAAAAAATACCGGTAACTAGATAACCCGATTTCTATAAATTCATACTTAGAAATAAGAATATTAATATATATTGTTAAGAAATTATTCAAGACATACCCGAGCATAGATAATGAAGATAACATTTATTATATATACAGATGGCAGTAGTTTCGCTTTTTTATTTGGGTATTTCCCGAATCACTTGTAGCTTGTAAATGAAGCCATATCGTAAAATAAAAAATGAAATATCAACAACTAAATATATACCATATGAAACATCGACTGCTTTGATCATATCGGTCGAATGTACACCCATAAATATAGATATTGATCGACTTAAACCTACATTGTTAGTAATGCGTTTTGATTTATATATATTTCATAATAATTTGATATTAGTTTGCGTTAAATAAAATTATTAAAATATTTATTTTAATAAATTCTTCATTTATATTAATAAATAATATATTAATTAGTTTTAATGGTTTTATATTCATTTAATATACATCCTACAATAATTTTGATAACAAAGAGCGTAATAATGTAGTCTACAAAAGCGCCAAATTGAGTTAGCGGCTCACATTAATTCATCCCACGTCGTCGTATGACCGTTAAGGGACTGCTTGAATTTCTATACCAATAATATCGACTTGTCTGAATCAAGATAGTATATTTTACAGGATAATATATTATATAAGATTTTGTTCAGAATTTCTGCGAAATATAAAATTGAATTCGGAATGAATAATGTTTAATATTAAAAAAAACAATGGTTATGTTATTTTAATTCGCGACATTGCGTAATAAGTAGCGGAAATCAACAAATGAAAATACCTCACTTAATAATTTGTAAGTGAGGCATAGAACCCACTACCCGTTGCGTCTGCACTCGCATGCTTGTGCCCTTCTATCTCAAACTGGCTCTTTAATAAATTTGTCGAAGGCAAAGGTAAAGTTTGTTCAACTACACATCTACTAAGTTACAACGGAGTCTCATTCTTTGATATTTAACTCAATCCATTTTGTGCAATTTCGGTCGTTGCACTGCGCTGGGCAGGTCGTGCCTATTATATGTAATATTGTATGTATAGTGCAGTAACTGCACTGTTAAAGTTTACGGCTTTAACCATTGTAAGAACATAATGTGTTCTGTTTCACATAACAACTATAATAATATATATACTTGTTTATATTACTAGAATTACTTTTCATTTACTAAAATTCTTTCTTTACTCTTTCTTCTTCTTTCTTTAGTCGTTCTTCTATAATCTTCCTAAATTTTATTTTGTTACAACGGAAGTACAAAATAATATAAAGCCAACATTTGATGATCTGATGATGTTAAGTTCACGCGATGGTTTTGGATTCAATTCCTTTAAACAGTGAACGAAGAATAATATGTATACTTCATTTATTTAATTTTCTGTCGGATAAGATAGAGCGCAACGTCGATATCCCACACTCGACATGTACATATTATGTTGTATAGAGTGTTTTACGTAGTCCAAGTAAATTATTTACAAAATATATCGACTATTTTAATTGTTATTTTTTTATCTTATGATGAATAAAAAGTTAAAAACAGATAGGGCTATCTTAACGATAGAAATAGGAAATCTTGCAGCAAGTAGCGATAGGAATAGGAATATCTTAGAAATACTAAAATTAACAATATTTCCGCATTACAATTTATAAAACCTATAATTACTTAATAATATTCAAATAAATATTACCTTAATTTTTTATAAAAATAAATAATGATAATTATTTATAATATAGAAAATAGTCAACAAATATATCCATGCAAAACCACATGGGGTCAGAATAACCGCACAATTACGTGCGGTGCCCCTTAAACGATGATGTCATGCAACAGTGTTTCGCCTCGCCAGTCGTAGTCCGTACACACAGCTATGAGAACGTTACACAAAATTATATTATATTTTATCAACTTCTTATATACTCAGTGTACTTACGTTACGACATAAACATATTAAATATTGATATATATTTATTTTTTATATTTTATTTTGATTGTAAAGTGTCAAAATTCCGCGTAAAAGGAAGGTAAGTGACACACGATTGTGAAACGCCGGTCGTTAATTGGACGAGAACTTCTATCGACCTATACAAAATATATATTGTTATTGTATCTTTGCACGTAACTGTGATGTTTAAATTCATGTATTTTTATGGATTGCGAATGCATTTCGAATTAATTTCTCATTGTATTGAAAATATTATAAATTTACTATATTTAATGTAAAATATGATATAAATTTTGTTGTTATCGTGACTCGTGGACCATGACTGGAGACTATCGCTTATAAATGCAAATATAATAGGCATCCGCATGTTTGAATAGCAAACCTTAAGTTCTATTACGAGTCTCGTGGTGAAGCGGCACAGCGTTTAACGGTAAACGCCACAGTTGTGGGTTCCATTCCACTAGGGGAAATAATTAGATATATTTCTAGAACAAAATGTTGAAATACATTTAAAAAAACAAATTTAAATTATATGTACTAGTAACGCACAGGGATACATTTTTACGAGAACTTTTAAATATTAAAGAAAATTGTAATCTTATCAAGTATTTAGTGTAATAAAACACGTTATTTTTGACAATGAAAACATAATTTATATCAATGCTATCTTTAAATCCATCCGCGTTTCATAGTGCATCAACAAAAAAGTATATATTCTATATATTATGAGGTTATATGAATGTAGTAGAATTTTACCGCCATGTTAGGTTATATCTTCCATTTCTGGAGTGACTGACAGACAATGCAAAGCGACACAATATATTTTGCAAATCGTCCCTTGTGATCGTCGTACAGAAACTGTCGACTGTATAGTCACTATAGTGTCGTAGTCTAATCGCTATACGAAGATCTCTAGAAAAAAACTAATATTAACAGAGAAAAAGGAGTTTTTATATTTGATAATTCACAAAAATTAAGTTGCGGGCGGGCGGCCACTAGTACAATTACACCTATACCTTTAGTGCAAGCGATATATAGGCTGAATATAAACCAGTTTGGTGTAACCACACTAGCGGTCATACGAGATTGTTTTCATGTAAGTGCATTTCGTTTCATTCTCATATAACTTCACATATTCGATTCTTATGATTTCGGATCATTAAATTAAAAGTGGCCTAACATACCTCTTATTACTTACTCTTATCAAATAAATACATCTAATGAATACACAAAAACTTATCATATACATCTAATGAATACACAACAGATAAATCATGTTTTTTAAGGAAATCGCTAACTATGACTGTTGTTAATTAACGTGTGTTTAAATTAGATAAGAGGTATAATGAGGCTTGGAATTGTGTTGTTAGTCATGTACCTATTATTTATTATTTTTGTTCACTTTATTTTCACTTTATTGTTGTTTACACAAAAGCCTAGTGTTTTACATGTGGATACAATTTATCGACATTACCTGTCAAATTATTAAGTCAAATACCGTTCTTTTTATTTCATACATTTCCTCTGCACAGCATTAATATTATAATAGTTATTATATTATCTAATATTGACTATTCATATTTATAAACATCTTTTTATTTCTACAGACATATTTTTCTACCTTTCACTTTTCCCTTTGTAGCGCGGTAACTAGAGGAACGAAGTGTCCTAACACTAAATATATAACCACATTTATTATATCTAATAGAAATCTGGGGAAGTGCTGCCAAAACACGATTATACAACCTACAAATTTTACAAAATAAAATAATAAAAATGTTATTCAATTTTGATTTTCGAACTTCAACTAAAAAAGTTTACCGCGAAACTAATTTAATGAGCATAAAACAATTGTCTATTTATAGCACAAAAAAATCCACACTGAACTACAATTTTATAGTAACAAAAAGGTTGCACTCGACGTGCAAGTCTCATAGTTCTACCTAAAACTCGTACTAAGCTTGAAAGAAATGAAAATTATTTATTTCACAGAGTGGGAATCGAACCCACAACCGTCGCGTATTCAGTCAGAGACTATGCCGCTGAGTCACGACAGCCATAGAAGGTATACGTAGAAATAAATACAAAAGCGGTAACATAATTGTAAATTCAGATGCAGGTTACCAAACTGACCGCGTCTATAAATAGGAACAATGAGTTACTCGTACTCGCTCGTTTCAACTTTCAAGGTCAGGTGCGATGTCGCCTTGCTATGTACAAGTTTTCCTCTTCGAAAATGTATGATATCAACCAAATTTGGTTTACTATTCTCTTGTATTATGTTTATTGAATACAAAATTTGAGACTTATAATATATTAGCTTCAATCTGTGGCTTTACCCATATAGTCGAAGGGAAAGAAGTAATAATTATATATCATATGACACATTGTAAGTGCCCTTCAGATTTATAATATTATTATAGATAAGTAGAAATGCTGGTACAGTATGGTATGATTAATAAATAACATAGTAATGTAAAAAATTAACAGTAAATAAAGAATTTTATTTAGTATTTTAGTTTCACACATCTTCCACATGAGTCAGTTTTCAATGCTTCGTCTTTCAATTTTCAACTATATTTGGACAAAAATATTTGTGGAGTGTAGTGGCGTAACTCAACGCCGCGCTCACGAGACCGAATCAAGACTAACTTAAATATAAACAGTGGATATTGTTTATATTTAAGTAAGTATAGGTGGTCGAACAGTGGGATGCTGTAGTTACATAAGAATATAGAGAATACATAATAGTGCATGAAAGTTTACGATAAAAATCTAAACAAACGGCATCTACCAATGGTGGTTGTTATCGTAAGGTTATAAACAGTACATTCTTCAGTTATGGTCAACTTAATCAACGTTCATGAGAAAAGCTAATGAAACTCCACCAATGAAATCGGGCTGGAAGCAGAGAACGAAGTGACATAACACTACTTTCTGTCTACCTACTATGCAGGAAAAAGCGTTTAGCTGAAAAAAAAGAAAAGAAAATCTCTCAATTCAAAATTATAAAATACATTATAAATTAAATATTAGCACAGAGAGAATTTGCAAGTAAAATCAACCAGCAAGAGCGTTATCTCGCTATCAGTCATTGCGTTCCTGATAACATTGTAAACACTTGATATGTAACGCCATTTTGTCCCACGCTGTTTTAATCACATTTCTAAGTTATTTAGCTGTATTCTTATATTCTCCTAGAGCATTTCCCCTATATCCAATTTTACAATATTTAGACGAGTAGATTACTGGGAGATTGTATTTGCAAAAAATTAAATTTCCCAGATTGTATATATGGCATATTGACATATTTTTTATATTTAACAATATTCGAAATGTTATTTTCATTAATAAAAAAAAAGGATAACATTTTTATTTTTATCTTTATTAGAACCAACAACCGCTCCTCGACGTGGTTCGGGAGCGGGCGCGCGAGCTCTGCAGCGGAGCAGACGCAGGTAGCGGTGAGCGCGTGGAGCAAAAGACCAGGGCGTTGGGTGACAGGTGGAATGTGGCTTGTGAAGGTATGTTACTCATGTATATAAGAAATAGGTCATTTGAATGTTTTTCATTTCGTAAAAGAATATTTGATCGGAATTTTCAAGGTTTAACACAAGAGTTGCAATTTTAATGCCTTCGTTTGTCCTTTCTCTGTCCACACTCAGAATTCATTGTCTTTTCAATCTAGGCAGTCCAAAAGATTTTGAATTTATTTCAAAAAATGAAAACGTAGAATATAATCTCACTATTGGTAATTATTAAAGTTTAAAGTGATGTATCATTCCATCAGGATTAGCAAAACGTGCAGCAACAGCCGACAACCAACTCCAACGCTGGACTCAACTCCTTGACACACAAAGAAGTCTCTCTTCATCAATTACATCAGCCAACGATCGTCTTCGTCAGTTGGACGCCAGTCCAGCCACCAGGCGTCGTGCTTTAGATACCAGACATACTCTACAGGTATTAATGTATTGCCATTCAATGTCGTCATTGTGTGACATTTTGTTAATAATTGGGGAAAAAAATAGTCATTCTGGTTGTAATAAATTTAAATTTAAAAAATGAGCTTCACGCTGTATCCCACACGCAGTAAGGTGGGCAGAGGGAACTTAGTGTTAAGACACACCGTTTCCCACTTTACGCCGAATTCTGGTGGCATTGCATGTTAAAGAAGAAGTGTGTGAAGTGTTGGAAGAAATGAAAATATAAATTTAAGTAAATATTTCATTCCCTGGAGTGGGGATCGAACAATGACTGGCACACATTTATTGATTATATTTGATAGAATTATCAATTTGGTCAATAGACATTTATGTCTCTATACAGGAATTACAGAGCGAAGTTTCAAGTCTTGAGGAAACCAAAGATGATTTGCTTGAACACGCGGACGTCGTGATAACATTATTAACACCACACTCTAAGGAGGCTGCCTCTGAAACTGAAAGGAATGTTAAAGAACTGGTGGAGGCTTATGAGAAGTGAGTATGGGTGTATGTGTTTTAGTTATAGTGTAGATTCAATTCCAGGTTGATGCAAATATCCGTATTTGGTTGAATATGGTGACCACGTGAGAATGACTTGATAAGTCGACTTGCATGTAGTACATTGTTTTAAATCATAATTCGCTTTTTAAAATTATTAAGTAAGAAAATAATTGAAAATTGCGCAAGTTTGTTTTGTACAGTATAATAAACCTATTGGTTTAGATACAAAAAATCATGTACGTAAATCGATTTATTACGATATTCAAGCCTGGTACGAATAATATTTAAAATGCCTTAAACCTGTTATAAATTGGCATAAAATTATTACAATTGCGGGATAAGTTTAGTACTATTCAAGGTAAGTTTAATGTATAAGTGTAAGGTATTTTAATATATTTTAATGTGTAACTGACATGCTATAGAAAGAAATAGATAGAAAATATTTAGAAATGTTTAAAAAAATTACGTAGAGCTATTCGAACCTGCGGTCTTAGAAAACATTTATTCCATTGTTATATTTTTCTAAGTGTTAAAGATGTTTAAATTTATTCATATATTTACGCACAAAAGTAAGTCTAATAATCCAAGGCCTTGTATATTTATTTCTGTATAAAGTAAGCACATCGATACTACGGCGACTAGGATGTTATTATTTGTTAATAACATTGACGTTTTTCCTCATGATCACTGAAACTTTTTTCTTAGCTTTAAGCTGTACCCCGCATAAAACAGGGTAGAAAGCTCATTCTTCCGAGTGGGATTTACTTCTGAAACTCATAACAAAGAGCGTTTACCTTTCTGTATGAAAATAGTCATCGTAAAATAAAAATACAGATTCTACCATTCTCATAGGAATTTCAAGTCTTGTAGATTCGTCTGAGCGCTCTCTGTCAGTCACTCAGTGACGGAATAGTTTTTTTATACACATTTAATATATATATATACATATATTTACGTTTCGGCAGATAATTGAGAAAAATCACACATCAAATTTTTGGAATAATAATAAAATACTGTTTTGATCATTATATACCTCGAGAAACATCTTGAAGAATGCCCATAAGCCTTGATCGTTTAATCGTAACCTTCATACTATCCTTAACGGGTCATAATATAGGAAGTAATAACAAACTGAGGTCGTCGTAGCGCAAGTGTACAGGGTTGTGACTGTAACGTGACGGTTGTGGATTCGATCAGATTCGACAGAATCATTTATTGATAATTTCATTTCTTCACTATGGCACCTAGGCCAAAAGTTTGATTTTCGCCACTCAACTCACAATGCCTCGAAAAATTCGGCGGAAAGTGGGAAACGGAGTGTCTTAACTCTAGGTTCGCTCTGTTGTAACGTTGCGTGTTCAGCGGCGAAATTTGAAGATATGAACATAAATTATTGACCTGAGTGCGTATGGAATCCATAATTATCCCTTTTACAGTCAGAAGTTGTCCCATTGCACCACAACGACCTCATTAGTGTTCATCGGTTTCTTTAAAATTATTGATTAAGCAACGCTTTCGAATCCGGAACTATAAGATCTTTGGCACAGTACCAGCTACTTGTCATCGTTTTGTTTGCCTTCACGCCTCATTTATTGAAACATTTTTGCTCAAAATTTTGGCTTTCCACCTTATTACGTTTAAATAAAGTTGATATTTTGTTGTAATAAGTTTTTTTTAAATGGCGTCTGTATTTTTTTTAGTTTGTCTATTATTGTCATAGGAGTATGTTTATCGACTAATGATATTATTCTATCTACATATTTTATCTACTTAAGATAGATAAAGGATGGTATATTATAAAAAAATACGTAAACAAGAACGAGATCAAATTATTTTAACATTTACAAGAAACAGTTAAATTTAAAATAGTAAATTAAATTTCTTTATAATTTAGTTCCTTAGTTTTTGCGACGGCGCAACTGACATGCACCTGCTTAGTAGCAACTGACTCACTGAGCTTATTATATACAAGTTCCATTCTATTTTTAAATAATGTTTAATACTTAGGGACGTTTGAAATTGTAATATCAAATTATGAGGTAACAGAGGCCAGGGGGAGATTTCGGTAGATTTTTGAGAACACAATATCGATCGGTTAATACGTAAAAGGCAAGCGTACCCCCTGGAATATGATAATAAAAATGATATTGCGATATTTCATGACGGGATTAGTTATGGAAAGTAATGCAATTAATTCTACAGTATATATTTGTAAATTATTAACAAGATAAATCCCGCTGAGTTTCTTGCGTGGGATATCTCACAGATCGAGGCATTAAGTATAGCGAATCCGTGGCAAATTATTTATTGAAAATATAAAGCATATCATTTCTTATTTTAAATACAATTAATTTGATTTGAACTTTAATAGAGAATGAGCGACGAAACGGAACAGGATTTGAAGAATGAAATTATACTTGTTTAACGTCACCATGTGGGCCATACCATACAGTTAAAATTCAAATATTCTATTCTTACACGTGTTAAATATAAAAATAAAGACAGCGCGACGTTGAGCTCCACCACTAAACCTAGCTTGACTCAAGCGTGAATAAAGAACGGAGTGTCGTGACACTAGTTTACCTCTGCTTATCCTGTTATGAAGATGAAAATATAAAAATGAAAGAAATATATTACTAAAACTTAAATAGTCAAAATAAATTCAAGTTGCAATGACAGTTTTTTAAGAGATTCGGTCATCATCTATAATTCCGGCCTATGATGTCATACGCAGCGGCTCGAACTTATATTAGCTCATGGCTTCTATTATCGAGGACTTCTGCTTCTAAGATATTTTTACGTTTACGTGTACGTCTATATATCATGTTCAAACATGTCTAATGAATCGTTTGAAAATGTTCGTTATTTTTCGTTTTATTATGTATTCTTCTATTTCTATAAGCTATGACGCCATCATATCGTTAGTGTTGATTCGGATCTCATTTATATGTATTTCTATGACATTTTTCCGTTTTGCTCGCAAATTACAACTTTCAGTAAAAAAAAGGAAAATTTCGACACGTTTTTCCATTTTTTTTTCTAAAAACTAGATCATGTATAATTAAATAAAATGGTAAGTCATTAAAAAATATGTTTTTCATTACATTTTTTCTGGGACAATTTTTATGAATTTATATTTAACAAGCAACCCGGTCGTGGCTTCGTCCGCAGTAGTTTATACTGAAATATTTACTTATGTGTGAAAAAGACAACAACAACTTATCGCGAAGCGCAATCTAATAGGATTCAACCTGCGTTTGCAATGTAAGCGGGAAAAAAAAAAATATTTACGACATCACATTAGACACCTCAAAAGTAACAACATTGCTCTACTAACTGCTTAAAAAACCGCATCAAAATCCGTTGCGTAGTTTTAAAGATCTAAGCATACATAGGGACAGACAGCGGAAAGCGACTTGGTTTTTTACTATGTATTGATGGTGATATGAAACTTTTGTTCTCAAAAGTCCAGGCGCCTCCCAGGAAATATTTCTAGATAAGGGTTGTGAGTTTTTCAAATTTTTCTTCCCCATAGCTTTTAATACTCTTTTTCTAGTTTTAGAAAAGTTAAATGACTTGAACAAGTTTTAATGTAGGTATAATAAAGCAGTTCAGTAGATTTCTTCAGCGCTTTCACTTTTCGCCTCGATTTCTAGAAATCAAGTTTTAACGTATGTGCCCTTTGACAACTCAAATTGCAAAATTACATATTTGATTTGAATCTCCTACTTTTTTATTCATTTTGAAATTCAATGTATTGTACTTGTAATAATATAAAGTTATCAAATCACAATCTACCAGTAGTTTAACAATAACGTGATAACACGTGATAATGAGAGATCATCTCTAGTAGCGAGTGGCTGTCAACCATAAAGTTACGTCATCGGAAGCCATAGTCGATTTGAACGAGGCGAATTTATTTTTACAGTACATTTTTGTAGCGTGAGCAACGCTTCGACTTAGACATTACCATGTTTTATTTAAGTATACATTAAAGATATTACACTATTATAAAATTTCTAGTGACGATGCTCAAGGACAAAACTGATATAAATGATAAATGAATACATATTTTAATTAAATAAGCTTTGAAAAAAAAACAATGCTGCAGGCGATGACAAGTAAGCTATAACGACAACGACGACGACGAATATAACTTTTTGACGAATATAATCACCTGCTCAAGCGCCTACTTGTGATTTGAAGCCGATTTTCTTAATAAACCTATAAACCTATTCCGCACATATGATATTTTCACTAAACTCATTATTTATATCAAATAATTATTTAGATACTTTAAAAGTATGTGGATACGTAAAATGTTAAATATTGCATTTCAATGCACTCGAATCGTGACCAACGTGGCTTTTTAGTTAAGGGTACATCAGCTCGAGGGTGCATCGAGTGGCCCTTAATGCACTGAAGTGCGTGCAATGTTCGTCCCCATGCATGATATTTTGCACTATACGATATTTTACATTTATTCTTTTATTACTATTATATAGTCTATCTTAAAATTAAGATTTTAGTAAGTCACATAAAAATTAAGTCTAAATACATTGAAATTGTATTTTGTAATGAAAAAAAATATATATAGTCTCTCTGTTTGGATGGTCTATTTCTTGATGTAGTCAGTACTAAAATTTAAATTTTGTAACAAATTCTGATAAGATTATCTTTTTTCTATACTAAGAAATCAATTGTATAGAAGGCATGGGACATCAAAAGGAAATAAGTGAATGCGCGGTGGGTTTGGATTCGAGCTTCCCCATGTCTGCATAGGGGTTATTTTCAATCGATAGTGGCTCCAGACGCTCGAGGGAGACGTGTAATCGTTACGTATTCATACTGGTAGACTATTTCAGCTCCCACCGCGCATGCGTAGTCCGCATTTAATGGGTCAGGGCCTCGCAGTGTGAACCGAGTTTTATACTTAGAACGTACGCATTACTCAATACAATATAGGTTTTTGAAAACGAAACTTGCTTAAGCAATGCACGAGAAAGCGATTCTCCATTACTTCCGCGATCAGACTGATAGCAACCAGGCCGGTTTCAAGATAATAATCTATAATATCACAAGGAATACGTGGTAAACTAGGTGCGTGTTCCGTACGACCGTGTGCTCGAAACCGCGTGGTACCGATGTAACTGCAAATTTATTCATGGTGAGTCACAAGTGACACGTATTTAGGAAATACTAATTTTGAAATTTCATGGAATGGGCAAATCTTGGCAGCGGTTTTATAAATGTTTACTTCATGCTTTTGTATTTCGGCGCCGGCCGGCTGTAGACGACGGCTGCATCGGCGCATTTCGCAGTTGCGCAATGGGCAAAAGCGCCTTATCATCACTGTCAAGTTAGCCGCAAGGTCGCAAATGTCACGTCACCATAACCTGCACGCCGGCGCGGAACGTAAACACGAGTGCACCCAAAACTCTGCTGATGTCACTTCAGATACAACGTCGAATAAAATTAGATACGACGGGTGAACCTCTTGTTATACTCATTGAGCGACGAGCGGGCAAAGCGAGCAGATCGCCGCGAGCCGCTGCCACGAACGACTAGGTAACGCAATGCAATGCGACCTTGCAGCGTCATACTACGTCACGCCGCGCCGCCGGAGTATTTCCGTCGCTTTTTGGCAGCTCTTCCCTATTCGCCACAAATACTATAGCTTCGAACGTTGGTTAACATACTCAAAAACCGTTTTCTTTTTCAGATTGCGACAGACTATCGCGGCGAGACTCGCGGAAATCGACGAAATCGTTTCCGAATTCGATCGCGTGTCGGAGAAAATTGAGCAGCTTCGACAGCAGATTGAAGTTTACGTAGCTAAAGTTGGAATATTCTACGTATTTGGCGAGGATAACGAAGGGGACGTTCGTGATTTGGCTAAGCAGGTGTCTGATTTAGTAGAACGGACAAAGACTTTTACCGAAGACAGTAGGAAACGGTACGGAGGCTCTGCGCCCGCAGACGTGGCGCAGGAGCTATCCTCTCTTGAACTGTCAGGTGAAGCTCTAGGGGCAGCGATGGAAGAAAAAGAGAGGGAATGGAAGCGCGCGCGCACCTCTCGCAGTGAATATGCGAGCGATGTTGAAAGCGTGCAGGTTTGGGTCCGTGGGGCTGAATTAACTGCTCGTGACAGAACATTACCGCCCGAACCCTACAAAGAACGCCTTGTCGCCACGCGATCTGAAATACCTGCGATATCTGATAGAATCGAGCGGCTAACTCGTAACGCCCGCGCGATAGTTGAGGGTAGCCGCGATTCTGGTGAACGTCAACTTATTCAATCTACTGTATCAGCTCTAACGGAACAATTTTCAGCTGTTTGCAGTGAACTTGAAGCCAGACAGGCTGCAGTAGAGGATGCCTGTGATTCCGTATCTAGATTTTTGGCTTTATTGGAGAAAGTTTTACTTTGGGTGGAAACACAGCGCTCTTTCCTAGCGCGGCCACTTCCACTAGCTGATCTACAAGAGGCCCAACAAAAACAGACTGAATACGGGGTAAAAATATTATACTTTCATTAAGAACCTTAACCTTCCTTATAAAAAGCAAAGCAATATTAACACCTATTTAATTATTTTTCAGAATGCACTTAAGAGTTGTAAGCAGCAAGCTAAACACTTAGCAGATATGACCAAAGAATTAGAGGCAATAGAACGCGTAACTAGTCCTGGAGATTTGCCTGCCAGGCTCGAAGCTGCTGAAAATTCAACAGTCGATGTCGAGAAACGCTTGGCAAAAACAGTCCGTATCTATAAACGCAATTACAGACGCAGTAATTGCATTTTTCAACATAATACAAAATTATATAATAATAAATATTTTTTTTTTTAGAATGGTTTACTGCAAGAATTAGCTGAAGAATGGGAGAGATGTGAAAAAAAATTAAAAGATGTAGGTCATTGGCTTGAAGCCACTACAAGAACCATCGAGGCACCTCAAAATGCAAAAAAACCATTGCGCGATAGATTGGCTTTAAGAGAGAAATTAATTAACGATATATCAACACAGAAAACAAAGATATCATATGCGGTTGAGAAATTGAATGTGAGTGTAATTAATAACTCTCTAGTTTAGGTAACGTATTTGTAGTCGTCATTCATTGGTTGTGGGTCTTAATCTCTTCGAAGTAATTACATCATCTTTCAGCTTCATGTTGTTTATTGTTTTATGTATTTTTTAGCAATGTTTTACT
Organism: Heliconius aoede; assembly: GCA_037355905.1. Classification (NCBI taxonomy): domain Eukaryota; kingdom Metazoa; phylum Arthropoda; class Insecta; order Lepidoptera; family Nymphalidae; genus Heliconius; species Heliconius aoede. The sequence continues at coordinate 726,783 of JBAIZZ010000332.1, forward strand.
TGATCATCGTCCAAAAAAATTATCATGATGTTCGTTTCCATTCTATTATTGATCGATGAACTCTATCTTTTAGTATGATAATGTATTTTTGCACTATTAAGGTACATTTTGGTCCTGACGGCGTAGCGTCGCAGTCTCGGTCTCCAGAGGGCGTGCAAAGTGCTGCGCGTTCGTTAACAGCGGCGCTGGATGCTCTAGCAACGACCACTAATGCTCAAGCGAGCCAGTTAGAAGCAGCACTCGCCCAGCTTGACGCATATTGCGCGGACGTAGCCAAGCTACGTGCTCAGTTGCTACAAGCTGAACAGCAACTACGTCAGGCCGCGCAGCCTAACTACAGCCCCAGAGACCCTGACAGAGCGGTGGCACATCAACAGGTTAGTCCCCTACATATGATCATTTCACATTGATAGGTATTAGATATGTGTATTCAACGATGATGCTTAGCGGTAGATATACACAGCCACCATGTACATTATCACGCGATTCATATTGTTTTCTTTCTGTTTTCCTTCCTTAACTTACTAATGTCTCCGTCGATATCCTCGTAGGAATGTCGAGAGAGAGTAAAGTCGGTGCAAAGTAAAATTCAGGCGCGAAATGAGCGAATCAAACTTTTAATGCAACGAGGTGTCCCCGATGCCGATCCGCTAAGGGACATATAATATTTTTTTGAGTGTTCTAGCTTTAAGCCGTCTTTATTATCTATTATTATTATAATTTCTTATTGATTATCAAATAAATATACGTTCTCCAATCGCTGATAGTTTTTCATTATCATCGCTAATATAGCGAACCCTCTAAATCATACATCCGTACTTGCGTATCAGGAGGTCGGGCGGCGAATCGAAGAGCTGACTCGCAGTATCTACGAGATCGACCCATACTTCGCGCTTGGCGAGGACCCCGCTGACACGCTGGCCATGCTTGTGTGTAGTGCGGACCACGCACGCGCCAATCGCGAGCGCCGTCCTGCGATGCTGGCGCCCCCCGAGCCCAGCCTGGGCGCTTGGCAGCCGGGCACCACCTACGCTGAGATAGTCAAAGGCCATGGATCTCGATCTGCTTCTCCTGTAATGCACAGAATGCAATATGATATAAAAGTGTCGAGAGACACGAGTCCTGAAATTCAAAGTGAAACTATTAGTGATGTGCAAATATTACCGACTGAAATGGTCGAAACTAGTGAGCCGAGCGTCCTAAGTGAATGTGTAGTTAGTGAGTGCGAATCTTTCCCAAGTGACGCAAATGTTTATTATGACAGTGAAATACCTTATTATGCTGAGCACCAAAATAAATATGAAGAAAGTGAAGTTCAAGTATCTAATGTTTTTCAAAGTGACGATAGCATAATACCTCCGTCTACAGATTTAAGTCCGATTGATCACTCAGAGAGATCGATTAGCCCGTCTGTGAAATATCGATCGCAAGATTTATCTTACGCTGAAATTCTTGCGCTAGGTTTGCGAAAACAAGTGAAAACTCAAACTATAACATCATTACCGAAACCACAAGTGGCACAAGTGGAAATGGTAAAAGAAATTGTTGTTGAAGTCCAAAAATCTTCTCCAGTTAATGATTTTAAAATACAATCGAAAGATACGTTAAAATTAAAATCAGATAAAATTGAAAGGTCTTCTCAACGAAGTCGTTCTCGAGATATACCGAGGCAACGTAGAGCACCAGAAAAAAGGTCAACAAAAGCTCACGATATGCAGACTCTGAAAAAGAAAAAAGTTACAAAAAAAGCTATGGAAGTACTTGATTTTGAAGATAATATTGACTTAATAGAAGCTGAGAAATCCTCCCCAAAAATGGACCCTGGAACTGTTGTTACTGATATGTCTGATAAGACAGTTAATGAAGAGAAAAATAAAATAATTCAACATGAACACATTTCTGAAAAGATAATTGATATTGACAATTTAAATTCTGAAATGGTAGAATTAGAACAAAAAAAACCTAAAAAAAAACCTAAAATAAAAAAACTAAAGAACACAGAAGATGAAATAGAAAGAGCTCTTAAAGAAATTGAGGAATCAAATAAGCATAAAAAGAAAAAAATCAAGGATTCATCAGAAAAGAATAAAGACATTGCTTCAGATTATTTAGAATGTAAAACTCTATTTGAGCCCGTAGATTTCGTAGCAGTGATTAAGGAATCGGACACTGTGGCTAAGAATAAGAAAAAGAAAGCCCACAAAAAAACTCAGGAAAAGCTAGATAAACCTGAGACCCATTATGTTGAAATATCAGATAGAAGCTCCATACAAAATGTGGAACAGCAAGAATTAGACGTCTTATATAAAAATGTTAGTACTGTAATTTCTTCAGAAGAGATGACGAACGAGATCTTGGAAATAAAAAATATCTCTCCTATTGAAAACAAAGCTATAAGTACTCAATTTGTCGAAAAACTGCAAGTTACAGAAGATATATTTTCATCAAAAATTGGGTCAGATGATATAATTTCTTGTACAAAAGATAGTGTAGTACAAAAAACTGAACTGGCTTTGACAAAACAAAAAAAGAAAAAGAAAAATAGGAAACATGAAGGCGTTTCGTGTGATGATAAAAATAAAACAGAAACATATGTGAATAAAAGTGATGATTGCTTCATTGAAAATGTAGATAATCTGAAAACATCTAAAATGTCTGGGTTGAAATTAGAAACTTTTGCAAAAGATATTGACTTATCAAAAGAAAAAGATAAGCCTACTGCTACTACTATCATAACCTGTGCTAACGAAATAGTTAATGAATCTAAAAAGAAAAAAAAA
>JBAIZZ010000332.1:729662-786229 GCA_037355905.1 Heliconius aoede
CATAAATAACTCAGAACCGTTAACTACTAACATTATATCCCAAGTCATTACTAACAATCTGACAGATTTAAAATCTGACGCTTTTTGGTGTAATAAATTTGTAACGGATGACGCTGAAAAACTATTAGGTGAACAAAATTCTAACGATATAAAGGTACAAACAGATACAAATGCGGTTTCTCTCGAAAATAATCATAAACTGGAATCAAATCTTAAATACGATAAATCTTTTTGGCCTGAAAAGCATCTATATCATGATGCTGAATGTCTATACTTCATGTTATTAGCAAACAGGACAAAAACAAGCGTAAATTCTCCAACCGAAATATTACCGAATGATCAAAATGACAAAGATCGAGATCGTGATGGTAGATCAGGCCACTCATCTGATGCGGAGGGTAAGGAACCGCGTCAGTCGAATGGCTCTCCTTTCGATTCTAATTATATTTCTATGGATCTCCCAGGCGGTATCTGTAGTTGGAAAGATCATAGTTCATATTTAAGCTTAGAAACACCTAGTGATTCCTTGACGGTCCCCATAAGCGAGGAAACGCCTCGTCTCGAAATCGACATACCAGAGGATAAACTAACAATCCTTTCCCTAGAACCCGTTTCTGTCCTCACACCTAAGCAGGAGGAGAGTCCAGAAGAACGAATACTGAAGACAGCCAAGGTGACTGAACTACAGTCGTATTGTAAAACATTATATCTTATCATTTATGTTTGGCATGATATTCTCATAAATTTTTTAATTTTACTTATCACAAGAATTTGTATCGTTTATTGTCGTCTACTAAATCAGCCGATCGTCTTGTAGTAACAATGTTTTGTTGTCCCTAGTATCCACGTTCAATTATCGCTTATAGATTAACCCAAAAGCTTTTTTATGGTAGTTTTTAGATGTTAACATCACTTGTATATCTATCTAGTCTCAATATCTCAATCTAGTCGTGTCTAGTCGAAATAGTCATTGGTATTTATTGATTTTATGTAATGAAATAAACGTTTTATTAAAAGTTGTGCAAATATTGTTTTATTTTCGTAATTGATTTAATATAATTTTATTACCCTAAAAATAAAATAATGTCAAAATATTGATATCTACAAGACGAACGATAGCAACGACGCTTTCATTATATTTTAGATGCTTTCTTTTGGGCTTAAAATCTATAAATCAAAATACCGATTCCGAATTGGATGGTAGCCAGTAACTATTTTAAACTAATAATAGTTCACGATTTAGTTCAGTAGATGTCGATGAATGGTATGCATCAATTACTCAGCGTAATAAAGAAACAATGCAAAGGTATTCATCAGTTTGATACTTTTGTAGGTCTTTTAATCTTATTTTTTATGTTGATGGATTTTTTGGTAATTAAACGTAGCTATTTGTGGTGATATTTAGTGATTAATATTTCTGATTGAAGTATATTTTTTTGTTAGATTTATGAATGTCTAATTACATGAACTTTTTATCAAGTAACTTTGGTTTTTAATTGTTAAGAAATTTTACACGTATTATACGTATCTATATAGCCCTGTTTAGAATGTTTTCAGTTTTAAGCCTAAATGTGTATATTTAACAAACTGATTCCCACGAATGCAAAATTGTGAACAAAGCATGTCATGCCAAAAATTTACAATTAATAATTATTTTCTCATTGTTGTTTTCGGTGTTTTCTAGAATAAAACAATCTTGGGAATATCTTCTATATTAAATTAAAACAGGCCTTTTTTATTTTGATTAATGGTTAAAGTGGCTAAATTTTAATTTTAACGTATTATATATGATTTTTTAAAATAATCCCGAAATTGGTTTAAATTTTTGCATATTAAAGAATGCTATTTTTGCACTTTTTACCCTTTTGTCCAGTGCTTGCTTCATATCAACGTGAAAAAAGATAAAGTTGCGGAAAACAATCTTTAATACTAAAATCTATTTTCACATTGACATATCATCGATCGTGCATTATGTGTGGCTAATATAGAGGTGTGTTCTCAGGATGACTTGTCTAACGATATTGAAACGCTGCTTGAGGAAGTCAAAATAGTCCAAGCTAATCTCTCAGATCTGCCAGATGAAAGTCTCGACGCAATGGAGGCGGGACTTAGGGTAAGTGCCATTTAATCACTGTAAATAACATATCAACCTACCGAAAACCAGCATCAATTGAAATAGTGTTCATTTAACCCAAGCAAATACATTGTAGAATTAATAGATTCATTTTGGTGTAACAGCTGTAACTGATAATGAATAAAAGCAAAGAAATTTTAATTTGCCACGATATTTATTTTATCTTGTTCTTGTCTCATTGACCTAAAAATATTTATAGCGAAATCTGTATAGTTTATTTCAATATAGGACAAGTTTCTGAAATGCTCACTAGGTACCTATCTACACTATTCTTGGATTTGCTATTTGAGTCTTCTCCTCAAACGTTCCTCACTGTTCTGTTACAATAGCTTCATAATATTTTAAAATAATAGTAAAATTTAACCCGTTGTGGCGCAGCATTACATTATCTAACTATCGGCGTGACGGTTACGGGTTCTATTTCCGCTTTAGGGGGAATGATTTTTTTGTTTCATTTCCTCGCACTGGTAACAAGACAACACGTGGCTGTTAGTTTCACCACTCAACATGTCAATGTCTTTAGAATTCTCTCTTTTTATCCTACTATAAGCGGAATACAGCGTTAAGCTAAAAAATTACGAATATGGAATTTTTACATCCTTTTGTATAATTTAGACTTAACCCTGAATACGTACTTAACTGTACAAAAACAAAAACCATAATATTTTTAAATGACACTTAAAAAAAAATATAATAATCTTGAATAATATTGATACATTCAAATGCATTTTACCTATGAGTGATGTCATCGTACACACACCGGTTACGACAGCGATAAATATATGAATGCTATGTTTGGCACAACTCAGTAGAACACTGGTTCTCGGCAATTCCAACGAGCTCCCGAATTGAAACGAATATTCGAAATTTATTACGATATAATTTTGCGAATCGATAATAAAACGCGAGTGATATAGAAATGTCGGTGGAATAATTTCAGTGGTTCATGTTTATGTAAAAATATTGTGAGTAAACTCAACAAAAACAATAATTGTAAAGTTTAAAAATGAATATACGTAATAATGGTAATAATTGAGTACTCTTTTGATTTAAATAATCGGTCATTTAAATAAAAGAGTCCTAATAAATTATTAATTTATATACACATAGCGTTTTTTCTGATGGATTTTGTTTTTATTAGAATGAAAATATTTATAATAAAAATAATTGAAATCATCAAGAAAAATCATTTAATGGCAATTAATTGGTCCTCATTGACAGAAGACATTAAATTATTGTTAATTTATTTTATAGTAACCGTTATTTTGGTTTTAAGACTTGAATTATAATATGTAAGGTGCATTTTCCTTCTTACTATTTATAAAATGAAAGACAAAATTTTGCTTCTTGTATTAACCGTTTTACTTTTATTTTAGGCTTATAAAGAAAATATTTTTCATATACGTATGTGTGTCGCTTGAATACCAGCCTTTTGAAAGAGGTTACTTATTCATTACTATAATTTAAGTAGACGTTATTGTAAGAAAACGCCGTGATGATAAAATATGTATATGAGTCAGAGTCAGCTCCACACTGTGTCCAGTATATAGCAGGATAGACAGAGGGAATCTAGTGTTACGACACTCCGTTCCCCACTTTCTGCCGTACTCTGGAGGCATTGCGTGTTGAGTGGCAGAACTCAACGCCGCTGATTTTTTATCCCTTTTTATATTACAGATATTTCCTTTTTTTATATATAATAAAAAATCTATTCAATAACTAAATATATACCATGACGTCATAAACAATATATAGCAATGCTAGTTCAAGGAAATGAGTTTCCAATTAGCATTATAGCGCTGTTTAAGAGAATGGCTCATAAAAGTATGAATGTATCGTCACGGATAATGTTAGTTCGGTCACTATTTGTCATCTGACAAAATATTATATAATAAATTGGAACAACCATGGAATATTTAGTATTTTGCATTTATCTATATATCAATTTATTTACATATTATAACATGCATATACACAAGCGCGCGACTGAAAACGCGACGGTTATAGGTTAAATATCCACTCGTAGAAATGGAAATTTAATATTTTCAATTATTCGCTCTGGTAAGGAGGCAATATAATTATTAAAATAACTTTATTTGAGATAATTAAAGTAAACGAGGGACTAGTTAGAGATTTTATTAAGTTCTCATGCATAAGAGTAATGCATAAGAGCATGAATGATTATATTAGGGACTACGTTTATATAAGTTTCTACTGTGCGATATGGTCAGGAAATAATCTCTGTTATAAAATTTTGTGCTTGTATAAAATAATATTTTTGTAATTTTAATTAACACCGAAACAGTTTTATTTAAATGAAATTAGAGATACTTAACAGATTATAAGAACAATTATTGCATGTATGTTTAACAATTAAAAAATAAATAAATTAGCTTTACGCTATATCCCGCACACAGCTGGGTAATTAGCGGGAACCTACAGTTTCCTGCGTTTCCCACGTTTTGCCGAATCCTGGAAGCATTGTGTGTTGATTGGCAGACCTCAACGCCGCCCTTTGCTTCGACCACAGAACGAGGAAATGGAAATATAAACGTAAATAAATATTTAACTTCCTCGAGAGGGGATCGAACACATAACCGTGGCTTTACAGTCACACCCTCGTGCCACTGCGCCACGAGCCTTTTAATAATATTTATTATAAATGGACTAAGTTCCCTAGTTAATGCTGATATACATAAAGGAACTCCAGTTAATACAAATTAATATTGAATTTAAGTAAATGAAGAGTAATATTGCTAATGTTTCATTATTTCAGGAGGGCATATCAATTCTAGTCAAGTGTGAAGAGGCAGCAAGTTTGCTGGAACAGAAAATAATGGACTTCCGACAAGAATCTGAAATACAGGTTTTATTGAAAGAACTGGTGATAATTAAAGCTAGAATTTCAAAATTACTTAGCCAAGCACGCCACGGTCTTACCACAATCCAGGTAAGCAAGGTAACTTCAATTTTTTTTCAAGATAACTGCTTGTAGGCAGAGAGAATAAGTGTTAGGACACTCCGTTCCCCACATTCTGCTGAATTCTGAAGGCATTGCGTGTTGAGTAGCAGAACTCAACGCCGCGCTTTACCTCAAAACCAGAGCGAAGAAAATGGAAATATACATTTAAATAAATATTTCATCTTCTCGAGTGGTGATCGAACCACAACAAGTCGGTTTTACAATCACACTTTGTAATATTTTAAAAACTTTTTCTTTAAATTCGATTTTTCAAATCTTTAATGTTACTTTTACAGAATGCTAAATCGGAATTAGCTCACCAAAATGAAGAAGTAGAACAGCAAATGGAGAAAGTAGTAAAACTTGATAATTGGTTAGAAGATATTAACATAGAACTGAAACGATCTACCAAACATATAGAAATATTAACAGAAGATGATATCATTAAATATATGGAAATTTATGAAAGATATATTCGAGAGTATGAAGAATATGAAATTTTAATCCAATCTATTATTATGATAATTCGTGATGATTCTAGTCAGTTAAAGGAAAAATTAAATGCCACAAAGAGAAATTTAGATGAAACAAAAAATCTAGTCTTTACAGAAATTGAAAGATTAAGACAATCATTGATACACATAAGAACCGTTCCTGAAGTAATAGAGGATGATATATCGCAAACTGATAGAACCATAGATTCCACATCCATGCCTGAAGAAGTTGTTTCACCTCGAGAACGCGAAGAACAAAGTGTTAATGAATCTAAATCGAAAAAAGTATACACAGAAGAACATCCTGAAACGACTGGGAAACTTGATGTAAAAGCTCAAGTTGAAGAATCAAAACTTCAAGGAACACCACTTGCTAAATCTAGTGCTACAATTGAAACGCAAACCGGAAAAAGCCTTATGTCTGATACACCAGAACTTGCAGATAAATCAGTAGTTTGTCAACCTGAAGAAAAAATAACTCATGATGTTTCAATAATTTGTGCACCTCCCCAGGAAGTTGAAATACAAACAAGTGAACCAAAATCTGATATCGAAATTTTGGAAAATATACAAGTGAAACAAACTATTTCTGATGGCCACGAAACCATTGAAATTGCAAGCCGACCCGTTGTACGAGATCCAAAAACGGATCAATCTTTGTATATTGATGCTTATTACAAAGATGATGACATTCATAAAGATTCAAAACTTAATATCATACACAGCTTACCACAGTCATTTGAAACGGTCATGGTTGAACCTGATGAGACAACAACAGAAGTAATTGTAGACGCTGATGGCACGAAAAAAATTATAGTTAAAAAAGTAAGGAAAACATTAGTTACTAGACAGCAAGTTTTAACTAGTGAACCTAAATCACGTATACTCTTAGCTCAGGATATTCCTAAAGACCAAAGTTGTTCACAACTTGTACTAACGAAAGATGAGTTCTCTACTCCTGCAATGCAAGAAGGTAACTGTATGAAGTACATCGATTATCAGAATTACGATGGAACAGTTTTATCGGCGATACCAGGAGGTGAGGTAGAAATTCACGAGCTTACAACTCGTCCTGATATGATTATAAGCATGGAAAATGAATTGAAACCTGAAGAAATTTTCCAAATTGCTGAGGGTGAAATTGAGCCACATGTACAAACATCATCGTCAAGTATTACTGCAATAGTCCAACAAGTTACAAAACGTATTGTAAAGTCTAAGCGTCGTACTATCCGTCGAGTTGTTATAATTGACGGTAAAGAACATGTGACTGAAGAAATTATTGAAGAACCAGAAAACATAGAGATTTCTGAAGAACAAATTCCAAGAGTTTCTATAAATGTAATTGAAGGTGGAACCACTATTAAGAATTCTGATGATAAACCATCAGGTCCTCCTGATACCGGTAATAGTGATTCACCACAAGATCAGAAACATGATGATGGTGATGAGTCTATGAATAAAAACATAACAATAAAAGAAATACCAACAGAAGAACCAAGTACGAAATTCTTGCAAGAAGAAAAAGAACAAAAAGAAACTAGTCATATTCAAAATGATTCAATACATAATATATCTAGAGAATTTATTGAGAGAGAAATTCAATCAAGGGATTTAATGAATATTACAATTGATACAAAAAATATAGACTCGGAAGCTGTAGAAACATTTAAAACAAATACTCAATCTCAATTTAGTAATGAAGAACTTACTGGTGACAATTTAACTATAGTAACAGGTGCTATGTCTACACTCGATGCAAATTTATCAACAGTAGTTCAACATGTAACAACAAATGTGACTCAAATGCGAAGGCGGATTATTAAGCATATACAAATAATTGATGGCAAAGAACATATTACTGAAGAAATTATAGAAGACCCAGAAGATATATTATTCAATGAAAATCAGCCAATGGTATATACACAAGAAAGAGAAGAAAATATTGATGATGGTAGCAAAATAGATGAAAAGAAGTATGTAACTGACGCAATAGTGGAAAATTTAGAGGTTAGTAAACCTGAAAATCCAGATAACGAAATAAATTTAAACACAACAGAAATATATAAATCACCGCTACAAACTGACTTCAGCGATACAGTTGGGCCATTACCTATAGTCCATTCTGTAGATTCAGTACCTGACACTGTAAAAGATAATTCTTTAAAACCTGAAAATATTGAACAAAATCTTGGAATGTACAATCAACCACAAATACAAACTGTTCTAACGACGACTCGAAAATATATCATAAGACATATAAATATTATTGATGGTAAAGAACATGTCACGGAAGAAATTGTAGAGGATCCTGTAAATTTCCAAATTCTTGAAGGGAAACCAGAAAGCTACATAATTCAAGAAAAAAATAGTAATAACCATGTGTCTGGTACTCGAGAACATACCTTAATAACGACAACAAGGAAGCGAATAATCAAACATATACAAATTATTGATGGAAAAGAACATATCACAGAAGAAGTTATTGAAGAACCTGATGATATGAATATAATAGAAACTGAATCAAGTATGACCCAAGATCAGGAAGATATAACAAACAAACTAAAAATTACTCAAGAAGTTGATATAACTGATGGTAAGGATAACGTTACTGTAACAATACTTGACACACCTGAAGATAATATTATGGCTGATTTAAATATGATTCCCCAAATTGATGATCATGTTGAGGACATAATTAAGTGTAAACCATTAGAACAAACAATTGAAATAGGTAGTGCTGTAGAAAAGGATAATGATTCACACTTAGAAGTTGAATTAAAAGATCCAAATAGTCAATTATTAGATGACATTTCACACTTAGTTATACAGAGCGAAATTGACCACTCTACATCATTAAAAGTAAGAGGGAAAGATGTTAAAAGCGAAGAGCCAATGGAGTTTGTACTTAAAACAGTAAATGAACCGAATTTGGTACCAGAATCTGAAGATATTACAAATATAAGCAGAATAACGAAAACAAACAGACGTATAATTAGATATATTAATAATGTGAATGGTGAAGAACGGGTAATCGAGGAAGTTATTGATGAACCAGATGACGTTGAATTTATTGAAAGTGAATCAATGACGCACGTTCTTCAAGAAAAAGGTAAAAAAACAAAAGGTGTTAAAATAATGAAACAAATCAAAATTATTGACGGAAAAGAATACATTACGGAAAATGTTAGAGAGGATTCAAGCCATGAATATATTCCTGATTCAACTGTAACTACCACTATCGATGTAAATATTCTTAAATTAAATCCAATTGATTCTACTAAAGATTTCATCGATAATGAAAACGTAGATTCATCATTTTTCCTAGGAAAAATTAACAAAAATATAGACACTGAGAAAAAGGATGGTGATGGAAATACAAACGTCTTAGAAGAAATAAAACCGCTATCAGAAGAAAATATAAAAATTATTAAAACGGGCGATCAAGGACTCCTCAATGAGGATAAACCAGAAAAGTTTCCATCTAAATTATCAGAAGAACCACTAGAACCAAGAGATAGAATACATAAATTTGAAGATGACAAATCATCAGATGTACTACATGTGAAGTCTACAGATATGACAAAAATCATACCTACACATTTAATAGATAGTGATGTTAATATCGCAGGGAAAATAACAAAAATGGCTACAAAAACTGAGAAACGTATGATTAAAAAACATATGAAAATTGTCGATGGCAAGGAGCATATTACAGAGGAAATTATAGAACAACCAGATGATATTCAAATAATTGAATTAGAGCCAAAATTGACCTATTTTCTCGAAAAGTCTGAAATAGAATTAAATAGAGCAACACCTTTGCAAAATATACAAATTACTGAAAGCCAAGTTACAAGTGCAGAAACAGAGAAACCAGTAGATGAGAACATTTTAAAAACAAGCGTCACGAATCTACTTGTTGATTCACAACATTCTCCACAATTAACAAAAACTAATGAAACATTATCGGAAATGTCTACTTCTAGTCCAGTTAAGCAGTCAATGGAAGCTAAGAGTTTTAATAATCTACCACAATCATTTAAAAGTGTTACAGAAAAGAATATATCTCAAGAGTCTGCTGTAGCAATAGTAGATAAAAAAACAGTTGAGTTATTGTCAAAAGAAATGCAATCTAGTGAAATCTCACCTACAAGCTTAATATTAGGTGCTAATCAATCTAGTTTAGATGTGCACGTACAATCCGTAAAATTAAATGATAAAGAAAAAGTATCACTTAAGGAAAATGTAAGCCGAAGCGCAAAAAAAGAAATTATCAGTAAAAAAGAGAGTCAAACTAGTGAAATAGAATATAAATCACCGACACAGTCCCCTGTATCTGATGAGCCTTTGAAAACTTTAATTATCAAAAGCGACGATAACTTAAATGTGGAAGATAAAGAGCTGAATACTACTAAGATATCTAAGTCGCCAGAAATCGCCGAAAAGTATTTATCAGAAGACTTTCCTTTGTCACACATAATTCAAAATACAGGTGGTTTGTACGAGTCGGGTGTTGTAGATACCAACAAAGAGAGACAGCAGGTCACAACTTTTATTGAATCTGAACGATTGGACTCCCACCTGCGTCAGATTACTGAACCCTTAAACGTAGCACAAGAAAGAAAACCAGAGACTTACGATCAATCAATTGATAATTGTTCAAGATTATTAACATCGCCTGTTATAGAAACAACAACTGAATTTTATGAACCATCACAGACTATTGATATTTTAATGTCTCTGAAAAAATCGGATGCCAATATGACAATTGAACCCAGCCTTGTAACGGATATTAAAATACAAGAATTCGGGATAGGTAAGTCAGCTTTAATTAAGAAAGATATACGAGGACATCTACCCACTGATATAAATATTACTGAAGAGTATATTAATGTACAAGACAATTGTAAGAAACAAGATGATGCTAGTCAATTTCGGCCAGCTTCGGAAGAGTCGAAATCTGACCCAAAAAATTATGAAATTTTAGAAAAGAGTGAAGTAGAGTCCCATGATCATATATCCTTAGAAACAGAATATATAGCAGAAACAGATAGAAGTATTGGAGTCACTGAAAGTTCATCGTTAAGGCATTATGTAGAATTACAAACACCAACATGTACAGACTCTCCAAGACCTACTGAAATCTTATTAGAAGTATTGAATCTTAAAGACGAAACAGGTGAACCCACATCATTATCGACAGAAGTAGAGCCAATTAAAGAGAAAGGATATGAACCTGAAGATATATCTTTAGAAAAAGAATTAACACCAGAGAAAAAGAAAAAACATAAAAAACGCAAATCTTATGCGATCAGTGAAGAAACGATCTATCCAAAACAAACAACGACGGATGATGATACTATAATTACCACCCCTATAAATATAGAACCACCTATTCTACAAAGAAAAATGAAGTCGAGAAAAGGTAGGAAAAAGATACAAGATATCGACAAAGCTGCTGAGGGGGAACCTGAAACAAAATCTGAGAGTCCTAAAATTGGAAGTGAAATAGTGACCACTTCGCCTCAAGATGAATCTTATCATACCTTAAGTGAAACATCTGATATTAATACAGTAAAAATAGTTGAAGAGTGTATAGGCAGTAGTCCAGAAATTATAGAAAAAGAAGTAACAACGACTGTAACGTATCCAGTGCCAATTGTCGAAGAAATTGCTACAACAGAATATTCTATTCAAACCTCCCCTGAAATACAAGATCCTGTAACTGCAGACAAAACATCAGAAAGAGAAACAATTGATTCCGAATTACAAACTTCTCCGATACCTGTAAACGAAGCAATAATACAAACAACGCCTATTGACAATAAAGAAGCTAATACACAAACAATTGAAGATATCACAACTTGTGAAAAAATTGAAGTATTAAATTCACAAATTCAGACAAGTAGAACAGATACACCTGAACCAGTTGTAACCTCTGAAGTCACTACGCAGGTCATTGCAAGAGATATTGAAATACTTGATGATAAATTTTCACAAACATCATCGCCCGATATAGATGATAATAAAGAAATAGTTGAGAAAAAATACCGTGACATACAAACATCCCCCTTACCAAAAACACAAAACGAAGAGAAGAGCACAGAAATTTTTACGGAGACAATGGAATGTGTGATACAAACCGATAAACAAGAGGTAAAAGATCAAGAAACCCTTACTTCACCTATTAAACCCGTGGAAATACAAGAAATTAGCATTCAGACCCCTGAAGTGCCACTTGTTACTACATATACTCAATTTGATTTACCGACAAGCGAATCAGATTTAATTTTACAAAGCAGTCCTCATTTACCCGAACCTGTTATAACTAAAATTGAAACTATTGATAATACTCAACAAACGTCTCCGAGAGATTTCGAAGAGGCAAGTCCTGATTTCAATGTTATGAAAAAAGCTGTTATGATTGATAATGTACAACAAACATCACCTAGGATTGAGAGTCATTCTGTATCACCAATATTAGATTACACTAAAAAAGAAATAATATCTCTGTTTATTGACAGTACTCAACAAACTTCACCTCGAGATATTCAAAACATACCGCTTATAGAAGCAGAAAAAGAATTTTCCAAAACTGATATTATAACAATAGACAGTACCCAACAAACATCTCCTAGAGATTATACAGAGGATTCGATATCAACATCTACTGATGAGCCGTATGAAGTACATTTACGGGCTCAAATCTCTATTCCACAGACAACTAATGATTTTATACAAAATGAACGTAAACGTGAACCAATTTTAGAACCACCTTCACCTGATACTCACAAACAAAGAAAAAAGAAAACTAAAACGAAGACAGAATCGCCACTTCAATCTCCCAGTAGTCTATCAGATCCTATCAACGCTGAGCTTTCCCTTTCAGTAACATCAACTAGCGACGATTTATCAAGTAAGGACGCATCATCTATAGACGAAGGTATTTCTCAATTAGCGAGCCCTGTTTATTCAAGAAACCAAAACCAGGAACGGCATATTATAACATCTAGACCAACTTATTCTGATGTAGTTCAAAGATCTAAATCTAAATCGCCTTCTCCATGTAAAACAGTATTTGTGCCTAAAGATGAAAAAACAAGATTAATCAACGCAATGGAAAAGAGAACCCAAATATTAAGTGAACCTCAAAGGATACCCGAGAATGCATTAACTGTTGCACTCATTGAGCCGACTGTAGAAAAAGCTTATGATTTAATTGTAAATAAAGAATTAGAAGAGGTCAAAAATGCTGTTCAAAACAATGACACGGGCAAGATTGAAAAGAGCATTATCGTTATAATTGACACTATATCAATTTGGTTAGAAGAGGTTCAATATAAAATTCAGAGGCAAACCGTAGCAGGTGAACCACTATCTGATCAGAAAGAACGTGTTAAATTGTTGGACCATTATGTTCAAAATCTAAAACAAATAGTTTATGTGACTGAAGTAAATGAAGAAATAATTATTTTAATTGAGACTCTAACCCGTCAAGTAATTGCAGTAAATAATCTGAATACGCAAACATCAGTATTGGTAAAAGAAAATGAAAATGAATGGAATAAGTTTTTGTCAGATGTCAATCTTTTAAGCCAATCTGTTGAGGCTTTGAAAATTGAATTAGACAATTTAATATTGTCAGAAATACCTACTCTACAAAAATTAGACAATCTTGATAAATTTGAAATCGAAAATGTAAACACTGCAGATTCCGCTAAGAAATTATTAAAAATATATCGTAACTTTATTGAAATAAATCCGAAAAAGGAGTGTCCCGCCGATTTATACGCATACAACGACGATATTAAACAAATAGAAAATACAATCAGTACAGAGAGAGAACGTCTGTTGCAATTGTCTTCGTTAGCTGAAGAATATGAGCAAACGCTACAAGATTTTGGACAAATTACGGATGTCGCTGAAGCATTACTAGACGGAAAAATAATTGTATCTAATTTAGACCATCTTTACGAAGAAATCCAAAAACATAGGAAATTCTTTGTAAACCTAAGTCATTGTAGAGCTATTCTCGAGTCTTTAGAAGATAATTTGGATAATGAGACGAGAACTAAATACGCGTCTCTTCATCATTCTCTACACGATCGAGCGACAATTATCATTGATAGAGCTGCCAGTCGAGCTCAACAAATGACTCTAGCCGCTTCTAGATGGAGTGTGCTTGATCAAAGTATGAAGGAAGAAAAGCAATGGCTTAGAGTGGCTGAACAAAGAATTCCTGACCTCTCAAACGTGACATCTATGGATAATGAGCAATATATTAACTTATACCAATCAATTAGCCTAGACGCCTCTCAACACCATGCTAAAATGTTGCGTCTGATATCTATTACAGAAGGCCTTCAAGGCCTAATTGTTTGTTCAGGATTGGAATCCGAATGCTCTGTGGCACTCAATTCCTTATTAAATCTTCAAGAAGAGGTTGATTCACGATTAACCCGTTTAACTGCCTTCAGAGAAAATTGGCTTACATATGATCACTTAATAGACAGAATAGAACGGTGGATGAAGCTTGCTAATAAAGAATTGGAGCATATTACTCCCGAAAACATAACTTCAACTAATAACCTCCGACGTTTTTGGGAACTTAAGGCTCAACATGAAGTTCATAATAATCTTAAGAATGAATCAGGAGTCCAATTTGAAAAGGCGCTTGAAATTTTGCCGATATCTGATGAAATGGTCCAACGACAATTTTTCTCAAAAATCGAAGATAAGTGGCGTGATTTGTCTTCTAAGATTTCTAATATTCACACAACAGCAATCCAAAATATTTCTGATCGTGATGTTCCTTCTAGCGAGAAACTAAATATCCTCGAAGATGAGATGAGAGAACTTCGTTCTATGCTAGATGGTTTGAAGGGCGTAATTAAAAGTGAAGATGAACTAAATTTGTACATAGAACGATTGCAAGTTATGACCTGTCGCATTGACAGAATACAAAATGAACTTGGTAGATTGAGCCTATTACCTACCGCCGAGTCGGAGAGGCTGGGAGCTTTATTAACACAATCTGGCATTTTAGATGACCAAATAGCTGAAGAATTGGAAAGGAGTATGCTGTTGAAAGAAAAAATTGTTCAAGTGCAAGCTGGTATAGCACGTTGCCAGAAAAGTCAGAGACGAGCGAGGCTAACCTTAGAAGAATGTGAAGCGGCTGAGCGATTAGGTAGTGATGTGGTAGAAGGAGCTTCACAAAGATGTGAGAAATTAATCGAAGATCTATCTGCTCAATGGAGAGATATTCTTGCTCTTAGACAGGCCTTACACACACTACCTACTGCGTTACGCGTTTGTGTGTCCCCTATTAGCGTAGAGAGGGATATATCTAAATTACAGGTAACTTATTTTATATATTGTCTATTTTATTTTTCAACTTTTCTTTATATATATATATATATATATATATATATATATATATATATATATTCACTTTATGTTTTATTATATATTTGTAGGACACTCACTCTGAACTAGAAGCAGCCTGTAACGAACTCAGTGTTCGGTTGCGGAGTAAGTTACAGTTGTGGCGGCGATTTGAAAGGCAACTTGAATTGGTACAAGGCGCAGTACGTGAAGCTGATTACATGGTGGAACTACTCACAGTACAGGGACAAGTTGACTATGACCGCTTACTTAAGGCCACTGAGAAACTTGAGGTAAATGATTTGGACATCTTTACTTTTAAATACACATATATAACCTTATTAATTTTGTGTTTATTATATATCGCACATATAACTATGTATGTATAAAGAATACAAAATATGATTATGGGTCCTCTATGAATGGACTATCCCACACAGAAATATTTTTCCCATTGAATATAATAAATAATATCAGTTATCAGTATAGTTCTGGAGATTTTCACGTTCAACATGCTTTTTTAAAGTAATTTTATATTATTAGAATAGTTAGACATGTTTGATGGTCTAACTTGACTTTACTCAACAGACACTAAGCGAGTCGCTATCACGTCGAAGTGGTGAGTTAGTTGGTTCATTACGTGACGCGGCTGTACCTCTACAAGCAACAACGGAGCCGAGTGTAGCCGCGCAGTTAAGAAAAGAGTTGGACGACGCAGCCACTGCATATGAACATACTTGTGCTAATTTGACGCAACTGTGCGATAAGTGAGTATACTGTAGAAATTGTATTTTAAGTACTAATATGCAAAGAATTTCCTCGAGTGGGGATGACACCCACAATCAATTGTGTTTACAATCAGGCTTTGGGTCTCTGCACTGCGACTGGCATATATATATATACTGGTATATATACAAATAAATTATGGTTAAAAATTAATTATTGTTAATTTATCAATGATTAACTTCTTTTAAATTTTATAAATTTTTTTTTATTGAACAGATACCACAAGGCAGTAGATCTATGGCGGAGATATCGTGAGGCGGCGGCGTGTGTGCGCGCGTTCGCCGAACACCACGAAGGCGTCGTACATTCGTTACGTCCTAACGACGCGCCTGCTGCCCATCAAGTAAGTTTTTTAAAATATTTTATTAATCTTTTTCGCTTTAGGCAGTATTCGACGTGATGTAAAATTATAAAACTGGCGACTCAAACGCGGCTTAGGCTGCTTACGCGACTGTGGGTTCGATTCCCACTCGAAAAATCAATCGGACAAAGCCGCAAGCGGGTCGTCAGTCTTATAATAAATACTAAAATTAACCTAAAAAATTACTTGCTTTAAAGAAAATACCAATATTTAAACTGCAGATATTTTAATATTTTTTAAGCCTCTTAACGCCATCTAGTTACAATCATCGTTCCTAAATTCAACTTAACACTAAGGTTACACGAGTCATTGACACTTAACCGTGTAATGTAATCAGATGACAAACGAATATAAATTAAAACGCACAGTGAGCAAAAAGTGCGGAGAGTGATTCACATATAATTAAAAAGGTATATTCAATAATAGTCGTGGTGCAGGGGCACAAAGTGTGACTATTATCACGATTGGTTGTGGGTTCGATCCGCACTCGAGGAAATGGAATATTTATTTAAATTTATATTTATTTTTAATCGCTCCGATGTCGAGGCAAAGCGCGGCATTGAGTTCCGCCACTCAATAGTGCCTCCAGAATTCGGCGGAAAGTGAAGCACGGAGTGTCTTAACACTAGGCTTAATTAGGTTTAATTTCTTTAATGTTTATATATTATAAACTATCGCACACTATAATCTTCTACAAAATGTGTTTTTTTTTTAATTGGCTGAAACTTTAATTTTCAATGTATGAATATTGTCTTTAAAATGATAATGTTAATAGATCACGAAATTAATTCAGATGACAAAATAAAGTAGTACATACGGGTGTAGCCTCTAGCGGTACACTAGTATACAGGTGGAAGCGCTTGCACTTCTTTTAGTTTATAGGTAAAAAAGCAGTTTATAGGTAAAATTATTTCAAACCCTTTCCTAAAAAAATAATTAAGGCACGTCAACAGTTTAGACGTAGGATTTTTCATTTAACGATGATTATCCATATTGTATTACGTGTGGAGCAGTCTTGAATAGTTACCAATAACGTTAGTAGATTATTATTATTTATTATTTATTAAAGCCCTTTATTCCGAATTACTTATTTTGCATTTTGATTATTTCCCTTAGATTGAATGAGTTAACTTAAATTGTATCTAGTACTTCGGTGTGCCTCTTGGCATAGGCCTCCTCCAGCTTGTGTTAAGTGTTGCGATGTTAAATGTTTCTTTTCTTTTTGCTGGAGGGTTTTGGTCTAGTGCTCCCGCGGGGACCAGCCGTTGTGGGAGACGTATTGATTCATGGTTTAGGTTTAGTGTATTTGTTGTAGCCTTTTTTGTTTGATTCCGGTTTCCGAGGTTTTTCATTAGTTTTTTGGGTTATTATTTAGGGTGCCGGAGCTTGTTTTTTCAACGTAGTTAAGTATGTTTGGACGTATAATTTCTTTTTTCTGCGCCATAGTACGAGATTTTGGTGTTTTGCTTAGACTTGCTTTTTTCTGTGTTTCTTGGTTGGGAGAGTCTGATGATTCTCTTCTTCTTTTTTCTCTGTTATTATCCTTTGGTTTTTTCACTATGAGTTTATCATATTTTATGAAAGCAATGTTTCCCTTGTTTTTTTCTTCTTCCACTTGGGGTTGGAGCTGTTTCCGCTTTTCCAAAATTTCCTTGGGGAAATCCTCTTTAACAATTATGTTTGGTGGGAGATTCAACTTGTTTCTGAGAACTAAGTGTTTCTTCCATTGTGTTGTAAGAGAAACTACGACTGGTCGATTTTTGCTTTCCGTTTTTCTTCCGATTCTATACACGTTACTAATCTCTTGACTATTTATTTGTACTCCTGACTCTTCTATGCTATCTTTTATGTAGTCCACTAATGCTAGCTCTGATTTTCCTATTTCCTCTACTCCAAAAAAGACGAGGTTATTTTTTCGTTTCTCTCTTTCCGACGAACTAAGTTTCAGTTCCAGTTCTTGCACTCTTTTTTTGAGTAATTTGTTTTCTTCCATTATTCCATTTAATTTCTCGTTTATTGCTTCCGTGACGTTCTTGGTTACAGCCAGTGTTATCTGGTCGGCTTGTTTATCCAATTTTTCGTCAAGTTTTAGTAAGAGTAATTCCATGTTTTTTTCCATATTTAATGGTATAAGAGCGTATATGTTTATATTTAAATGTTCTGGTTAGTTTCACTTTTTGTTATAGCAACCCTGTTTGTGAGGACTTTTATTATTTTTGACTGACAACACTGTTTATCTGTCACTTATAAAACTCGAAAAGTCGTGATGTTGGCACTACAGCAATGTCTAGTCTATTGTCTATGTTACCGACTTTTAGGTTATAATGGCGGCGATTGGCGATGTTTTAGTTTGGTTTATTATCGAAATTATTAACTCCCGCACTGTGATTATTATACCAAAACGTTTTCTAGACACAGTTCTATTATAATGTCACTTGCACTAGGTAGTTTTCACTGTTTTACACTATTTATGAATAATTTCGCACGGAGCTCTCCGACGTACGTGTTGACAGACTTGCCACCGGAACCGGAATCCCTAGTCCCGGAACGTTAGTAGATACTACTACAATAATACTATTAAAGGTTAAAAAACTTTGAAATTTGCCGCCAATACCCATTCTCGATTTCGTGAATGAGGCGCGTGCGGCGGTGTCCCTGCGGGATAGGTTAACGTCTTAACAAATCGCGTTTTATTTTACAACAATAATTTTATAAATGATATCTATAAATAATCAAAAGTAAATTGACATTTAATAGCGGTATTGATGTTTAAATTTACTCTGGTCTAGACTGAATTCGAACTCTCTCTTTAATCCAAACAGTTTGCTTGTGTTGATACACTAATTGATAAACAGTACATGTACAAAGTAAATTAACTATAATAAGTCAATGTTAATTTATTTTCTATTCTATTTGTTTTGCAAAACAATATAAAAATGGTTACTTCCAAATAACAAAAACTTAAATATAACTTGTATTCATATCATAGCTGCCTGTTAATATTTTAAGTTATACAATAAACTCATATCTTCAAGGCTGTCGCACCATTCAAGTATCCCAAATAGGTAGTCTAATATTGATGCCTGATGTCATCTTTCGAATCTTATAATTACTCACCGTGTAGAAGATAAAAATTGCACATTATCTTTGTTTTACGAACGACTTGTACGTGGTAACGATTTACTTATGGTTATTAATAATGTGTGAAAAAAAACCTATAAATTATACCTACTACATGTATCTATTTCGTTCTTTAAAATTTTGTGTAACAATATGTCAATGCTAGTCACTCATGTTAATGCAAACCTCGCGGACTGCAGCGAGATAACTATAAAACGTGATGGCTCCCCGTAGAACTCACACTTTAAACTGACATTTTAATGTCACTTAATTTGGAGGATTCAAAAATGCGTACGTAATGATCAAATTAGGTAAAGAATATGTTCATTTTGAGTCAATCTAGAGACGTATCATAATACACGTGCCTACTTGATCTAAGCTAATTTTGAATGCCGTATATATTTTTTGGTTTTAGAGGTTTCGACGTAAAGTCTTTTTATCCTCTAAGTATCTGTCGCAAAGGCCATAACGATATTACTCTAATTTGAAAATACAACAAGTAACCGTTTAACATATAAAAAAAAATACATAATAGTCAATTATTTTCGCAATAAAACTGTTGAGGTATAACGGGATTCAGTTTCGCACGGCTCTCACTGTTTACACAACGGAATCTTATTCGTTCCTTGTGCTTAAAGATACTACAGCTTAAGCCGGATTTATTTTAAAATAGTTAACTATAATTCAAAATAAATTATATTTTTTAGTATAATATAATAAATTAGTGAACGGTGTCCGTTTTAAAGATAAACCAATTAAAATAGAGTGTGTAGATATTACGAGTAAAGTTTTTGGACTCAATGCGGCATATAATTTGGCGAAATCAATAAAACCATTACCGTTGTGGCTCAGTGAAAAAGTATCTGGCCGCAAATGTTATGGTTTTGGGTCCTATCCCCACTCGGGGAAATAATTTTATTTAAATTACATTCCGGTTTTGTAAAGAGTGTATGTGGAAAGTGGGGATCTGAGTGGGACACTAGGTAGGTACCCTCTGCCAACCATGCTATACGGAAAAAGTATGAAGCCAAATAAATAAATAAATTAATTAATTTCAATCGTCTCAAAGAAACTGAAACTGATTTCAAAAGACAAACTAAAAAAGGAGACATTTTTGAATAATTAAGATTAAATACTTCGAAGATATTTTAAGATACCCAAATTCATATAAAAAGTTCAAAAAAGTAGTGAACATATTTTCTAAATAAATGGTTTATATATATAAGTCTTATTTAAATACTCAAATTAGTAAAATAATAAAGAATTTATTTTGAAAGGCAAACAAAAAAATCAATTTTGTAGACCAGTGTTAGTACAACTAAATATGTCTGTTTTTACATCGAGACGCAATCAATTGCGACTGCAAGACTGAACACGATAGTTGTGGCCTGTGGGTTCGAATTGAAAACAATGAAGTATTTTTTTTTTTTTGTAATTTTTCTTTACTTTGTTCGATGTCATTGCGGCCGCTATATGCAGGATAATTAATATCCAGTATATATCGCCACCGAGTATGCGAAGTGGCGAATATAGGCAAAAAACTCTTTAACGTAATAATAAAAAATGTTATAATACTAATATTGGTTTAACTTTTAAACGAAACTTTCTCTTTCCAAGTAATTTTATATAGTGTATAATATATCTTATTTCCGGTAATCTGATAAAAAAATCCAACTAGAGTGGTACTGAAAATGAAAATAATTGACTTATATTTAACTAACAATGACTATAATATGCTAAAACAGTTATCAGCTGTCAAAACTGAATTTTTGTAATAAAACTGAAACTAATTCGCACTCTACTGATAAGAGATAACGCGTACCGACCAACCACGAGCCAGTAGTTCGACAGACGTCCTGCGGTAAGGACGTCTGTTTACGAGCGAAATATATTACAAAACGCGAACAAATTAAACGAAAACCTCGAATTAATTCTCGAATAAACATACATATTTACAAAAAACCGCAATCTTTCAAACGAAACGTTAAATTTAATAATTTTTTAATTTTCCATCCAAGGTCAAAGTGACATGGTGTGCAGCCAAGTTCGTATGCATAATTTGGAAGTAAATTTATGTGTGCTAAGTGTTAATTTGTCTTTAGTCATGTAACTGCCTAGTGGAGTGACGAGTGTACGAGTATTTGACAATAATATTTTTTTTATTTTAAAATTTTCACTTGTAGTGCAGTGCAGTCGACGAGCAGTGGCCGCTCAAGTTTACTATTCCCATGTATAACGATTAAACCTAGATCTTTCTCTCATACACTTTCTAACTACGACATCAAAATATTAATTTTCAATTTAAATTTTGAAAAGAAAAATTATTTACTTGATCTATCGTTAGGTATATAATAATTGTTTACGTCACATTATTATTATTTTTTTCGTAACCTTCGGAATGTTTAAAAATATGTCGTTTATTTACAATACTGGCTGTAGATTAATTAATTATGCTCTCATTAGTAATGCGTGATAACGAAAATTTTTATGTTATTCCGTTCAATAATAACACTATATGTTAACTAATAATATAACTTTGAATCGAATCCAAAGATACATTAGTCCAAGGACTCCAAGTAGCTTCAAACTTCGAAGCAATCGCCACTCTGCTGTTATATTCTATCAACATGTTACTTTTAGCGCCGTAGTTATAAAGTTAATATTATCAGAAATTGCAAGTTCGATTCTTAATAATTATAGAAAATATTCAACTATTTTATTAGACATTTGTGTCAATATATGTTCATTTTAATTTTTTTCCTCATATATTTCTGATAACCGCACACGGATATATTTATTTGGTATTAAATGGGTTAAGGATATATACGCTATTTCAAGTTAAATTTACAGCTTCTTCTTGGGGTAAAGATGTAAAACCAAAAATCATTTTAAAACCAATTAACATATGCAAGTGCGTCTTTGAGTCAAAATTCGTATTTTTTCCTATTACGTAACTAGAGGCCAGTCGTGGCGCAGGGGAACAAGCCTGCCACTGTAAACACGACAGGTTGTGGGTTCAATCGTAGCGAGGCGTTGAGTTCCACCACTCAACACGCAATTCTTCCATAATTCGGCTTAAAGTGGTAAACGGAAGTGTCTTAATGAAACAGAGTATTAAGTTCGTAGGTTATATCTGACTACCATGCTATATGCAGGATACAGCGAGAAGCAAAAACAAAAAAAAAAAGAATTACATAACACAGATCTAGATTTAGACGTCACATAAATTATAACATGATATCCTTAACCTAATATCTGCATATACAAGTGAGCAACTAGATCGAGTTACTAGAAGGGTTGAAACAGTAGATGGTACATACAACGGCCTTCGAGCGTGAACCCATGTCCAATGTGCAATGTGCAATACGCCAAAATAAATACATACCTGTGTATATTACCTGTATTATTATACATTTTTTTAATGAAAATGTTTCTATTTTCATTATCAGCTTAGTAGAATTATTTAATTTCCTTTCCCGCGCAAAACCAATCGCAGCGTTGAGTTCCGCCACTCACCAGGTGATATCTCTAATTCTAGACGGCACACTAGGTTCTCTTCGCCTGTCCTGCTACGATGAAAATGCGTGAAGCTGTAATATAAACAAATAAATGTATAATATATAACCATATTTTGCAGATGGGAATCTGATATCATGTGACATGTTTACACCCTACTACACAGACAATAATAATACTCTAAAATACTCTTAGGCGTAATAAAATTTGGCATATTTCGCATTACTAATTATATTTAAAAAAGTAATTTAGTTGTGATTTGGCACAAGAACTATGGAATAAAAATATTCATTACACGTCCGTCGGTAGGTGCAAGCCAGTTTGATATTTATTTATTAACTGTACAGACGTGGGTAGACGCGTGTTTAATAATTTTAGCACGTCACGTTTATTTCTGGTAAAGATATGCGTTAGAAATACGTAATTACACGAAAAATGCATGTTTTGTTGTAAAAGTTATATTTGTTGGTGCATGGTTTAAATTTAACTGAAAATGCAGTGCAGTGAAATTGTTCATAGTGAAAAGTGATGTTTAGTGATAATGTCACTTCAAGAGGTAAGTGACAACAAGGTTATGTTATTCAGATTTAAGATTTAAAAAAGTAGGTTATCTATTCGTTATCAGTATTTTATAAAGTGATAAGATAAAATATATCAATATTACAGTATGGATATTGTATAGACGCTATAGTATTCTATATTGTTATAAGAAATTTGGTTAAAACAATTGACTGAATAAATCGTATATAAACTACATCAGGAGTAAATATATTTCTTTGTATGAGTGCTATTGGAGGGAGTAGGGTTGGTTATAGAGGTGTACAAGATAAAACTAATTAAATTGAGCACTTTCATCTTTTAAGTCAAATTCTACATTTACTGTATTTATATAAAATATTTTTTTGACTGAACGTACTTCGTTTATATCTAACTATTATTCTTTAGATGTTTTCCATAAGGTTAACATAATTCTAAAATTACAGTATGACATCATGTTTCCTTTATAATAATGATAATTTTAATAACAAATCGCTTATAACGTTTAACATTTACAAACTTCTATACGATCTGTTAAATAATAATATAATCGGTGTATGTACTTTCGTACATATGTGTAATCTGTGTAACAGTTCTTAATTTTTTTTAGAATTAAAGTTAAACAAAAATAATACAAGTTGATGTACTATAATGTTAAATAAATATTTATGTATGTATGTTGAGTTCTGTCACTCAACACGCATTGCCTCCAAAAATCGGCAGAAAGTGGAGAACGAGGTGTCTTAACACTAGGTACCCTCTTCCTACCCTGCTGTGTGCGGGATGCAGCGTGAGGCCAATAATAGATTTTACCTAACTGACTAAATAAAGCTTATTTTAAAAATCATGATAAAAATACTAATGTCATATACATAGATATTTTTCTCAAAGTTACTGTACCCTTGGCTTAAAAAATACTCCATCGATATAGTGTATATGCGATATAATGCGATCGTCGTATCTGGACTACGACCCCAAGCTCAAATGATTTAAAACAAAAAACATCTTGTCGTTATGACTTATTTTTAATGAAATTTATAGACAAACCTTTGCAAAAAATAAACAAATGTGCAATTCAAACATTCATGGCGAATTGTTATCTTTTTTTGAAGTCGGCTAATAAATATATTTCTAACTTTGCACAAGAATAATTAAATATATTATAAAACTGTTATTATATTGTGCTAAATTCATAAAAAAAAAGCAATGTAGTCAAAGAATGGAGACGGACGGACGAACCAGATACAGTTTACAGATTTCGTAACATCATAAGTAGATCAGTGTTAGACAGCGCAGCGTTTATTGTAAAAACAATAGTATTAACAGAATTCGTAAGCAATTAGCGCCTTAACCAAACTTTCCAAGGGCGGGCTTTTATTTAGTGTAGAGGGCTTATGAGGCAGTCACTTTAGAAGTGGCAAAGAAAAATAGAAGGACAATTGTACATTATTTAATTCTTTCTTAGAATACGGAGATTTTTGGCATCTGTCGGAATAGATATGGAACTTCGTTCTGTGTTCTCATGTAAATTACGTTCTTTTTGAACTGCTTATTCTAGTTTTTTGATCAAAGCAAAAGTATTTCTGTCTCCTCTGTATCTATATGGTTATAAATATAAGAGTAAATTACTTACAAGTTTTAAAATGTTAATTTCTTCCTTATATTGTTATTATGTGCAAATTCATCGTTTGAGTCTTCACTCCGCGGTCGCAGTCGACAACTGTACAGATAAAGTTACAGTGAACCTACTGCTATCTGACTCATATTCGCCAATAAGGTGCTTAAACTTACATGTTTTTAATATGAGTTTTTTTGTGTACATTTTCATATTACAGTTTGAATAATTTATTAAAAAATATTATCACAAAATATATAAAAAATACATATAATATATATTATAAAGTTATACATTATATTAGACGTTTACTATAGAAATATTTTTATATCATCAATGGATAGCTATATGACAATTTATATGATTTCCACGTGTATCAATTACGATTTTAGGCTGTCAATGAACTAGGCAATGAATCTCATGTGACTTGTAATGATAATTTTGTTGTAACAAACAATATATGCGACCTTTAAATAACAGTTATTATTATATACATATAACACTTTGAAATAGTCAAATATTTCGTGAATATATCCTAAATAATTATAAAATTTACAATAAGTATCTATTTTATTTTTTTTTCTAATAAAACTTGGTGAATGGAAATTTGAATAAAAATTAAATCTTTTCCGTTTCACAATTCATTAGACCGACTCATTCACCTTTCTCATCGGGACAAAGCGGTACATTGCACTGTTGCCTAACAATAATTGACATTATATAAGGAAATATCAACAACGCTTCAACGGATGTTATGGACTTTTAATTCTACTTTATATAGTAATCATCCATTTTATATAAATATATTTATATTTTGATTGATAAATGTTTAAAAATAAAGTTAACGTTTCTTGTTAATTTTTTTGTGTTAATAGAATGAGATCGTATATTAAATTTTAGATTTCATAAAACTATCAACTTTTTCTTAGTCAAGTGCGATGGTGGCTGTATTTTACCCACGTATATCTTTAAAATTTTATTATTAACTAATGTAATTATTGTTAAAAGTAACATAATTAGTCATAGTGCACCACGTCATGTCTAAACATACGAAAGACACCGTTAGAACTAGGATCGTCTTAATTGCGGGCGCGCCCTTGCGGCAACTGAGGCAAACTCACACAATCGATATGAAGTCGGGTGCGGCCACACCTGGTTGTATTTGTTTTATCACTCTGCTTTTAACACATTTATATTAGGTGCTTTTTATAAATTTTTGAAAAACTGAGAAAATTTTTTCATAGTCAATCCTTTCCAGACTAGAGAAAGTAAATTGAAGCGAATTCTAATATAATATTATTTTAAAGTTTTTTTTTTGCTAATGATATGTAATTTTTAAGGAGCAGTTGAATTAGATTTTTTGTTTCTTTATTTGACATTTGCTTAAAATCATTTATTCTTATATTTGTTATTATATATATTATATGTATTTTCATTTGTATGCTGAGTAAATTTGTGTGTTTTAATTATAATTATATCAGAACAAGTGCTTAGATGATTTGCGGCAGGATCTTAATGATATCTTTTGTGAAAATCTATGAATGAAACCACTAGAGATAATCTAATTGTATAAAATTGATACGTTACAGTTCGGAAGAAAATACTTAAAATTTACATTTATCGTTCCCAAAAAATAAAGTTAAGCTATAACAGTGTTAAATAATGAGGCCAGTCGCGACGATTACGCGACGAAGCGAGCAACTGTAAACGCGACAGGTCTTATGTTCGATTCCCACTCGAGGAAATGAAATATTAAATATTTTAATATCCTAGCTCGCTGTAACTCCTCTGCCTACCCTGCTACGTGCGGGATCAAGCGTGATTCAAATTATTTTTTTAATACAAAATTCCTTAAAATTCAAACAGGACAACAAAAATAAATAAAATACAATGTATTTAAAACGTTTTGTATATCCGAACAGCAATGTCTGGTGTAACATGTTAATTGTGAACTGACGCAATTTCAAAATATAGGTAGCGGCTGAATTTCATGTCGATGACGTCAAGTAATTCATCGAACAATGAATCTGCTTTAGATTGTTGCTAATCTTATTTTATACCAACCGCGCTCGTTTCTCGGGTAACGCCATCAATTTAATTTACTTAAAAAAAGGTAAACAAGAATTACGTTGCGGAAAACTGCTATGGTTTCCGAAATCTTCTTCTTGGAATAAATTACCTATAACTTGAAAATTATAAAAACAATACCAATTTATTAATATATTTTGTCCTTCATATTATTTTTTGATATGATTTATTTATATAATTTTTATTCATTGACAGTAATCTTCTACGCTCCGCCGTATTCTGGCTCATTCTCCCCCCTCTTCCGGGGGAACGGGGGTGATGAGCGTGAAGTTTAAAAAATACATTCCATATTAATCTATATAATGATAATGTACATTTAACAAATAACAAAATCTTTTTAGCTTTTATGTCTAAAAAACAAACATAATTATGTATTTTATGTCAAATATATATAATTTGTTAAGATCCAAATTATAACTCGGCATTCACCAACAAAAATAGGTCGTTTATTATTATCACTATCTAGCAACTGTTATTATTAGCCCAGCATTTCATTTCCACGTATTGTTAAGTGTTAATCAACGCATTACTGGCGAGTACTAATGGGTTCGAATCCTTGTTTATGTAATTAAACGTATTAGGAAGTTAAACTAAATGAAGCGTAAACAAAACTGTACGATAAATTTCTATTAAAAGAGTAAAGTACAAGACTTGAACGAGTAGAGTAGAGTATTTCCGTATATATTGTGTGTTTAAAAGCGTTCGTGTTATTTGTACATTTGTATGTAAAGATTAAATTAAAGTCTCTTTGTGTAATTTTGATTATGTAATGTGATAATATTTGTGTATATATTTTCAAATTGTTAATTATCAAGTTTGATTCGACTAATAGTTATTTATACTAATGCCTAAGTGTAGATTTTATTGTAAATTTTGATCCATATAAACAACGTATACATATACACCTATGAAGTAACTACATATGTATATAAAAGGTATGTGGTAAATTACTAAACTGATTTTGATGTAATTTTGTATCGGGAATAACAATAAATTATTAGGAAAGGCCCTATAAAATATTTAATTTAATCTAAATATACCTGGATGAGACTAGTACTAACTGCCGCCATATTAACATGCAACCTGAATAGTTATATATTTTTTCTTATAATAGCTTGTTAATGTTAATTAATAAAAGTAAACCTACATTATACATACATTAAAATACATGTCAATAGTTTGTTTAAAATGGTTATATAAAATTCAATTTTAGTGAATTAATGAAGCTATTATCGAAAATGAGTACATTTGTAACAATTGAATTCAAAAGTAACAGTGTTTCATATATATATGGGTGTTTAAATTTCGGCTTTAAATATTCACTGTTAGACTACGGGTGTGCGTGAGAATGTAGGCCCTTACTTTCAACTTTCGCGACCCTTGCCAAAACGAACGAAGAGAAAGGCGATATGAATCACTTGCTCCTTGAAACTAAGCTTCGCGTAATCTTGATTGTACAGATTTCTACATATTTGAATAAGTAGATTCTTATATGTATTTTTGAGTTCAATTCAACATGGAAAATCCACCACTTTCAGTCTCGAACTACCGTAAGACAGGAAACAAAAATAGTGTAATAGTATCTATAGGAATTTAAGTTAGGTTAGTTCAGTGATATAAGTTAATTAGTTACCTACTGTAATAAAAATCGGATAAAAGCTACATTTTAATAATAATATTTTTAATGAATCTTTAACCATAATAATTCGGGCGACACATCCACGCTGAGCTACGAGGGCTTTAAAAATTATTTTTGTAACTCGACCTAATAAGTTTTTTTCTGTTAATTATCTATTTATGAAGAACTAGGTCTTTAATCTTAGCCACAGCAGCTACACACTTCCTGTGACCTGTGAGTCTGTGACCAATCATTCGTAATAGAATAATTGCATTAAAATCAGTACTTTTGTGGGTTCATTGTGTTACATATGTAGGTACTTTATCAACATCACTCTGTTTACTTAGATTAAATGTAACGTAACTTAATGTATTAAATAGATACTTTATAGTACATACTATTGTAATTACTTCAATTTTTTTTTTGAAATATACATACTCGTATCGGTACTTTTGAAATTAAACTGACCGGATTAATCGCGAATATTTAGTATTATCAAAGACACTGCTAATATTATCAATGAAAGAACTTATTTTATATACTTCTTTATTATTATCTGGAAAATCACCATAATTTACGTTTTAATTGCCAGTTTTAAGCAAAATTAAGTTACCGAATATTTATGTCTCAGTCATAAAATATTGCAAAAGTGACGACACTTATTTTAAAGTACAGATAGATACATACTTACATGAATATCATTTTGTTGTTTCTTAAAAACCGTTTATAATGTCTATATCATTTCGCTTATTCAATTCCATTGTAAATTTTGAAAGTTAAACATATTATTAATTGATAAGTGAGTAGAAAATAATTGCCTACAATTATATTTTCATTAATTCCTTTGCAAAACTTTTGCAATATTTAACTATTACTTACGAATTTTATTATAATGACACTAATTGCCTACAGAACAAAAACTGTAAGTTACTTCTTATTTATTAATGAATAAGGCTAAAATACGATAAAATTTTCATATAAGAAATCGATTTCTTATTTTAAATTAATTTCTTCAAATCGATTTCTCTTTTATTTCGTTCTGAAGATCTGGTTTATTTCAAAGCAAGTGCACATTTAGATTAAATTAATTGCCACCATTATAATGGCGCCACTGGCATAATTTATTTTTCTTTTAAACATTTCAGTGTGGGTTATAAATAAAATACTTATCTATAATACTTATATACGTCTTAAAGAATAATTGTTACAAGAACGATACAGTGCGTATGAACATGTGCGCGATGATTTTTTATTGAATGAATGAAATAATGAATTTTGGATCTACTACGAATTTTATGGCCTAACTTACTTACACTTAAACTTAACACTAGTTTAATCTCTCATAACAGGCATTGGGTGTTCACTGTCGGAACTCAACGCCACGCTTTGCCTCGACACGATAGAAAAGAAATTGAAATATTCAATATTTCAGAGGTGTATTTTACACTTAGTTATTATTTTTGTATAATATGACAGCTAGACTTTTGTCATAGACGTCACAGTAAATTCCGATTTGAATAAACCCTTTCGTTAAGTTCTTTTTAACCGACAGCAGACAGGTATAAATAATTAACAAGTACTTGAAATTGGTTTATTTTTGTTAATTATATTACTCATATTATACCTACCACTAACTATTTATAGCAATGTAAAATTGAAAGATAAACAATATGAGCAGCTCATTAGTCTATATTAAAATCAGTCATTATGTTATACTAATCTATTATCCTTATTTATAGTTATTTATATATACCTACCTAATATATTCTATTGAAAACAGGAAATATTGTTTAAGTAAAACGAATAACAGTATGGAATTGTACTGTAGAATATAAATTTCATGTTTCCGTAATTGTCGGAAATATGTAATTTACGAGAGCTGATGATATATATATATATTATAATATGTACACTATGTCCAACTAAATAGAAATTGATAAAAAAAAGCAAACATTAAATAATAAACACAGAAAATGTTTAAAATTTAAGCATTTAAATTTGGTTAATTTGAAGAATCTCTGTAGATAGAAATGAAAAATCAACAGTGAATTGTAAATTAATGGTGAAGTGGTATATAGAAATTGGAAACATAGGTTTCCCTTAGAACCAATGCAAAGTAAGAATAAGCAGGAAAACTGCTAAAGTTTCGACTATCGGACATATTATGTGTAATAAAACGAGATAAGTTTGAAGCAAAACGATAAATGACCATAACCTTATCGCCCATTTTTGTCAAACATCCTGAATCGAAATGACCCTTGAACTAAATTCAGTAATCTGTTTTAAATATTTTGTCATATAATATTATAGTAATTATATAATAATATTAGACCACTTTAAGATCGAATACATTTTTTTCTTATACTTAACGGGATATATACCTGCTTACTTACACATTATAAGAGACAATACGTTATGTAGGTAATATATTTATAACGTAATTGTCCAACATAACGATATTTTATAGTGTAAATACGTAAATACAAAGCTCACACGAACTTTTCATCAACAGGCATGTCTAGAACAAGAAGCACGTGTAGCAGAACTCCGTTCACTTGCGGCGAGGGTCGCAGCAGAAACTGGATCCAGGGCATTACAGGCAGATGCTGATGCCTTGGCGAGGAGATTACAGCTGGTTTCTGGTGCAGTCCAGGCGTTGGCTGATTTGGGTGAAGCTAGGCAATTGGCTAGGGCTAAAGCCCAAAACGCTAAGGATATGTTCTGCGATATGAGACAGGTAGATTTTTATTTTTGTAAATTTTACTTGTAAAGTGGTTGCTGGTTAAATTGTGTTTTGGTTTACTTAATTTTTAAGTTGTTGGTTATTAGTGCCATTAAGACTTTTTTTATAAAAAAATATAGAAGGATAAAATGCGCATAATGTATATAATATGTAATATATGTATGTAACGGCATATTTTGTAGAATTTTTTTTCTATGCCGATTAAACCTTTTAAGTACCATGAAATTTATACAGCTTACTCGTTTTGTCAGAAAAAAATTAATTATTAATTATAACCGTTTCAATATTACACTTTCAAGTTATCACATTTTTAAAGTAACAAATAAGTATGCTAAATTAAAGAAATACATTTCTTATAAAATCAAATTCCGCGTGGATTATTATATATAACGAATAACTGTGTCCGTAACAGTATTATTATGGTAGCAAGTCACGCAGGCACCCGAAAAGGGATTGGTAGTGCGCGCCTGCACGGGATGTGACTCGCCTTTTTGAGCGAGTGTGTATTATCGATCTTTATAAGTCCGATGTTTTAATGTAAAGATATTCTTTTCAGCTTCTCGCTGTATCCTGCACACAGCGGGGTAGTCAGAGGAAACCTAGTGTTAAGACACTCCGTTCTCCACTTTCTGCCGAATTTTGGAGGCATTGTGTATGTAACGGCACAAAGGCAACAAGTGGTAGACCTCAATTTGCGCGCGATTTGCCTCGACACCAGAGCGAAGAAATGGAAATATAAATTTAAATAAATGTTTAATCTTTTCAAATGGCGATCGAACCCACAACCAGTCGGTTTTACAGTCACACTCCTGTCACAACCCTGCACTACGACTGGCCTTAAATAAAGATAAATGTGTGTAATAAGGAATCAATGAAGAAAAGCTTTAATAGCTTTTCTTAACTTAACTTCATGCTTTATCCCTAGCTTAGTCGGAGAGAACAGAGCGACAAATGTCATCGACCTATGTACATGCTCTCCGGGGGTCCTCATACTTTTTACGTGACCTCCCTCAAGTATCATTGATACTGTGTTTTCGAAGGTCAACCGAGGTCACTTTTCCACCATAAATCTTTTTTGCAATTCTTTCATCATTCATTCATTCAACGTGCCCAAACCAACTGAGCAGTTGACAACGTTTATCATCATTATCACTTCTCATATCTTTCAAATACTAGAAATTCTATAAAGCTTTTCATGTTATTGTAATGTATTTCTTATGGACCTTTTTGTTTTCTTATAGGATTTGACACCGGTTCAAGAAGACGGAGAAATAGTAGAAGACAAATTAATAGCTCTAAGAGATAATCTTATTGCTCTGGGCAAAAGTGAAGCCGACATAGCTCTTGCAAAAGCTGAACTTCCCGATATTGACAGAGACGTTTCAGACGAACACTCTATCGTAAGAATATTAGAACTATGGCAGGCTATGTTCAGAGATACCTTCCTACATTATCACAGATTATCTACCGCTTTAGTCAGGTCAGGAGATGCTGCGACGGCACTAAGACTATGGCATGAATATTTACTCGATCTTCAATCTTTCCTGTCAGGTACAGTCCCTGCCGATTATGAAAATCTAACAGAACACAGACGTCTGTGTCGCGTACACAGAAATCTTTTAACATCACAGCGATCTGTGCTTATGAATGAAAACAGAGAGACGAAAAATCGTGACTTAGTTGATAAATTTGATACTCTTACAAATCTGCATAATGAAACGTTGGCGAGGATAGTTGAAAGACACGATGAAGTATGTACACGTATAGCTGCGTGGGATGAATATAGAGAAATTTATACTGAACTTCTTAGATGGTTGAAAGAAATTGAAAGAGAAAAGGAAAAATTACAACTTAGGTATGTGCATATTAAAAGAATAAATAAAATCCTTACAAACATACAGAATCTCGCTGATAAACTACCGGAAGGTAGAAAACTATCAGATAAGCTATTACAAAATTTGAAAAAAATTCTTGTATTCACTGAAGAAACCTACGCAGCATCTGTTAGAATGGAATACGCAGGCATCGTTAAGAGGGTAGATAATTTACAAGCTAGTCTAGATACATGGCGAGATTTTCTTACTCGAATACTTGGCCTAATAGGTGAATACGAAAAATTAAGTAATGACTTACAAAAGTTGTACACTAAAACTCAAAGTGATGTTTTGTCATATTCCGACGACGACCGATTATCTAGACCCCAAATTAAAAAGGCTATTGATAGATACAGTGACTTGAGAACAAAAATTGATAGGACTGAAACTCAAATTGAAGCTCTAAGCGTCATACAAGAACAATTAAAAGAGTGCCTCAGCCCACAAGATATAAGAATAGTTAGCCAGAAAGTATGGCAACTAAGACAACAACGTGGTGACTTAGAACATCAACTATCAATAATTATTCATAGGCTACAAGAAAGGTTAGAAATCTATGCCTTATTTGACTCAAGGCTCTCTCGATTCAGCGAATGGATGACAATACTCGAATCCCGTCTTGACATTGCAACTTCATCTAATAATATAGTAGCTATAGATCCTCAAGAACTTGTTAGGAGATTAACTTCAGACATTCACGCGGAAACAGCTCTTAAAGAACGAGAATTTGAATGGCTTTTTGAAACCGGCAGTACTTTAGTGGATCTCTCTAAAAAAGATGAGAAGTCATATAGTAAAAACACTTCTAAACTATTAAAAGATGTACAAGAAAGATGGCATAAACTACAAGAGACAGGAAGAAATAGAATAACCAAAATTAACGATCTGCTGGAGACTATATCAAAACTTGAAGAACGCTTAACTGAAATAAGAATGAAATTGCACACCATAGAATCAAGCCTTACTACAACAGTTGTGATAGAACACTTAACAACCAAAACCGTTGATGCTAAATTCACAGAACGTGATGAAATCCATAAGAATATTGAAAAAGAGAGTGGAGAAGTTGGAAAAACGTTAAATCTCTGTGAATTAGTGTTTAACGACCCCGATGTGCTCAAAGGTAACTTTGATTTGCGAAATTTACGTACTGGAGCCGACATCGTTGAGAAGAAATGGAAAAATATTTGTGATATGTCTGAACAACGTAAAAAAGCATTAAAAGAGATTCGAAAATCCACCGAATTAGTAAATTCCTTGTTACCTAAAGTAGAAAAGAAACTAGATGCATTTGAAAAACGTGTAGAAAAAATTGAAACACGGAAACAACGTGGTGAGGCGGAAGACGAGAGCATATCAAAGAATGTCATCAAGGATTTGGATGCATTAGAGTCAGATATTAAGAAATTAGAAGATGCTTACAGTCGTATTGTATCAGCCCGAGGTATTGAAGTACGAGGATCTGCTGCTGATGAAACATCACGACTTCGGTCTACAGTAAGAAAATGGCAGCAGTTACGTGGTAGACTTGATGCTGCCGGTGCTGATGCCCATAAACAATTCGTGTCAGCTCATGGTAAAGCTGTTGTGACGTTAGCAGAAGCAGATGTTAGATTGACAAGAGTTTTACACTTAGCTCCTGCACCTATAGATAAAATTGCTACTCTTAAAGAATTAGATGTAAGTATTGATAATTAATTAATAAACACACTTCCTTAGTTTATATAATGGATATAGAATCGAGAAAAAAATCACCAATATCGGCAACTTGCAACAAAATTTTACCTAATTATATAAATAGTCCGTAATCATATTAACAAGATAACCTTAGACATGACCATACAGCTTATTGACATCTCGGCGTGATTCCAGTGATGTTTGCACGACGATATGTACTGTTCAAATATACTTAATATATTTGTATATGTATACAGTTTTATTTCAAATCCTATGAAGAGAAATACTTGTTAAAACAATGTTTTAAATATTTTTTTATTAAAGTTACATTAATATTTATCTATTAAACGAACGTCAGGATTCTTTTGTAAATTTGTTTAGTTATAGAACTAGTAAACTAGCAAATTTTGCATACAGCATATATAGCATTTAAAAAGGTACATTTAAGTTTGCTAATTTTTTTATAACCCAAATATCTTGAAAATGGGTGAGTCATTTCGGATTGTCTTAACACTGGGATACCTAAATTTATATTAAGCGTACGTATTTTGTAGGGGGTCGAAGAAGATTTACGAGAATGTGCTGCATTGGTAGATGAGGCAGATCGCCTCTCAGTGTCCGTAGGCAGTATACCTGGAGTATCGGACATGGTGGGCGAGTACCGCGCTTTGTTCGCTGACGTTAGAACTAGATTGGACATAGCAAAGGCTGAAGTGGTTGGTGATGTGGATTCTGCTGTACAGGTACGTATTTATTTTTCATTATAATTTTAATTTTCTCATAAACGCTATAAGATTAAATAATTTTCTTATAATTCAATATAACTAAGCAAATATTTAGTTGTTTAAAGCAGTTGTTTATATTAATAATAAAACACCAAAAGTCTAATTGCTTTACTATTATCAATTTGGAATTTATCTTCATATAACTAATAACTTCTAGGTCGACACATTAAAATGGGAGACCGATGCATCATTACAAGTAGACACTCTAACATCAAAAGAGACATACCGAAGTGAACTAGCGACCGCCGTTAAAGAAACATCAGATTCCATCGAAGCTCTCAGAACAGCATTACTTCAAGAGATCAAAGAAGATGCCAAAAGCGATGAATTAGCAACTGCTGCTAAGGAAATAGCTAGGGCCGGAGCAAAACCTGAACAAACCTTAGAACTAGCAAAACATTTATCAGAATTGCTTTTAACAGAATGTGATGCAACAGAAGATGAAGCTATGCTTAAAGAAGTAGAGTCCTTATCTTTGAGATACGAAGACCTTCTGACACAAGCTAAGAAAAGAGAACTACAAATAAATAACTTGAGGTAACTGATCATAAATATTAATAAGATTTTTGTGTTTTATAAAAATAATAATAATAATAATGTAATATAAATTATATTATTTAAAGATTTTATTAGACGATTTTTTATTACGGGAAATTGTGCTATGTATGGCAATGTAATGTAGACGCACTGGCACGTTTGGTGGCGGGCTTCCTTTTTCACTTTAACAGATTAAGCACTAAAACACTTTTATTTAATTAAATTAACTATCTTAATTTTTTTTATTTAAGTCTTCTACTTTATACAATTTAAATCTGTCTTAGTCTCAAGTCCCTAATTGTCTGTTGCCAGAAATACTTGTAGATTAACCAAGAATCCAAATCAAAAGCTATACTAATAATTAGAATATATACAGTTGTATTTTTAAATAATTTTTAGTGTTCAAATTTAAATTTATTGCCTTATGTTTAGAAATAGACATAAACATTTAGTTATCGAGTGTCAATCGCTTGTTAACCTGGCATGCGATATTAAACGTCGTTTTTGGTCCTAGGTTGCCCCACTCCGCGTCGTACGCTCTCACGTGCGAACAGTGAGTACCGCTTCCTAATATATTATAAGGAAATTCGCTCACAGTTTATAACGATAGTGATATTTATTGAATATAACATGATAATAGTAGTGTTGATGATAAAACTAATATGTTAAAACTAAAATGTTTACTTTTTTAATGTATAGGATAATGCACTAAATAGCACTTAATTTTTTCATTGAATTACTATAGCACTACCGCTATTAACAATAATTAAAATTGTTAGCGAATTTCTCACTTAATTTAGTTTTGGCTGCACTGTATTTTTGTATGCACTTTGCTCCCCACTTGGTACAGACTAAATAAAATTAAAAACTGTTTTGTTCAGACAGTACAGTAAAATTTGCTTACTTACAATTTTTATTTATTTTTTATTCTGTGACAAGTGATGTTGTAGCTGATAAAGCTTAGTTGTGTTTAAAATATGCATGCTTTGAACTTAGTGTTAAAAATAATTTATATTAATTAAATGCTGAAATATTTACTTAAAATAATTTAAGTATTATTGTTTATAATTTATATTATTATATATAAAATATGCATCATATATTCCATTGTTTATCTTAACTTTTATTTGAAATGTAATTAAAGTTATTCCGATTACTTTACTTACATAGTTGATATTTAATATTACTTTCAAAATCTTGCTTTTCATCATTGGTGAAGTCATATTCTTTGCATATTTCATAAGATTTTGGTTAGACCAAAATATCGTTCTTAGAAGCATCTTCTCTATTTTAGTGAATCTGGACGTCTAACTTGTCCACTTTGCTCGGATCGTAACTGGAAACAACTTGACAACGATCTATGGCGACTCGAACAATGGTTACAATTCGCTGAAGCAACAGACGAAGCGAGGATAGATCCTCCAGAACAATATGATGCTTTGGAAGATGCTATACAGGTAATATTGCTTATATGAAATATTTTCTGTTCTATATGTTTGTATATAATTTTTAGACATAACTATTTATGTATATTATTAAATTATTTACTGTTATATGCCAAAAAAACTAAAAGTAATCGTTATTAATCTCACCCGAAGGACCATCGCGAGTTCCTCCTTGATCTGGACTCTCACAAAGCGCTAGTAGTATCTCTCAACGTGGTGGGCGCCCATGTGACCCGTCACGCACGGTCTGCCACCGATGCGCGCAGAGTGCAAGAAAGGTTAGCTGCAGCCAACACTAGATGGGATACCGCATGTGCGCGCGCCGCCGCCTGGCAAGGAAGGTTGCAAACCGCGCTCGTTAATAATAGAGAATTCCATGATATTGGTAAGTTTATTATTATTATGAGTCTTATTCATGTTTTCAAGATTATAAGTCATAAATATGAGACACTGTCTAACTGTGATAAATGAATATATAATGCGATGATGTGATTGCAAATTTGTTTTTTTATTTATTCGTTTCGTAAAAGAAATAAATAAATATATTTATATAATATAATGCACGGCCTTAAGTTCCACCACTTAACAGGCAGTGTCTTGAAAATAAGGCATAGAGTAGAGGAATGTCTGTCGCAACACTACTACTAGGGTGCCTGCTATGCAATAGTGTGAAGCTGAAAAAAATAAAATAAAATATTATAGAAAACGTATACAAATATCGTAGCGAGATTCGAATCCGCAGCATTTGGAAATCGTACAAGTAATATTCCTAAAACTACGTATATTCAAGAAATTATCTATTCAATCAACAGTCGTCGAACTAGTATCACAACTGGCAGCAGCCGAGAAGTCCGTACGAGCGCGAGAGCCGCTGCGTTTAACTCGGCCTGCGCCGGAACTCCGCAAAGACTTCCGCCGCTTCAGCGAACTCCGTGATGAATTGAGCAGAGCTGAACCGCGCGTACTCGCGCTTAGGGATGCTGCGCAATTATTGACAAATGACGCGCAGGATGTTTGTCGACGGTAATATTTGTTTTTTTTAATAACATTTTTATCGATTAATACAATACATAATATATAATAATTATAAAAAAAAATATCTGTAGTTACAGTCATAATTTAAATAAAATTGATGAATTGATACTTCTATTATTAATAAATAAAATTTAAAATGTATCAGTTTGACATGGCATGCGATATTGTTGGAATTGTATAATGTTTGATTTTGATGACATTGATACTTCCAATCACGTCCGCTAAATATCGTATTTGCGTATATAATTGTATGCCAGACCCAAAATTCTTGCAAGTACATACAAAAAAATATATTTTGTTACAGCTTCAACATACAATTGTTATAATTAAACATGATAATAAATATAGTGCTTAACAAATCAAAACTGTTAATATCATCAGTTTATTTTCAATATAATATCACAATTAAAAGTACTTGTTATATTGTGTAGGCTGGGCGAGCTTCGCCTCCGCCTCCAGTCGCTACGCAAGCTGTCGGGCGTATACGCGCTGAAGCTGGGCGCGGCGCTGGCGCGCTCTCCGCAGCACGGCTCTGCGCTCGCCGCCGCCGCCGCCACCGCCGCCACTGCCGCGCAGGTACTTGCATGCATATGTAGTTAGCATACAGCAATCAATACAGTACGGCCCATGAGTCGTGGTTACAGTGAACATAGCTGTAGACGGCTGCGTAGATTTGATTTTTGTATTTTTTTCTGATATTTGTTATTTTCTGAGATTAATTTATACATTTGGAAAAATATTCTGTTTCAAAACAGATTTTGGATATACATCATTTTGTTAATAGCAGTATGTACATAACATAACAAAAGTTGATACTTAAATAACTAAAAGTAAAAAATGTTTCAAGTATATTAATTTTCAACTATTAAAAATCTTGACATTTAGAATACCTAAAAAATATTGAACTTTTAACGTACTTTTAGTATATAATATATTAATTACATTAAAAACCGGCAGCTATAATATAAACATAGGTCATTTAAGTTGCTCAACACGGCTTAACACGGCACTACAAAAACCAAATTCAAGCAAGCTTTAATAGACTATAATATATTACATACTTGTAATTTTTATTGGGCTAACTATATTCTGTTTTTAAATAAATAATATGTAATAATAATACTTTGAATTAATTAATTCAATAACTTTGTTAACATTACAAAATGTCATTCACACATTGAAAAGTATAAGTCTACTTTTTTCACATTGCGCTAGTATGACATTTTGTAAGAATTGTCCAAAAAAATTGCAATAGGCCAAGTACCAAATCACTATCCTATAAAAATGAATACGTAATAGGAAAATAATATAAGCAACGATTATATATTCAACAATAGACCACTCAACATAGAATTATATATAATTTTATTTACAGTACAAATGCCCCTTATGATAAAAATATTGTTTATTTTCAATTTTCTAAATTTGAAATTTATATTCCAGTTTGTTTTTAAACATGAATCTCGGTTTTATATATAAAATTGAAAATAACATAAACCTCACAGTAGAAGCTTTGCACAGTATTTGACATTAGCTCTCTTGTCCTTAGCTGATGGAGGAAGAGCCGCCGGAGTTGCCGCCGCTCGACGAGTGAGTATCACGTATATAGATAGTATAGCTTAGTTTATGTATTTTTATGAGATTGAAATATCACTATATTTGTTAAAAATATTGACTTAATTGTTGTAAAATATTTTTATTAGTAAAAAATAGCATGAGTTTATGTGGTTTCGATTCCAGTTTCAAATTATTTTTTTGTTTTGGAATCACCTACTTTTCATTTGAAAAACCTGTACTTTTATAGTCACAATATAATAAATTTCATAACATTTAACCCTATTATATCGTACGTATTAACGAGATATATTCTAATTAAAACCTCTAATACAATTTCTTCTCAATTTTCCAGATCGCTGAGCGAAGAACATGAAGAACAACAACTCAGTAGTGTGCAACGTGGCCTCCGTTTTGTGAGCCGCGTGGCGCGCGCCTCTTTGCCTTTCCAGGCGTTATTATTACTTCTTTTGGGGGCCGCAGCTTTAGCCCCCCTTTCTCCAGGAGACTGCAGAGGGCCCCCTTCTTTACAACCAGTTCTGAGATACCCCCACGGACCGCCTCCACTATAAAACCCTAAACTTGTATCAATAAATATAGAGAAAAGATTGTATATCGGCTGTGTAAAGAAATTGAGTATAATATTCTAATTGGGTTAAATTAAGTCGTAGGGTTTATGATCGATCTTTGTTTAATGGAACAGGATCTAAGTTTAATGAAACAGAAACAAACGACAGGTTATGTAATAACAATTATTAACTATCATAGATTTTACTAATTTAACAGACCTGTTATTTAACTAGATTTAGAGTATATTACATAAGCTGTAGTTGATTGTTGACGCCCGCCGCCCCTCTCGGCGGACATGTCAATGTCAACGTCTCTGTTACTGTCATTATAATGTCACAGTGACAGCTGTCAAAGGTCTCGCAACTACATTTTCACGCAAAACGTAGTGACTGAGGCTTATCCGACATTCCAATCTCGACTGGTGCTAGTCCCCGTCGTTGCGTA
Organism: Heliconius aoede; assembly: GCA_037355905.1. Taxonomy (NCBI): domain Eukaryota; kingdom Metazoa; phylum Arthropoda; class Insecta; order Lepidoptera; family Nymphalidae; genus Heliconius; species Heliconius aoede. Next base: position 770,948 of record JBAIZZ010000332.1, read on the forward strand.
AAATGTAAATACGACATGAATTTTTGTATATTTGTAACTGTTTAGAGACGGGGAGACGCCAACGTTTCATTATTTATCTGTATTTAAAATGGCGCCGCACAAATATGGCTTTCTATATCCACGCATTGTTACTTAACTTAGGTGAGGAACATAAAGCCTTGCATTGATAATCAGTGTTTTATTTAACAATCTCTACATTTACACTATATATATATAATACCTTATAAACAACTGGTTTTAATTTCTATTTACAATAAATATACACAATTTTTATATTTTCTCTCAATTTAATCTGAAACAAAAATTATATTTTTAAAAAAATCAGTTAAAAAGATATAAAAAAAGATCTCATCAAGTAACATCTAAATTGTACCCGAGACTACTAACTAATTATCTTACACTATTAATATATTATTCCATACGTATCAAAAAACTAACTTTTATGATAAATATGGATAGCTGCGCGTGCGCATCTTCCGGCGCGATCGTCGCCGTCTGACCGACATCGGGCGCACCTCTATACTGATATTTGACTCCATTTGCTAAGAAAATACAATATATTTGGCAAGATTATATAAGAATGCTTCATATAATTGTCATAAGTAGTGTCTATTATAGGCATTACTCAAACCTAATATAAATTTTAGTTACTGTTTGGTTTAATTATAAAATATATTTAACAATAACAATCTGACGTCATACCTATATAGCATACACCAATCTAACTGTGTGACATAAGGGTGTGACTGTATTGCGACGGTTTTGGGTTCGCCCCCACTCGAGGAAGTGAAATATTTATTTACGTTTATATTTCCATTTCATCGCTCTGGTGTCGAGGTTTGCCTCGTGCGGCGTTGAGTTCTGCCATTCAATACGCAATGCTTCCAAAATTCGGCAGAAAGTGGGGCAAGGAGTGTCTTAACAGTAGATTTTCTCTGCCTACCCTGCTATGTGCGGGATACAGCGTGATGTAGATTTTTTTATCTATAAATATAAAAGGAGATGTTCCCATTAACGGAGGTTAGACGCACGCACAGCCGTAACCTCTGATAGTGAAAACGTGACATTTGGACAGATGTTTATTTTTATAATGTGGACAACCACTTAGAAGGAATTTGAAAAATAACCTTAAAGAGAAGAGAGGTTGAAAATTTGCATGGAATTTATTATAAGTCGGGAACGATTTTTATAAAATTTAAAATGTAGACTCTTAAAATCTCATTGAACAAGTGTTTCATGGTTTATTAGAAACCACCCCCTAAACTGAAAATAATTTCATAAACTGAATGTATGTCGGTAACATTGAAAAACATTTTAATACATGGAAAATAATTAAAATCAAGGCTATATTAATAATGAAGATAACAATGAAAACATCTGTATAAATAAATTCTGATATTAAATATTCAGCAATAACTTCTTTAAATCAATGAAACGTTACTCTAAACATTAAATAATTTAATAAAATTGATAATTTGATAATTGCAGACTTAAAACATATAATGGTCAATATTTGGAGTTGTCGTCGTCATTTACAGGGGCACAAACGTGCGAGACAAAACGCGTTTTCGAGCTCCGCTACTCTGCACGAAATTCAGAGGAAAGTGGGGAAGCGAACTATCTATCAAGATTCACAGACTCCTTCTGGCTACCGTTCTATGAGCGGGAATTAGATTCACTTATCAGAAGAACCAAGTAATTGGTGTAAATTTTTTAAATAAAAAACTTAATAAGTGTTTTATTCGATACTAATATTATAAAGTTACAGTTTGTTTGGATGAGCGCGATGAATTCAAAAAAAAAAATCATGTATTAGACACTCGTATCTATCGAGGATGGCTATAGACTAATGATACTGTTACTGGGGACATCTATCAAGGTAATAATAGAACCAAAAACAGTGAATTTTAAGTGGTTTGTTTGCATATTTGTCTGTTTGTCGGTTGCTAGATAAGAGAAAATACTCACCTCTAACGTATGATGTCGTTTGGTCCAATCCCCGCGCGCTATGGCTTGTAAAGCACCACTGCGCATTATATACGTTAACAAAACTATCACTATCTGTTCCGACAAAAATTGTTATTTAAGATTCCTTTCTAATATTTTTTTTTAAATAAGGGATAGACAATCAATCATTTTGAGAAAAGTATCATAAGGAGAATAATACATTTATTTACGTCATGCGTGAGATGATATTAAAAATTAGAAATAGGTTTACGCTGTACACCGCAAATGGCACGGTCAAAGGGAACTTAGTGTTAAGAAACTCCGTTCTCCCACTTGTGGTCTACTTTTCTAGCTTAACACCAGAGCGAAGAAATGAAAATAATTTATTTCCCCGCGTGAGAATCGAATCCACAATCTCTCGCTTATAGTGAGACGCTATGTCGCTGCGCTACGACGTCCATAGCATTCTTCATTGTCATCGTCAAATCCAACGGTGAATATAATCTATGAAATATCTAAATGAAAATATTTTTAAATAACAAATCTAAACAACAAATCCGAATTCAAGATACTGCATCTTGGGTAAGGTTAATATTATCGGTACTCAACACCGCACTTTGTCTTACCAACTGAACTGAACTGTAAAATGATAGTAACTCCGCTTAAAGGGTTGGGGTTATCGCGTTTCACAGTCACACGCTATCCCAATGCGCCCCAATGGGCTCAAATTAAATATAAAATAACAAAAAATAAATAAAAGAACACAAAACTAACCTGCAACAGTATAATAAGAATATTGAATAAATACAAAGCAAGTGTGACCCGCGCGAGTGGGGCATACAGTGCGTCCAAGCACGCGCGGGCGTTCAGGGACGCGCGAGGCAGGGACTCGCTCCATGCTGTACGTGGCTCCCACTGTGTAATAATTTTTCTTAAGATAATACATATTACAATGACACTATTACGGATTTAACAAGAGGATGGTAAACTCTACTCAGAAAATTTATGAGAGAAAAGAGCTCGATTTTGCCGAAAATTTTATCTCCCTATTTCATAGTCTTAAATTATATGTTTTGATTACGACGTGTTCAACATATGCTCGAAGAAAACTAGCAACTGAAAACTAAAAACTGCAAGATATTGGTGAAAAAGATAAATAATAATTTAAAAAAAAACTGATGACATCCTATGAAGAAATGAGAACAAAAACGCAAATGTATTACACCTACACTATGGTTACACATTCACATATGAGATTACACTTCCACAGACGTCAACTGAAAACCACACATGTGATCACAAATCCACACATATCGAATTCAATAAATAATACTTCTTATGACGATAAAGGGCTAATTTGCTAATAATTGACCCAGTTGATTATTTTTAAGAATTCACAGTTTTTATACATGTTAACAATTTTATGCATATCAAACACTCAAAAATAAAAAAAACTGTTAATCTAACCTGTTGTAAGGGATCGTGGTAACAAGGGGACAAAACGTATGGAGAGCAACACGAGTAGGGCGACACTGGCGGTAACACTTTACCGTCAACACTTGTTAATCTGTTAAAATAAAAACAAATCAATGCAATTATTAATTATTTGCTTTATAAAATTAGTGACATCCTTTAATTGGGCATCGCGTTGCATATCTGTTAGATACAAATTTTTGGATTCATATGGAACTATTTTATAATAAATATAATTTCCTATTCACCAGGAAATCTCGGATTGGGAAAGCTAAATTTTTATAATAGAGAAAGATAACATTATTTAATAACGCCCATATCTAAAAATATAATATCTTCCAATGTTTAAAGTAAAAAATATGTTACAACGCGCTTTTTTATTATAAATGTCGTATATGTCACTTATGAGTAGGTACAGTAAAATATAAAAAAAATATAAAATCTATTTACTTCATGACCAATTCGGAATCTTCATTTAGAAAATCCATATTGATCCAAGGAATTTCGTGCCAGTCGTTCGGATGTTCTACCCCGCAACAGTTTAGCTCTACCTTGGGTTTAATGTTAATTATGAATAATATAAAATAATGTTGTGGTGTTGCAGGGGCACAATGGTGCAATTTTAACGCGACATGTTATGAGTTCGATTCCCACTCGAGAATATTAAATATTTTGTGTTTTCTTCTCCGCGCTCTCATAACAAGGCAAAGAGCGGCGTAAAGTTACGCAATTCAACAGGCAATGCCTTCAGAATTCGCCAAAAAATAGGAAACGGAGGTGTTTTATAGAGAACAAAGTGTCTTAACACTAGGCTCTCTCTGTCTACACTGCACCTGGTATACAGGATTCCGCGGGAAACTAAAAAAAAAATTAAACAAAGAAAAAGAAAAAAAAAATTGTAATTTTAAAAGTCTACCTGTATAGTATCTATAAGTTTCTTCCAGGACGGCTCGGTAAGATAGTGACTGATCCCGGTGCGTAAGGACGACGATAACTCTTTCGTAAGAGCCTTAAATATACATTATATTATTAAAACATCAATATTACATACTCTAAGCTTTGACAGAATTTAAAGATTATATAGGAAGTGTGAACTTGTAAAAAATGCTAGTATTACTATACATCAAAACATCACAATATAATAATTTAAAGTAATTTAACCTTTAAAGTGCTCTTACAAGCAGCGTGTACCAACAACCCATTCGCGGCAACAAGGCAACCACTGATCAACCACAGTCTGGTCACAGGGCCAGCTCGCGGCCAATGTGGGAAGTCTAACAACCAGCTTAGCAAACGAAAACCACTTGTATAGTGTAACTTCATGCAATACGCTTGTAGGAGAATTAACCCATATAAAAGGTATACCGTAAACTGAAATTGAATAAAAACTATTATTATTACTAAAACAACATTATTATTTTTGTTTTATTATAGATAGATGTGAACTATACTGAAATATTTAATAAATTTTCCCTAAATATACTTAAATTACTTAAATATTACTTAAATACACTCTATTAAAGGCATGAGCTAGATAACGCTTTATTTTTACCTTATAAATATTCTTCAACAAAAACAAGACTTTCACAGATGCGTTATAACAAAATATCATCATAACTAGTGAAATAACTAGTTGAATAATGAGAAGCGCGCGAAGGACTCCCGCCACGCGCTGTCGGCCATCTTTAGTGAGTACACCCCACGCCATACAGCCACATGGCGTGACATACTAGATTGTGTTACTGGAAATTGTAAATATAACTATAAAAAAATATAATAACTAAAAATAAAATTTAAATTAAAAAAAATATATTTGTCTATCTGAAGGTTACTTAATTATGTCCACTATAGTAATCATTTTCGCAGTAGGTTCTCTCTTCTTACCCTAATTTATGTAGGAGACGTGTGAGCCCAAGTAATTATCCTTTTGATCATAAATATGACATACCGGCAGGATACCGAAAGGAATAAAATTTGCATTCATAGAGTTGTTTATTTATCTAAATGCTTGAAAGTTTAGGTACGGTTCAACAAATTTATTTGAATTTTATTAAGTTAATCAATTAGGAAATATATAAATTTTTACATATAAATTACAATATATTACATATAAATTTGTACATTTCATTTGACATCTCTCAGATGACGTAGTTATGTCAACAACTCTCCCTGTCATATTTATTATTAAGAAAAAAAATAAGTTATAAAAAAAAATAAGAAATGAACTGAAGAAAAAAAAGTATAATAACAACCAGGTTACGTTTGTCGACCATAAGACAATACAAAGAAAACTTCTTGTAAGGACTTTCCATTAAGTAATTTCTAAATGCTCTATAATAATAAAATTTAGGACAGTATTAGTATGGAAGTAAGAATAAAAATATATAATTTTAGATATTATTCAACATTTTGTGTCTTGTCATTCATTCACATAGTCTATAGTTCTATACGATACTCACACGGTAAAATTTTATAGAATGTTTTAACACAAAATTTTATGAGTGGAAGAAGGACGTATATTTATTTATATATTTTAACACTGTATAGTCCCAAAAATAACATAAAAATACCGTACACAAAGCATTATCAGCTACTATTACCATAAAATTATAACTATACTGTATATATCTTAGCGACGGTTAATCAATAGCAGACTTAGAGATACTTGCATTCAATAATAATTATTAACTACTGGTGGGACAAAATTATTTAAAGTTAAAAAAGTAACTACACTATTGTCAAAATAAAACATTATTCCTTTGTTTTATGAATATAGGAAAACTTCTATAAATTAGTTTAACGATTAATTAAATGATATTCCTTATAGTTCATCAAACTTAAGTCATCTTGATGAGTGTAGGTGCAATTCGTTAAAATGTCGGATCTAGAAGTCAAAAAACGAGCAAAAGCCACTTGGAGCGATGATTTAAGCCACAACTCTGAGGAGGACAGAGGTGACATGTATTTTTCTTTTTTATAATAAATTATAGCCAACGTGGTGGTTGAATGTAATCGTTATTGTATGTTCAAATCTCACTCGTGGGAACGATTACGCATATGTATATACGGTAATATTCATATTAAAAGCGAAGAACGAAATATTTCAACGCTAGGCTCTAACAAAGCGGCGGAATTAAAATTATGCGGGAATTTTAACCATTTTTCTAAATTTGTATTAATTGTTAATGATCTTAACCTACATAGCTGATAAAGCGCTTCCTTCTATTAATATTACTTTTAGGTGATATATAAAAAAAACTAACGTTACTTTAAATATATTAAATATATTTTTTATTTTCTTATAATACTTAAAAAAATATTCTTTAACAGAACGGGAACGTCTAGAGCAATTAGAAAGAGAATTAGCAGAGCAACCCGTGAAACCTGTGTATGAAGCTGTAGAGTTAGATAAGTTAACTTCATACGTCATGAAAATGACTACTCTGTATGATTTAAGAGACGAAGATTGGAATGATCAAGCCAAACATGGCATAGAAGAGTGGTTCACAGAGCCTAAGGCTTTAATCCTCTGTGTGTATTTCAAGGGAGATAGACTATGTGCATCTTCTGATATACCATTAACCCCGGTTTACGATATTTCATACTTCTTAAGGCAACCCGACTTTGTTTTCAAGTCAGAAACGTTCCATGACGACGTTGTCTTTGGAACCTTCATTGATTCAGTTGAATCTAATATGATACACGTGTTGGAGCTGATGTACGCCCCATATTTCTTTGCGATTACCACATGGCCTGAAAGTAAGCATTTAAGTCAATTTTTGCTAACTATTCTCACCGCTGAACTGTTTAATTAGTTTTGATATAAATTAAAAACAATAGTGATATTTTTTATATAGAGCGTTTTTTGTGTCAGCACAAATTTAAATGAAATCACAGTTTTAACTACTGTATAAAAGCCTAAGGCAATTATGAAAAAAATCCCAAAAATGAATGTTTTTTTGAAAAATTAAAGTTTTTTTTAAGCCAAATAAATAATAAAATTATCATTGTAAAATAAAACGCCATTCGTTAAGGACGACGCACGTACACATAAACCTGTCAAAGGGACACGCCATTTCGTAGGCCGAGTCGTAGGTAGGATAAACATCGTGAATTGAAAAAAGAAATCCTACGTCTAAACTGTTGAGCTATCTTCTTTAATTCCTATAAAATATTTCATACCCATACCTAAGTATGGGTATGAAATATGCTGTTTCCGTAAAAGGAGTGTATAACTACTTATAGAGCCCGTAGGCTCAGAGCTGTTGTTTTTCATAAAAAAAAATGTAATCTGATATTTTCCAGGTGTTAAAAGCGAGTTTTGTTCCCATCTGCACACATTTTTAGCTAAGCTTACTGATATGTATTACAAAATGCTTGGCCTCACTGTTCTATACGTACCGCGTGAAGGTCAACATCTATCCTTTGAGAGGGCAAGTATGGATAGAGAATTAGTCAAAAGACTTGAAGGTGTAGTCGTGTATTGGACTCATCAAATAAAATCTTGTATTGAAGATCAAGCATCTGTAGCTTCCCAAAAAGAACTCCTGTGTCCTAGCGACGAATACGATTTTTGGGTGTACAGGCGTAAGTACTATACATTAATTATATTAAAATATTATAATACTTACCTCGAAATGAAACAATAATATAATTTTAAATTTCAGATGAAAATTTAAATGCTCTAATACACCAATTAAAAAATCCAGCCGTCAAACATATAACTAAAATACTAGTAACAACACATTCGACATTTATCCATCAATTCCAAACTTTGTGTGAGGACATTGTTCAGAAAATTAAAGAAGCTACTTCTAACATAGAATATTTGCAAGTTATCAAACAACCATGTGCCATATTAGAGTGTGTTGTCGACCCGGACGAGATATCAAAACACGTGCCAACAATTATTAATCTCTTTAGATTTATTTGGATGGAATCGCCATATTACAATTCCGAAATTCGTATCACAAACTTGTTCAAAGCTTTGAGCAATCAAATTATTATTCTTTGCAAAAATTATATAAAATTGGAAGAGCTATTTAGTGGTCAGACCAAAAAAGCTCTAGGAGAATTCACTAAATGCATTGATTGTTGTAAAATGTATAGAGAAATTTACGATGTAATGGCAGAAGCTCACAGTGATGCGATACCTGGATCATGGAATTTGGATACTGGCGCCATTTTTAACTATATTGATTCATTTATCCAGCGATGCTTTGATATGCTGGATGTTTGCAATTGCATGATTATTTTCGGAAGGTATCCAATACTATTTTATTATATTAAGGTCTTAATGGGGAACGGAGTGTCTTCAAACTGGTCTTCAATGTTCCCCCTACCTATATTGAGGATACAGCGTGAAATTAAAAAAAAATAACTTATCTATCTAATATGCATGCTTAAATTAAAGAAATAAGTATTTTTCAATCTATTAAAGGTTTGCGGTTTAGTATTAAAAATTTGAATAGTACTGTTATAGTAACGCCAGATTGTGATTTCACATATTACCAGAATTGATGAATTGGAAGTAATACGCAAGCCAATGTTTGGAGGTGCTCGTGGGGACCAGTTTGAAGCTAAATGTGATCAAATTGAGCACATGTTTCACGATGCTTTAGACACCGTCAAGGCTGTGACTCATTCCATACTAGATGTGCAGGCACCTTCGTGGTATGATGATATATTACAGTTTAGAACTGTTATCAAAGACATTGAGGTTGGTTTGTTCTTTTTCTCCAATTAAAAATTTAGTAATGTTAATATTTGTAATTAGTACTATTGTAGTAGTAAGATGTGCAAATTTTAAGGTGATTTTAAAACCAAGATATCTAATATTTAATATATAAGTTTCTATAAAAATAAATGTTTTACTTTCTAAATTTTTAAATTACTTTTGAAGAATAAATCTTATTTCTTAATTACTTATTGTTTTCCTTAACTATTTCAGATAATAATAGAGAATTTAGTAGAATCAGTTTTTGAAGGGGTGAACCATGTAGAAGAAGCAGTCGTTGCTCTTTTTTCTTTACATAATTATTCTAAAAGAAAAAATCTAAGAAGAATTTTTAAAAGAAAGACGGCTGAGGTATTTTTTTAAAACAATCCTTAAAAAAATTAATACTGATCTGATATAGAAGTTTGGATCATTAGATTAATTAATACACATCCTCGCATGAGATTTATCTCGAGATCACGTGGACGTATCAAGCAACAAAAATGTATATATAAATGTTCAGATGTCGGTTATACACAGAACATTAAGGATCTAAGCCTACGCAATCCAAAGATGCAAGCATTTATGCATCGTTTTTACAACTTATATTACAAATAAGGAGAAAAATCCGGTATTACAATTTTATATTTATAGTTCATTTCGTACAAAATTAGTGCAAACGCGGTGGATTGCCTGACACTCGACCGGTTTTATTTTTTATTTTGCCGTACCAGTGATATTAAAAAATAAATAACAATTAAAACTTATTTACAAATTTTTTAAATGCAGGTTTGGGCAATGTTCAGCGACGAAGTGCAAGAAGCTAAGAAGGAGACGGTATCATCTCGCGGGGCACATCCTGCTGACTTGCCTTCATTTGCAGGACGAGCGGTTTTGTTAAGAGTGCGAAAGAACAGACTTGTTTATTTAAAAAAGGTTTGACAGATTTGGTCCACTCGTATTGCTTATAGGTACGGGAAGTTATGAATCCAAGTGCAATATCCTCTAAATTTTCTTGTGGCTCCAACATAAAAACATTTACAGAAAATATCTAAAATGAGGATGAAGCGATGTTAGAACTAATGATAATGTTAGAACAATTTTCCCCAGGTGATGACAGACGCCTCAGTGTGGCTTCTACCATGCAGCAACTCGGAAGATGTAATCATGCACGTCAACCGGCTGGTCGGGGCTATGGACGTGGCTATCAGAGAACTATGGATATCGTGGACTGTGAGATACTTTTTTTTTAGAAGTGTGACAGAAGAAAATGAACGACAGATGAGATGCAAACTTTTCATAGTATTTATGAGGAAAGCACACCAGGCTAAGGCTACCTCGTTCACAAACCATGGTGTAAAATTGAAATTGCAAACATCAATATTTAAGTGCATCTGTGCAAGAGAAGTGTAAGAGATTTCGTTCGTGCTTTAAAGCAAATATTATACGATTTTTTAAGAATATGTAATGTACGAATTAGCAGTAAATGTATTGGTTACTTTCTTTACATTATCGAAAATTAAAAAGTTTTTTTTATTTTAGCATAACGTAGATGAAAAATGTGCAGCAGGATTAAACAGGACATTGATGAGGAGAAGCTCTGAGAATCAAGGACTGTTGGAATGCAATATTGACGCGTATGTACTCCTATTTATTTGTACCTATTACATGAAATATAATATAACGATTTGGAATAAGCAATAATAATCTAGCACCAAATCACGTCCTTCTCGACTGCCTTAAATATAAATTAATATTAGAATTTTACATAATAATACAAATTTGATGCAGTAGTAAAATCGGAAGTAATACATAAGCTGTTTTAATAATAAGTATATAGAGAAATTAGGATCTGCGTGACTGGTTTCTGAGATGTTTTCTGCTTAAATCTCGGCAATAGTAAAACTAAGTATACATGAAAATAAAAATATTTTTATATTATTGTTTCAGAAATATTTTAGATTTGTGTAGAGAAGCCAGCCACTGGGAAAATTTAGGTCTAGATATACCACTACACGCCTATCAGGTAATAATTACGAAAGCAATATTTAATATTATAATTACTTAGAAACTCATGTCTACACAACACAAATATTCCTATACAAAAATTAAACGTCTATCTACCAAATATATCTACGTACTCACCTTATATACACAGATAGACAAGTAATTTAGTGAAATATATATGGAGTCCCATATTAAAATTACAAAATGTCTACACAAGGAGAAAGGAATGTCTTAGCACTATTTTGGTTCTGTCTGTTTACCCTGAGACTTTTGGAGGATTACAGTCAATAAAAATGTTCTATAGAAATGCAAATTTTATTATTCTACGCATAATGTATTAAAAATCTTCTTAATCATTGTTTCATGCGTAAAGCTAAATAAAAAAATAAGGCTTTGACCATTATACCCACAATACACTACACAATATGTACTTTAGTTGCGAGGCGTAAGCTGAGCTTTGAATTAGAGTGATTTAAGACACAAGATAGGCGTGTCGACGGTTTGAACCGCCGCAAATCCCTTGCTTTTTTATTTTCTTTTTTTCTGGCTCTACTTTTGGTGATAACTCACACAAATACAAAGCTCATCTTACGCCACGCGTACTGTATTCACATATTGATACCAATGCTGACTAGTCAAATTGCTTATATATCAACAATCTAGATATACATGAAGGGCAAAACCATTTTCTATGTTTATGAGAGCGTGCTAGCAGTAGTAAAAGGGTACAACAAAATACTTGACTCTTTGTCTGAAGAGGAGAGATTGTTATTCAAGCCTCTTACATTGGTAAGTGATTTATACAATACTTTATAAAAAAAATATTTTGTGGCGAGATGACGACTACAGAGAGCTCCAAGAAATAAAAATAATTGAAATATAATGGATTATTTTCATTTCCCTATAATGGTAGTCACGTGCAATCTCTATATATTATTTAATCTTCACGAAACTTTGTAAATATTTATGTAAAACTTGAATCTAAGCAAGATTCAAGGCAAAAGGGTAGACAGCTTAAAAATGTTAATATAGGTTTAATTTTGTGTCTTAACGCTTGGTTCTCTCTACTTGCGAGCACGACCTACTGTCACACAACCACTGTATGTATATTTTGTCACTTCCACTGTGCTACAATAGACCTCTGTATTTTTCGTGAATTGTAGAATTTACAAAAGGAAAGTTAACATATGAAAATAAAATTAATATTATTATTAATAAAATATAGGTATTTTTATTAATTTGGTTATGATTAAATAATGATAAATTAAGGTTGCAGTCATATTACAAAAAAATAATTATAGAATGACATTAAGAAACAAAACTATTTTAGGTTTTATACAAAAGTGAAAAAAGACGAACAGCAATAAAGACGGAATTTTTATCAAACTAGTTTATTAGATGGTTCGATAATTATAAAATATTGTAAAAATTTTTTATAAGTTAATAAAAAAATTATACATATATCTTTATAGATTTTTTGAGCAACAATACTTTTTATGGTTTTTACCAGAAAACTTTTAAAAAATATCACAGATTTAAAACTTTTACAATCATAATATAATTCTTAATATATTCTTAATGTTTATAAAAAAAAACATAACTTCAATGATTACAACCAAAAAAAACAAATAGCCTTAATTGAACATTCATCAGCTCCTTTTAATCTACTAACTAGCTATAACATAATTATCAATTAATTATAATGACAATTAACTTAAACAAACATCCAAATGATCGTTCATATCATATTGTTCAATCATTTTCAAACAACATGGACACGGTGTTTTGGTTCCTGTTGCATTCAACATCAAAGTTTCATCAAAAATATCATCGTCGTCTATAATTATAGTGTCACTAGAATAACTTGTAGAAGCACTTTCTGTAGGTATGGTAGTGTTATTATTAAAAAACGCTAAACATTCATCTAAATGTTGGTCCATATTAATTACTAATTTATCACAACAAGGACATTTAAGTTCTTCTTTGCTAGTACCAGGTTCGATTTTTATAGTTATTTCTTGTTTAATTGTTTCATTTGTATCTAGAATATTGTTTTTTTCTTTTTTAGAAGCTATAAATTGATCAGTCACATTTGCGTTTAAGTCTATTTCTTTTTCATTATTGTAATATGCAGGCTCTTTTTTTATCTTTGGCACTATTAGTTTATTATCATTTACTATTTCACTATTAATAGCTATCACAGGACTTTCTTTACTAATATTTTCAATTATTTCTTTATTTAAACATTCATCTAAATGTTTATTTATATCATTACTATTTATTTTACTACTGCACACTGGACAGTCAACTAAGTCAGAGTTAACAGGAACTATAGACAGCCTTTTATTTATATTTACTTCTTTAATCTCGAAATCTTGACCATATACGTCTTTTAATAGTGAAGTAGCAACAGATTTAAAATAATCATCGATTTTCTTTATCTTTAAAGGACGTCCTAACTGTGTATCATCAGCTTTATGTTTATTTGAATTTGGAGAACTTGTATTTACGTTAGTAGTTTTTATAGCTGTATTTTGCGTAATATCTTGGTTATTATTATTAGTAATTAAAGTAGGTAAAGTTTTGTTTGTCCATACTGTTCTAACTGTACTAATAATACTTTTATTTAATATTTCACCTTTACCAGTTGGAATAAATTTATTAGGTGTTTTAGTTGCTTGAGGATTAAAAACTATATTATTCTTTTTAGATACGACTATGGTATGATTATTACTTTTAACTATATTAGTGTTGATTGATACGTTAGATTCTTTTAGAATTGGTTTCGCAACCTCATTCCCTTTTTCTTTAGTGTGAATATATTTAGTCATAACTGTATTAAGTTTGGGCGAAATGCGTTTTTTGTTTTGTTGTTTCTCTGGTTCTTTAATTTTTTGAAAAATACCTCCACATTTCTTTTTGTGGTCATCCCACCAATAATCAGATGGACCCGGTGCTCTATTCATAGATCTACGCACTATGCCAAAATGTGGTCTCCTATTTTGACACGGCCCATTACACCTCCACCAATGTGTTTGGTATAGCTTGACCTAAAATTATATTAATAACATTAATTTTTATTTAGTATTTTTATAGTGCTTGAATTATTTTATAAGAGATAGATTTTTGAATTTTTTTATACATATTATATATATACATATATAATATGTGATTATATTTTACACTGGACACTGGACATTAAATATATGGAATAACACTTTAAATATGTTAAAGAGAATTGTAATCTATGAAATTTATAAATTAATTGTTCCTTCAGATAAAGTAGTCATACCTCTTCATGAAAGTCATGATAAATACTAATATTTAAGCCAGCAGCTTGATTTATTCTATGCATATGGGCTTTGAAGTTTGGTCCATGTCCATCCCTATCTATGTCCCGGTTTGTTATAAAGAGAAATGCATGGATCATCTCATGTAAAAGAGTTTCCACTACATCTTTACGCGATCTTAGTTTGAGGAGTGGTTCACTCAATGCTATGTCACATAAGCCTCCTCTGTCATATCTGAAATAGGGATTTCTAGGCTTAAAGGGCAGTCATTATATTTAAAAATGTGTTATAAAGTTACTGCACCTATATTATTGCCTTTAAAAATGTGTAATATTGTATATATATTCTTTATTGCATATAAAATTTATAGAAATATTCAAAGTTGTAAAGGTATTTTACAATGGCGGGCTTATCTAAGCTTATCTAAGAGATCTCTTCCAGCCAACCCATGGAAGTGGATGAGGACGAAGTTGCGGTGTAGATACAATTTATGAAATTCAATAATAAAAAGAAAAAAGATAATATTTAAAATTTATAAATATAAACATAGTATCTATAGAAATTAAAATACATACATATATATATATATATATATATATATATAAAAAAAGAACATGATTAACATTATATTATCAAAGAACACTGTACCAAGTCAGACGTTAACACTTGCTAATAAATGCTTTTTCAGTTGGGATTTAAAGGACGTTAAGGAAGGGCTCTTCTGGATAGGTTTAGGAAGTTCATTCCAATGGGATGAGGCATACACAACAAAGGATTTTTGCAGGAATTTGGCATGTATGTCAAGAGACGGAATGACACATGACCGCCTAGAGCATGAGGGAGTGGGAA
>JBAIZZ010000332.1:786239-892420 GCA_037355905.1 Heliconius aoede
TACTCCATCGTACTACAGCTCTGCTTGATAGTCTGGCCCAAAAAAATAATTTATCGAAATGTAAAAATAAAGAGTGAATATTAGGTGTTGGATCTACCAACTCCAATTCAGGATCACCTAAATTCATTTTGAAATAATTTCGTCATCAAATGGATCTTTACGATTTAGTGATATCCTCAAATGTATATATTTTAAATGGTGCTTACAAAGCTAAATTCAAATTTCACGAATACATTCCTTGTTGACAGTTTTAAATAATATTCTGTCAAAATTCAAAAGTCATTATTTTAGCGTTCAGAAATCAAATATTATCAATTTATTTATTTCAATATTGAAGATATATTAAATGTATAATATGTTTTTTTAATTACAAGTTAAAGAAATAATATAGAATTGAAACCATATTAATCTTAATTCAATAGACTTAGAAAGAACAAAATGAAATAAATCAGGTTAAAACAAACATAGTGCTGCCGCACCATTTTGTAAGGCATTTATCAATAAAATATTAATTTTTTAATAATTATATTTAAGGCGTGTGAAAAAAAAGTTCAACCGGGAATTACAAAGCTGACGTGGACTTCAACTATGTCTGATGCATATATTGCGGATTGTGTAACTGAAATTGGTGAAGTTAGTAATTCATATAATTATTGATCAACGAAATTTAATAAGAAAGCCTGATCATCCAGGAGTAACAGAATTAATTCTGTGTCCAACCTACTTTATGGGTAAAAATGTGAATAGTTTTTGCGGTAAAATAATATTACATCGTCTTTATATTATTTAATTATAATTGATATTACGAAATACTCTTGTTTTTCCCTAGTAGCTTAATGAATAAAACAATTCTTTTAAAAAAAATAGGTGATAAAAATGAAACTTATAAAAAAATTCTTTACAGTTACAAGATTTTCTCACTACTTATAAAAATAGTAACATTAACTTAGTTAAACTGATGGAGAGAATATGTGACACACCTCTTATAGAATTCGATATTTACAATGTATTTGAAATTAAAGTCCTTCGAGCTAAAATCAGAGCATTGCAAGAAAAAGCCGCCTCGAAAATATTAGATATGTATAAAGAAATAATAACATACATAATTATTGTCTATGAAGGATTTGAAGCACACATCACTCAAGTATGTTTTTGTTCGATTACAATTTTTAAGTTAACGTAAATTTGACAGAGGAATAAATTTATTACTCACATTGCGTATAAATTTCAGATGGCTGATCATTGGGTAAAGTATGTGAGACGATTTGATCGGCTATTTGAAGATGCATTACGTTTAGCTATAAAAGCTACGATGCAAAATATGTACAAATGTGTACATGGTGACGGTGTGTAGCTGTAACGATAATTAACATTTTCCTACTAATTATTATATGTATAAATAGCAAAATTTTTCTTTTAGGTACAATGGCCCCGTCTCCTCTGATAAAAATGAGTTTATACTTAACTGGGAGACATATTACGTATGAACCAGATAACAATGAGTTAAGACAAACATTTAACACTATTCTTGAAGAAATCATTCATGTAACAAGCACTATCCCAAGATTCTATGAAAAGTTTGGATTACCCGCTGGTGGTCTCAAAAAATTTAAAGACGTTATTCAAACCGACGTAGATAGTAATAAATTGCAATCATTAATAGATACAGGTAATCTTTTCAGAATCATTAATTAGTAGCTTAAAAAAATAAACAAGTTGATTTTGAATACTTTATGGCTTAAGAGCCAAACCAAGCCAGGCATTCGTCACGTTATAAAAACTGCAAGTTCCCGTGCACAAACAGGCAACACCGGTAAGCATTTGGGTGAGCTTTGGCAGTTAAAAAAAATAGTAATAAATTTTTGAAAAATTATAAAACATATATATATATATATATATATATATACGAGGGGGGACCCAAAAAAAACCGAAATTTGTTTATAAAAACCACACATTTATTTTTTTTTACAAAACAACTTTTACACCTTCAATGTATTGCCCTTCTAAAGCTATGCACTTGTCCAACCTATGTTCCCATTGTTGGAAGCACCTTTCAAACTCCTCTGTCTGGATGGCTGCTAGCTCCGCCCTCTTTGGGTCCCCCCTCGTATATATATATATCTCATCAATTTGATATTGCGAGACACTTGGGACGGTTTCAACCCCTTGTTTACCTCTAAACTCTAGTAAGCTATAAGCGCTTACGAAATACCGATTTTCATTACATAAGCTATTAAAAATTATAAATTCCTTCAGTGATTTTTTCGGCACGAACTTTTGAAATCGAATAAAACTTACTATTTTAGGATGGATATCTATAAAATCCATAACAGTAAAAGTATATGATAATATTAATAGTAATTTTTTTGTAAGAATAAAGTTTTGTATCCTGAATAAAAGCCGCCGCAAGGTTTTTAGGGGCTAAAAATATGGCTAGTTGAATTTACGTAATGAAAATAATTATATATCTTTCTTAACGTTTTAGAAATAGAATTTAATATTACTCTCATAAATGAGCATATACATATGTGGGATCCATACTCGCATATTTGGAAAGTCAATAAAGATGAATTTATGGTAAAATATCGCGATGAAAATCATACTGCGGCCGATTTTGAGGAACTCATTATAAGCTATAACAATCTTGCTAATACTGTACAAGTACAGGAAACTATTAACCAGGTTACTTGGTAATTAGATAATGGTTTATTAATATTATTACTGACATAATCTTTAATATTATTTTGTATACAATTCCAGATCCACTTTATTACCCTTAACTCGAGTGAACTTAAAAAATCAATTATAGCCCACTGCTTGGAGTGGCAAACTAAATTGGGAGAATTACTTCGAAAAATAACAGAATGTGATATTGATGTCGTGTACGCATATGTTGATAGGAGTAGCTCAGAAGCGATGACTGTGCGTATAATTCGAGACAACATATTGAAGGCAATATTTTTGATTGATAAATATAATTAGAACGAATTTTAATTTCAGATGCCTTCTGATTTGAAAGAACTAGCCTCGGCAATGGCAACATATGAGCGACTGCTATCTGAAATACCAGTGGTGGAAAAAACTTTTCCACCTATTACGGATAAAATGGTTACACTCGGTAAGGGCTTTCCTGTTCAATATTTATTTTTTGAATATGTTTGTAAAAAAAAACAAGTATTGAGTGGACCAAAGTGAACAATTTGAACGAGGCATGTAGAGACCGTAGCCTTTGGTGCTCCGTTATCTCAGACTACCGTGTCAGGGATAGGAACAGCGTGAAGCTCGATTACATTAAATCTAATATTAGTATGGTAACTTTTATATCACTTACAAACATATATTTCTTACAGCTAAATTTGAAGTTGAAGTTGGCTCAGATATGTCAGGACGACATGAAAATATTCCTTTAGTTTGGACCGAATATCTAGCACTTTTAGAAGAGGCCAAGAAAGCACTGGAAGCCAATAAGGACAAATTTAAAACGGAACTTTTGGAAAGAGCTGAGGTACATATGTATTTTACATTTATGCAAATCATTTGGATTACTCGTATATGCATGACTTCATGTTTGTTTTTTTAAGATTATCTTGTATTAAAAACACTGGTTAAGTGCCATTTTTAGGTTTGTAGCTCAATAGGAACCGGAAGTAAAACGTTTGAAACTAGATAAGCTTGCTTTTTCGGGCATATACTCGTATAATCTAGTTTATATATAAGAAATGAAATACAAATATAAGCTTGTAATGTATTTTTTCTATGAAATACCTGTAATTTTTCACATTTCGTATGTTTTCCTTTATTTATATTGGTGGTTCTTACTTCCCACCAAATTTCATAACTTCCATAAATAGGTCCACGGGAAGTACCCGGTAGCTTTTGGTTACGCCGCGAATTCAATTATATATAATGAAAAGTTTCTACTTGGTAATTGAATGTTCCAAAAAGTAGTTAGTAAACGCGTACCTATATAACTATAGTCTAGCATATATATGTATGTAGGTTTTCAAAGAAGCAGCGAAAGATTTTTGCGAAGACTTCTATAAAACCGCTCCATGTGGTCCTGAAGTGACGGGCAAAGATGCTTTAGCGCAACTAAAAGCTTTTAGAGAACAACTCAATGCACTCAGAGCTCAAGAGCAGCAGATAAGAGATGGACTTGCCGTATTTAATTTGACGTAATAATAATAATACTTTTGGTAGCTTCACGTATTATGCAGGGATATATATACAACACGGAGAATCGAGTGTTGAGACAATCCATTTACTCCTAAGTCCAACCTTACTTTCCACCGAATTGTAGAGACTTCGCGTATTTAGTGGTAGAACGCAACGCTGGGATTTGTGCGAAAACAGAGCGAGGAAATGTAAATAATCATTTCCCTAAGTGGGAAACGAACTCACAACCATCACAGTCAGACGCAGTGCTATTGAGCCACGACATCTATGACATACTATTTAAATTTACATAGTATTTAAATTTAAAAATGTATATGCGACAATAGGTTATTAAATATTATAAATTACTCATTATTAGAACACCAGTGAATCTGGATTTACAAAAGATGGAGAAAGAGCTAGAAAAACTGGAAGAAGTTTGGGGATTTGTGTTTCAATGGGAGGAGTCGTGGGAAAAATATAAAACTCAAACATTTTGGGAAATGGAAACGGATGAAATGGAAGATACCGTTATGTATTTATTCAGGTAAGTCAAGTATAAAATCAGGTACAATTTTTCAATATAATATTTAAGTGCTTATCAATATAATATCAATTATTATGAATTCTTTCAGAAATTTCAATCGCCTTTCTCGCCAACTTAAAGATAAGGGATGGGATGTTATTGACACAACGCGCGTCAAAGTCGATGCTTTTCGGCGAACACTACCTTTAATTGCAGACTTAAAAAATCCTTGCATGAGAGAACGCCATTGGGACAGAATAAAAAATGTAATGGGCGTGTAAGTGTATATAATATTAAAATTGATTAAAATTTTATAGTTTATTTTTATTTCTATTTGCCTAACAACTAATATTCCTTTAAAT
Organism: Heliconius aoede; assembly: GCA_037355905.1. Classification (NCBI taxonomy): domain Eukaryota; kingdom Metazoa; phylum Arthropoda; class Insecta; order Lepidoptera; family Nymphalidae; genus Heliconius; species Heliconius aoede. The sequence continues at coordinate 791,283 of JBAIZZ010000332.1, forward strand.
TTAATAAAATAGTGAATTTGATCAAAACTCTGAAGATTTTAAACTAGAACTGATAATGCGACTCAATTTCCAAGCGTATGCTGAAGACATTGCTGAAATATCCAATGCCGCAACAATGGAACTTAATATAGAAAATGGTCTTAAAGCCATTAGAGAAGTATGGAAAGCTACCACATTTGAAATGCAACATCACAAAGGTGAAATGTATAAGCTTAAAAACGTGGAAGACGTTATGCAGGTTCATAAAAATTGATACACCTTTTGATACTTCCACATATAGCAATGGTGACAGCGGGGAAATAAAACATACTGTTCTCTAATCATTTTAAGGACTGTCGAAGGGCGGAGCTTATCATTGCAATTTATCTTATCAGCTGGAGAAATTATAAAAATAATTTATTATTATTTCCCTGAGTCAAGATTGAACCAACGACTAACTTATTAATATTTTTGTACCTTTTTAAGTGAACGTGTGAGAGCGTTACTTGAGTGTACTTATTACTAATCGAAAAATATATTATTTAGTTCCTTGAAGACCATCAAGTACAACTTTCCTCCATGAAATCAACCAAATATGTAGAGCCTTTTATCAAAGAAGTTGATTATTGGGAAAAGTCTTTAGGATATGTAGCCGAGTGTATAGAGGTAAATTAAAATATTAAAATCTGCAATCCAAATAATCAGTAGTAAATTATAACATATAATATTTATTATATTTATGAACAGATCTCGTTACAAGTGCAACGTCGTTATTTGTACCTCGAGACTATTTTTAGTGGTGAAGACATTAGAAAACAATTGCCAAATGAAGTGAAAATATTCGACGCCTTAACAACAGATTGGACTGAAATTACTAGCAAGTAAAGCATAGCATTTATATTTCAGACATTAGGTAACAATACGACTGAACAAGAAATATTCTTATTTTTCGATAATTTTTAGTATGTATGCCGGTACTAACGCAATAGAAGCATGTCTATATAGACCAGCTCCATATTTATTTAATAAGCTCAATGCAATGGTCGATAATTTAGATGGTATATTGAGATCATTGGAGAAATATCTAGAAACAAAGCGTCAATTATTTCCAAGGTTTTATTTTATTTCAAATGATGATCTATTAGAAATATTGGGAAATTCAAAGAAACCACAGCTAATTCAAGTGCATTTAAAGAAATTATTCGACAATGTGAATAAAATTAGAATTGATAAGGTATGTCTTATATATTTTACTATATCATTATTAGTATCATAGGAATCAACTTAATATAGATTGCATAAACCCAAAGAAATAATAAATGCTGCTATATAATATATAAATAATACCCTATTCACAAAGACATGAGATGAAAGGTAAGCAATACAAAAATAGTTAATTTAAGGGGCACGATTGATAAATATATGGTATGGTAAATAATAATAATGCGCACATTTTATATTAAAATGTGATATTTTGTCATCGGTCAGATTATATCCGCCATTCTTTACTGTCGGTCAACCTGCTTACAAGACAATACTGTTGTAATTTTCGTTGTTACTTTTGTTGTTTTTATTAAGTTTCTTGTTTTGTTTAATGTTCAGATTATTTTGTTTTTGTAATATAGATTTTTAATATTTTAAAACACCAGTAAACACTGACCAAATTCAATAAAAATTAAAAAGTTTTAGTAACGATATTTCTTTTTTTACATTGTCCCATACCAAAATGAATAGACTAATAGGATAGGTGTATTTTTTAAATGATGGTTTCATTTCATAATATGGCAACATATTAAATGTCAATGTCTTTCTTTAAAATCTCGTGCGCATCTGGTGGTAGTTATTTTTTTACGCGTATTTCGATTACTTATTATAGGTTACGGTTAATTTTTTGCTTCAACAGTGTTTTACCGTTTTTTTTATAATAATAAGCAATGGATGAAGAACATATAGTGAAAAATTGTCACTATGTACCTTTGAGCAGCTTGGTGAGTAAAATTTTTTTATACTTGTGGTATGTTTATTGCTTATATTCGAATTTATTTATTAACCTGTTCTACATTCACTTCCAGCAAAAAGCTATGAATTTGCTAGAAAATCCCTATCGAGAACCGGATAAGCGTTGTAAACGTAACTTAGTTCATTTACAAACAAACAGAAGCTTATACGATTCAGAAACTAAAAAGAAAAATTGGAGAAATGCATTTCAAATAGCCGTGAGACGTGCTATATATTCTCATGCTTGGGATAGGCTGGCATATTTATTGAGAAAGTCACCTATATGGGAACATTCCCCTAAGAGACCAGATGAAATTCATATATATTTGAGAGTGAGTATAGTTCCATCAGTATCCAAAAAATTTAAATAATTCATTCAATAATTTAGGGCTTCCTTACATTTTCAAGATTATAGGACAACACTAAGTACTTACAAAAGATCACAAGCTTCATTTTTTATGTGTATGTACTCTTTTTGTGTGAAACAATGATAAAAGAAAGTTTACATAGTCAACATTTTGTTTTAGATATGGAACCCTAAAAATAACTATTAAAGTAATTTTATTTTAATTATTTGTGTATTAACTGTAATTGTTTCAATGTATTTTAATAGATCTTTTTTTTTCAGGCACTGACCATCTTGTTAATGTATCATCCTTCGGCAAAAGCTCAGCTACTATTAAATGAGTATTTACATTTGGTACTTTCTTGTCGCTCTGATCAAGATAAAAAGGCTGTATATAAAGTATTATTAACCTTACAAGACAAGATTGGTAGATAGTTTTAATCTATATATTGATATTATAAAAGGGGATAGTTTGATTGAAAGCAATAATCTTAAGAACTATGTGTCGTAATATAAAGTATTTAAATAAAGTGCTTTTTGTTCTTTATCATATTTTCAATTTACCATAGAAAAGGTTTGTTCATATTTTCAGCACCTAACACAATAGTTGTTTATAATAAGATCTTGGATTTTCATGATTATTATATGATTAATCCAATTAAAATATTTGTTTATGTTTTACAACTCAACATATAAGGAAATACATGGAAAAATATGTCTTAACAATAGATTCCCTACTTTCTACTATGATATAGATGGGAGACATGAATCTAAAAAAGTATTTAACATAACTTTCTAAGTAAGATTCGCTAAAAAAAAGTTAAGCGTCACACTGTGTGTTGGTCATAGCACAGTAGGCAAAGGGAACTTGGGAACCTAGTGCTTACCCTCACAATTAACAAATTTCTGTTCCCCATATATAAATTTTTTTATTTAGTATAAATAGATTTATTTATTTGGTATATAGGTATATATGGTGTGTATGTATACATGTACATATGTTTTGTATAAGTTTCTATACTGAATTTTTTTTGTGTATAATATATTATTATGTAACAGTAATTTTTGTATTGTGTGTTATGTAATATAATTATATTATTATTTGCACCCTGCCCCTATCTTAATTTGATATTTCCTCTGCCTTAAAGTTGCGTGGCAGAGATAACTATTAAGCCATAAGGCCACCTTTTATACATTTATATTTTTTATATTGAATTTCCTTGTCTTTTCTTGAGTATACAATAAAGAGCTATTGTTATAATTGTAGATGTAGGTTTATGGCTTGACTTGTTGTATTCTTCAAATTTTTGTTAAAAACCTAAAACTGTAACTTGTTTTTTTTAAACAGCCTTTTATATTTTTTAGAATGATGCATGTTGATGTCATTGAAATTACTTTTAACTTAATAGTAAAGGTTTTTCAGTCTCACTCTCTCAATATTCACAAATTGTTATAAAATAAAAGTTTAGGTCTTTTATTATTGCACCTTTTATACATTGCAAATAATCTTAAAGTAATCTTTACTAATACTTTTTATTTATAATAGAATTTATTATTTTTAGTAGAACACATAATAAATGTTGAGAAAATGCTTAAAAATGTTAAATTATCAGTTTTGAAATTGTTTAATTTCGATTCGGTATTGAGTTCCACCACTAAATTTAGTGTTTTCCCACTGCCTAACACTGTAAATTATCTTAATCTTTCTTCTCTGTTTTTTCATTTTATAGCCGCACTTTATCTAAGTGCAGCGTGGAGTTCCGCTACAATCCATTGTTGCCTGGAAAATTGAGCTGCATGTGGGAAACAAATTTTGTAACATAAAATCCTTCTACCTTTCTTTAACCAGGACTTGTGAAACTAAAAAAAAAATACCTTTTCGATAGCTTTATTTGCTAACCATCTATCTACTTCCATCTGCATGAAGCCCCACAAGAGACCCCGAAAATGTTATTCTTTGCAGATCACCTATCTACTCGCAAAAAATATTGTTTTAAATACTTCTACAATAAAATATTCTAATCTATCAACGTAATTTATCTTTTAATGAGTCAAATCAAATCCGCTTCACGCTATATCCCGCACACACCAAGGTAGGCGGAGGAGGTAGGCCTAGTGCTAAGACACATCGTTCCCCACTTTCCGCCGATTTTTTGGAGGTATTGCGTGTTGAGTGGCGGAACTCAACGCCGCTCTTTGCCTAAACACCAGAGCGAAGAAATGAAGTATTATTTTTCAATAAGTGGTCTGCATAAATTAACGTTTACGGCATCTCCTGTAAAGTTTCGCAAAGCTTATTTTAATTTTCAAAGTTTATGTTAATTATTGATATGGTAATTGTAATTTTATTAATAATATGTATATTATAATATGACGGAGGAATTGTTATTTAGCATTTAATTTCTTTTAGAATGCTGTTGGATTGCCGGTAGCTAAAGCGATGATGTCGGACGATGGGGAGTGTATAGAATGGAAATATAATCTACTTTTAGACGGTCCAGCTGAAATATGGCTGCTAGGCTTAGAACACACCATGAGAGTTGTTTTAAGGGAGGTTGGTATATTTTAGGGCGAACTTAATATATATAATAAGAGTACTATTTAGATATTTAAATTTTGAGAGTTTCGTAGGTATTTTTAATGAAAATCACTACCTCTTTTGGTCACACTTGTCCATTTATCTGTCGTTGCGTACAGTAATGAAATCTCTTTGTTCGAGTCAGACTCGCGTTTGACTGATTTCTTGAAATTTATTTTTTCATTTTAATATCTTCAGTAGTGCCCGAAGTACTTCGGGCAATGCAAAATAAAATAATATTGAGCTAACTTTGCCGTCTTTATATAATCGAAGCCTTTGGAAATCAAGCTTTTTGTAGATAGATCCTTTCTCCCTCCCTGGTCTCCCTTCAAAATGTCCATAATAAAAATAAGAGCCTTTTTCTGTAGCAATTAATATTGACAAGAGCGGCATTGAGAAAGTGTAGATATCAGAGGGAAACTTGGATTAACGATTGGCCAGGTCAGCTTGGCATCACTAGTAGTAAGGTAAACTCTTTATGTAATTTTTACATACATCTTTAAAAATTGTTACGTAACAAAAATAGTGTATGTTAGTATGAAGAGCTTTACGAATAATTTCCATATTATTGCTGCCCTACTAATATTCATGGGAATTATAAAATAAGCACTTAATTTTGAAGATTTTATGACTAGGGTCCAAAATCTAAACATTGTGCCAAGACGGCCTCGCTTACAGACTTCTATTTACCTCGTAAAATATGTAATACTAAAAAAAATATAAGTCACACATTAAATAAAAATAAATAAATAAATTAGCTTCACGCTGTATCTCTCACACAGCAGGGTAGGCAGAGGGAACCTAGTGTTAAAGACACTCCGTTCCCCTCTTTGCCGCGCTTTGACTAATTGACCAGACTAAATGGAGCATAAACTTAAATAAATATTTCACTTCCTCGAGTGGAGATCGAACCCACAACAGTCACACCCTTGTGTCACACATTAATTTATTATTTTAAAAAGTAAGCTTATACAAAAAGTGAAACTAAAATGGTTCCTAGATTCAATGGACATCTGATTGCACTAGAACATTATGTCGTTGTGAGATTATGAAAGAAAAGAAACCTTTGAAGAGGTTGCGTAAGAAACAAAATGAGATTTTAGCCACGTTACAGACTATGTCTCGAAAGGAGATATCTAAGATATTGAGATGTAAAGTGAACGCCCTGTGCGTTATTGAAATACACTCTAGAGATACTGTCGATAGGATGTATAAAATGGGTTAGCTTTTGTTTTTAACATCAAGTTTAATTCACTGAAGTAGAAATCTTGTTATTTTTTAAATGTAAAGAAGTAATGTGAAGCCGTCGTGGTACAGTGGCACCAGGGTGCCGCCCGTAAACGCGACGGTTGTGGGTTCGATTCCCACTCGAGGAAGTGGAATATTTCTTTACGTTTATATTTCCATTTTTCTTCGCTCTGGTGTCGAGGCAAAGCGCGGCGTTACCCTGCCTGCACATTACCCTACTATATGTGGGATTCAGCGTGAAACTGATTAATTTTATTTTAAATTACAGGATGTATGTCAGTGACGGCATTTGAGTGGTTCTCTCAATTAAAGTTTTATTGGGACCGTGAAAGAGAAGACTGCTATATACGACAAACTAACACCAACTCTATTTACACATATGAATATATTGGCAATTCTGGACGTTTGGTTATTACTCCTTTGACTGATAGGTAGTGTTTTTTTCTCATATATGTTAAATTAATTTAGTGATAAAACACCCTTAACCTAAACACCGTTCTTGTGTTTTTAAGTTTATTCTAGAGATTTTTTCTATAATCTAATTATTAGAATCATAAAACGGTAGGTACGTGAAAGACTTTATTACCATCTCGGTAAACCAGCCACTTTCCATGCACACTACAATAACTTGGTTCATGGCAAAACTCACAATTTACGTCTTGTTTTATGCTTATCTACTTTATTTCTTCTTAAATTTGTCCACGTAAGTTGTATTCGTAAAACATTGGTCCAACATTAAGATGTTTAAACAAAACAATCGCCCATTCACAAGCATTTTCAGCTTCTTTGACCTAGGAAAACATTTTTGAAAGTTAAGATATTTTTTAAGGTTAATTAATTATAAACAAAATAATAAATAAAAAGTATTATACAAAAATAGATGTTACATTACTCTCACTACTGCCCTACATCTATTCCGTGGGGGAAGCCCTCAAGGCCCGGCCGGTACTGGCAAAACTGAGACCACTAAGGACCTTGGCAGGGCGTTGGCTCGATGGGTGGTCGTTACTAATTGTTCAGATGGCCTTGATTATAAAAGCATGGCGAAGTGTTTTGCAGGTAGATAGTAGTAATTATACTTTTGTAGAAAACATAACAATTGAAGCATATCCGTCTACGATTATTTCTGAAAAAGGTTCTTTTTTCTAAGTGTAAATTAACACTTTAAATTGACCCCTGATAGTTTTTTTTATCTATACACTGATCAGTCATATATATGTATACATATGTATATATACAGATAAATAAATGCAGTAAACACTTTTGAATATTTTAAATAATTTATTAGGTATAGCCCAAAGTGGTTGCTGGGGTTGTTTTGACGAGTTCAATCGCATCAACATCGAAGTTTTATCAGTAGTTGCACAGCAAATTTTAGCTGTTCTGCTAGCGTTATCTTTGAACCAAAAACGATTTGTGTTTGAAGGCTCTGATATTAAATTGGATGGGAATTGTGGGATTTTTATTACAATGAATCCTGGGTAAGTGAGAATATTATATAAAGTTAAAGTACGTAAAGAATAACCAGGTTGGATTATTTACCCGCTTATTTCCCGGCAGGCGTCAAACAATATATGGAATGTCATTTGTTTTATGTTATTTTATATATTCTCAACATGACTTCGTCATAAGTTTTTGCTCCTTTAAAAACATAACGTATTTCTGTTATGAAAGTGTTTCTTATTGAATCGCTCTTATTTTTTCATAAATTTCAGTTATGCTGGTCGTACGGAATTGCCAGATAATTTAAAGTCAATGTTTCGGCCCATCGCTATGTGTGTACCTGATTCACTTATTATAGCGGAAAACACTTTATTCTCAGATGGGTTTACAGCTTATAAAATAAATGCGAAAAAGGTATATAACAGCGTTACAAAGCGTAAACTTTGCTTCTATTATTAGTCTCCCGAGAAAGAAAACTATTTATTTATTTATTTATTTAGTTATTCTTTATTGCACACATTTTTACAAATAAATAAGAACAAAATAGTTGTGTAGGCCTTAATTTAAATTAATAGTTAAGTAAATGTGCAAACGAAAAAAAAACAATACAATATGATATACAAAATACAATATCTTACAATACACATACATAAGTATATTAACACACAGCAGGGTAGGCAGAGGGAACCTAGTGTTATGACACTCCGTTTCTCACTTTCTGCCGAATTCTGGAGGCATTGCGTGTTGAGTAGAACTCAATGCCGCGCGAGCCAAAGCTCGACACCACTGGAGTGGGGATCGAACCCACAACCAGTCGATTTTACAGTCACACTTTGTGCCCCTGCGCTACGACTGGCCTTGTAGTATTGAAGAATCTATTTTTTTCAATATAAAACTGTTATAAAAAATTAGGTGTTCACACTGTACCAATTGGCCATGCAGCAGCTCTCAAAGCAGGATCACTACGATTTTGGTCTAAGATCGATGGTGGCTTTGCTTAGATACGCCGGCGTTAAACGCCGAGCTTACCCCAATTTACCTGAACAAGAGGTTATTTTTGTTTAATTTTTATAATATAAAAGTCTTTATATTATTTTTGTTTATATTATTTGTCCAAAAAGTCAATACAAATACAATTTGTATATTTGCAGCTCCTGCATCTGCATACCTACATATATAATTTATATTTAAAAATATATTGAGATCAAATGTGTTACAATAAGAAAAAATATACTCAAAATCAGCCTAACGCTGTTGTCAAGACAAAGACTCCGTTCCCCTCTTAAAATGTAGTTAAAAAACAATTACCTAAAATACTACATCGTACATGTGAAGTAGCGTAAATTAATAATATAAAATACTTATTAAAAATTGTGAGGCCATTGTGGCGCAGTCACAGTGACTGCATCTGACTGGAAATACAAAAATATACATTATACAGATGGTGATCCTGGCCATGCGCGACATGAACGTAGCACGGTTAACAGCAAAAGATGTGCCTCTCTTCGACGGCATCATGAGAGATATTTTCCCAGATGTGGAGATACCTACACTAGATTACGATATGCTGGAGAAGGCAATTTCGGCTGAGATGAGATTGTTAACTTTGCAGCCGGTTAAGGCAGCGTTGCACAAAGTTATACAGACGTATGAAACTAAAGTAAGTAAAGTTTTGTGTATCGGTCGCGGCGCTAAATTGTATAATTTATGAACCGATTGAAATTAAGTAACATAAATTCTTAAGAGATGGTTTCTTAATATATTAGTGAAGACTGCATTTAAGTAAGTTAAGCCTTTCCTAAGATTAGCGTGCACAAACACATAGACTTAGGTTGCATAAGCTCTTATCGCTAGAAAGAGATATTTTTTACAATATTAATTTTTTTCTGCTACATGTTTGCAATGTTACTATATATTTATCAGTCCAAAGTATAAGTATAATTTATTATAAAAATCTATAATATATCTTATGTTATGTTTAAATAAAGCGAATTACATTACTGTTGTGGTGCAATTGCATGTGGGTACGACTGTAAATGCGATAATTGTGGATTTAATTCCTACTGAATGAATTACATAACATATTTCCATTTTAAAGTAACATTGGTAACAAGGCAAAGCGGGCTGTTGAGTTTCAGAATTTAACACGCAATGAGTGAAGTAATACTTACCCATACAAGATATTCCTTTCTTCTAGAATTCGCGCCACTCTAGCATTCTGCTAGGCGATACTAATACGGCGAAAACAGTCTCCTGGAAGATGCTAGCAGCGACCCTAAGTAGGCTGCACAAGGAAAAGGTGCCGGGCTTTGAGAACGTGCAAGTGTACCCGATGAACCCGAAATCTTTGACTTTGGGTGAATTGTACGGGGAATATAATCTTGCTACGGGGGAATGGAAGGATGGCGTTTTGTCGTCTATAATGAGGACTACTTGTCAAGGTATGGGTGTAAAAAATGTAATTTAGAGACCGTCGTAGCACAGTAGCCTAGCCACAAAATCATTTCTTCGCCAATGTCACGTTGAATGGAGAATATACGACAATTTGTATAAATAATATTTTCATTTCCTTGCTCTGATAACATGACAAGGCGAGATGTTGACAGCCACTCAACACGCAAAGTTTCGGAAATTGGGCGAAAAGTTGGGAAAGGTTGGTTGGGACAAGTGCTAATTAAGCCATACGTTTTTATATCTAAGAATTCTAAAAAATGGTAACTCCTACATGAGTTATGTCTGCACCCCATAAACAATTAAGGTAGGTACATATGATCCATACATTTTTGAAAGGGTTATATTATTATATTCAAATTATTATCGAGATTGGAAGGAATGTGGAACGGCGTGTAAATAACGATTCTTATATAAAATTTCCAGACGAATCGCCAGATCAAAAGTGGATTATATTCGATGGCCCTGTAGATGCTGTGTGGATAGAAAACCTTAATTCTGTAATGGACGACAATAAACTTCTTACTTTAGTTAACAGTGAAAGAATATCAATGCCTTCTCAGGTATTTATGTATGATATATTATCATAAAATAATTTTAATTAAACATTCTCATACCATCACACTCTAAGCCGATGTTACGCCGAATTTTTGGCACTATTTTCTACGTCCAAATAGTGTCGGACACTAGTAAATTTTTATATATAGTATATTCGGGTAACGCCATTTGAAATTGTGCGAAAGCACTTTAGTAGGGTAGGGTGCACCAAGTGTTTTGCGTGTTTTAGAAATAATACGAGAAATATATACATAGAATAATTACGCTGTTAATGTAAATGAATAGTCCCCCTTACATACAACTAGGCAAATTGGATATATCCACATTTTTTATTATTTAATGGGGTATCTTAGGAGTATTCTTCTTACAAACGCATGCGCACTCTTGATGAACTCACTCTTGAGGAATGATTTAGTTCTGAATCACCATGGCAAACCTATGCCATGCATTGGAACATTACAATAACATTTTCACAATTCACCAGCAATGTCATGTTTTACGTATTAGAAATAAAAAAAAAATGTGTGCATCTGTCAAAATATGTTAACAAAACACCAAAATAAAATTGTATTTTATTGCGGAATTTCTCTGACAGCATTCTATTTTGGTAGCACAGAAAATAACTGAAATTAGTTCGATTCGCTATCATCTTGGGAACCGGGCACACTTGGGGCGGCCTACCCTACCCTACATTTTATAAGTATAACGCAAACAAAACATACGAGAGTCTATGACCTAGATTTTTTTTTTTTATGGGAGAGGACAAGGCAAACGAGCGTTCGGGTCACCTGATGGTAAGTGATCACCGCCGCCCACGACCCCATGCAACACCAGAGGAGCCACAGGTGCGTTGCCTGCCTTTAAGGTGGAGATGAAGGGCACCGGGGCCCGGCATTACCTAATGCGAAACGCAGTGGCAAGGGCCACTACTTCACGCCGGTTTTAAATGCCGGGGGTGGTATTAAATCCGGTCGAGTCTGCCAATGCGTGTTGCCATTACTGGCGACGTGACTGTACCACACGTACTTTAGTCGCCTCTTACGACACCGACAGTACCAGGGTGATCCTATTCTAAGCCGGGACCACACGGCTGAAAAATGAAAATGAAAAATGAAAGATTTATGAAATATCCGAAAATTTATAGGTTAAAGGATACCAATATTTGTTATATATGTTATGGATATTTGCAGAGTAATATTTGTTGTTCATTTCATAGATAGTTTATGTATACACCCGCAAATATTAGTTGTTTTTGTCAACTTTTATAACTTATGCTTCGCTTTGGTCCACGATTTTAAAATTGGTATATAACCCTCAACGGGCGAATCGGAATCGCATTTGAACAGTTTTAATTTTTTATCAGGTCTCTCTTCTAATAGAAACATTGGATTTGGCTGTAGCGTCCCCAGCCACTGTATCACGTAATGGAATTGTATACAATGATTACAAAGATTGGGGCTGGTGGCCCTTTGTGAACTCCTGGCTGGAGTCTATCAATGATCTGGAGTATAGGGAGATGGTATGTCTAATTTATTTGATTTATTGCACGTTAGAATAGTATTAGTTATACTTCACGTTAGGTCAAATCAAGTACGTAACCATTACTCAGATTTTTAACAAGTCTTACACAAATATCAATAAGGAACCTACAAACAAACAAAATTATAAGATTATAGCCTGTCTTGAGATTGGCTTTAAACTGAAAAGATAACATCTGATAGAGGGTCAAAGTGGTGGAATACTAGTCAAACATTTAAGACAGTAAATGCACATTGTTTAGTCTTAAATATTGTTTAACATATATTTAAATAGATATATGCAAATTATATTGTCTTATACAAAACATCGTAATCCCTAAAGACAGATAAAATAAGATTTACACAAAAACTCTGCGTGATCTCCACTTTTTTCCTTTTATCTAGCTACGGCACCATTTCCAAAGTATACTAACTCCTGTACTGGAACTGAAAAGGTTACACCTAATAGAGGGTCAAAGTGTCAAAGGTCAGGAATTGACCGGTGTGAGGTCGCTGTGTCGTTTGTTAGGGCTGCTCCCGGCGCCGGCGCCGCCGCTAGCCGATCAAGAGGATAATGAATCTCTGTCCAAAATGAGATTTTTATTTGCGTTAGTGTTTTAAATTTAAGCTTTTTCCTGGCAACTCTACTGAATGTGTAAATAGCCAGCTTGTATAATATTAATGTATTAAATAAGTGTTTATTTATATTTTATAGCTTCACGCTGTATACTGACATAGCAGGGTAGGCAGAGGGTACTCAAACCTGGTGTTGAAATTTGAAATACTCTGTTTCTATTAAGATATTTCCGTTCGCCACTATCTGCCTAATTCCAAAATCCGCGCTTAGTATCCTCGTTACCAAAGCTAGAAAGATATTAAATATTTCATTTCTTCGTGTAGGAGTCGAACCCTCAACCTTTTACTCGTTTAGCCCCTGCGCCATAATATTCCTCGTTGTTTATTTAATATAATTTTTATTACATAATATACAAATTTTAGATTAATTTGGTCCGTCTGTGCCACGTTAGAAGAAGAATCTCGTAAGAAATTAGACAATTGGATAAGAGAGCATGAAGGAATCTTCCCTTTGAAAGATACGGTATACGATTATTATGTGGATGAAAGATTAAGGCAATTTAGACCGTGGGAAGATAAATTACCTGATAATTGGAAATTTAATCCCAAGTAAGTAAAGTGGGGAACGGAGTGTCTTAACAATAGGCTCCCTCTGCCTACCCTGTTTTATGCGGTATACAGCGTGAAGCTGATTTTGATTTAATCCCAAGTAACGATAATGGATATATTTTTGTTAATAAAAACATCTTTCTTGCTTCTGCTCTACAGTATGTTATATGTATATGTATATTTATTTTAATTATATAGAATTTAATACAAGTCAACGTCACAGTTTGTGCGTGAATATTTGTATAGCCAAGAAGGATTGACTTATGGATTTACCATCTGCAATGCTTGTCTTTAAGTGAATAAATATTAGAGAACAGAGTGACTCATGATTAAGTTTTCCTCATTATAAATCTTTTTATAATATTGGACTATTATTATAAATTTTAAAACGGTTTACGTAATTTTTCTAACTGATTTTATTATATAATGATGATATTTCCACTATCAGTGCAGGCTTCCACAACATCTTGGTGCCCACAGTAGAATTCATTAGAGTACAAATCGTCGGCCTGGAAGTGGTTAAGTCAGGTCACGGTGTATTGGTCGGTGGGTCCACAGGTACTGGCAAGACATGCTTGTTGCAAGGCACATTGGCTAGTCTGGATCGGGACAGGTTAGATTTAATTATTATATTATTCTATTACTTAGTGTAGTATATGTAATACCTGTTCAAAAAGCCAAGTCAACAAGCAGACAAGTACTGAGAGTTTGAATTGCGATAGATTGCTTTAGAGACGTTAAATGTATAAACTTAGTAATAAACTGCGATGATCTTTCATATTTCACGATTTTTTCTCTGATTAATAGTAAAAATATAGTAACTGTATTGAAATTAGTTTTTGTTTTAATTTTTTTTTTCAAATATAATTTTAGATATAGTACGCAAATTATCAATATGTCCGCGCAAACGACTGCGGCTAACGTCCAAGACATTATAGAAGCGCGTCTAGAGAAGAGAACCAAAGGAAATTATGTACCTGCTGGAGGTAATATTAATATAATGCTTAATAATTTTTGGACTTCTACTCAGTTTTTACTGTTTTTAAAACAACCTAATACACTCCGTTCTCCACTTTTATTTGATATTGCGTGTTGAATGACGGAACTCAACGCTTTGCTTTATGTTTCACTATAAGAGTTTCGTTTTTCTTTCTATTCTATTCCGTTCTTCTTTTGACTACAAATAAATTATAATATCAGGTAAAAAGATGATAGCATTCATGGACGATATAAACATGCCGGTGCGAGATGAGTACGGGTCTCAGCCTCCATTGGAGCTGGTCCGTCTGTGGTACGATTATGGATACTGGTTCGATAGACAAAAACAGTGGAGGAAGAATGTTAAGGTAAAGAGGATTACCTGCTTTAGTTTGACGTATTTTCAGTTTTCAGAAGGTTAGTTAGATTGAAGTAGAATTAAGATACTTTATCTCAAGCTCTGCACATTCTATTCTAGAGATATTACGTGTTGAATGTTCTAGTGAAATTTTATATCGTATGTCTATCTATATATCTGTTCCTGTATTTTAGGACATGGTACTCTGCGGTGCAGCGGGACCTCCCGGAGGTGCCAGATCCCCTCTCCCGCCACGCTTGCTCTCATGTTTCCACGCCTTCTTCCTTCCCCCACCCACACAACAACAGCTGGTCAAGATATTTGGTACAATGCTCTCTCAGCATTTGCAGGAGTTTGATGAAGAGACCAAAACAGTTGGTAGGTCTTTGGACTATTAATAAGAGAGCTACTTTCTTTTTTCGACATCGAAAAAGAGGGAGTGGATTTCAGGGAAGTGAGAACCTAGTGTCAATCATATTCAGTTTATAATTTTGCACATGAATTCAATAAATTGCATGATCTCAACGCCGCAATTTTTCTTATCAGAGTGAAAGAAAATTGTTAATTTATTAAAGTTATTAAATTATATATCTAAATAATTAACGATAGCGTTTACAACAGACGCAACCCTTTACAATAAAACGTCAGAACATCTTTACTATAACTAACATATATATATAACGATGCATATGACATTAAAAATCTGTTTTAGGTAAAATTGTTATGACAGCTACTATTGATACTTTCAATAACATAGTGGCTAAGTTGCTGCCGACACCCAGTAAAATGCACTATCTCTTCAATTTGAGAGATATATCTAAAATATTTCAGGTAATTAAAAAGCATACCTATACTGCGAATATTAAAAATATATGCGAAACAAACAGTTATACAAATCATATCTTAAAATCTTATATATACCTAATAAATAAAATATAAATAATATTTAAATATATACAAATTTGAACGGTGGCTTTAAATGAACAGCCTATTATGCAAAGGGGCCTAAGCCTCTGTAAAGAAGCTTGCAACTTGAAAGCTAAATGAAAAAATCACTGCGTAAACAAAATATATGAATTGTTTGAAGAATGATGTAGGCCAAATCAATCTAAAGTACCAATCACAGTGACATTTTTATACGCCTTTTTAGTATAATATAAGAATTACCTCGAGTCGAGAACAAAATCAAAATCTTTGCAATTTCAGTCAGACGCTATTCCATTGTAACACGATAGTCTCCTTTATTTTACCTCCGCGCTGATTCCCGCACATAGCAGGGTGGGCAGACGGGACTTAAGAACAGGCGACTATGACTCATTCACATTACTATACCTAAATAATCATAATGATACGGTAAATAATTACAGGGGCTATTAAGAAGTAACAAGGATTATCAAAATACAAAGCCTCGCTTCCTCAGATTGTGGGTCCACGAGTGTTTTAGAGTGTTTTGTGATCGACTCACTGAGGAGAAGTATGTACATTTAATAAGTATAATGATGTATATTTGATATATATAATTTTTAATTATTTTTTGTGAAAACTTTTTTATAAATTACATCTCATAATGTCATATGCCTAGAAGCGAACTGAATTTTACGCATTTTGATGGAATAAAGAGTATGGCTTTACCCATATATTATATATGAAATAAAACTGAATAAAATACATTGTTAGAACTGAATAAAATACATTCAAAATGTATCTTTTTTTTCACGAGGTAAATAGCCTATGTAAATAAATGTAAAACACAAATTTCGAAAAAATGTTTTAGCTTTTGTTATATGAATAAATGTTATACACTTTATAAGAATTTCGACGTAACTCGATAAAAACGTGTAAAAAGCAGAAGAACACATTAGCAGCTAGAATGATTAAATGGTCACTCAGTTACAGGTTCAAATCCTGCTATATTTATTAAATATTTCGTTTTGAAATATTTGAACAGTTTATACATCCTCATTCTTAATTATACGAAAATTCATACGAAAATAATATCTATTATAGAGATCGTGATTGGTTCATGAACCAAATGAGCGATATGCTCGGCAAACATTTTGAACTTACTTTCCATGCTCTTTGCCCATCCAAGAGTCCACCGCTTTTTGGACATTTTCTTAATCCTTTTGAAGTTTACGATGATTTGAATGATCCTATTGCGCTGAGAAGGTAATCTCAACTGTGTTATTTATTTATCTTGTTTAGGTTAACGTTGCATTCCGCACGTAGCAAGGTAGGCAGTGGGAACCTGGGAACCTAGGGTTAAGGCACTCAATTCCCATTAAAACACTTCCCGTTCCCCACTTTCGGACGAATTTTGGAGATGAGAGCGAAAGATTTTAAATATTAAACATTTGATTTACTCGAATAGAAATCGAAACCACAACCTTTATTGTAAAATATATATTGTTTTTTTTTAAATAATAGTGAAACCTGGTGAATGTCGCTAGTTTATTATTTATTGTATCAAAGTATCAATTCGTATATTATTATATGAGAAACATGTAAATATTTAAAATACATTTTTAAAAATACAGATATATAACAAATCAACTAGAAGAATATAACAGTTGTCCAGGCGTAGTAAAAATGGACCTGGTGTTGTTCAAAGACGCCATAGAGCACATTTGTCGAATTGTCAGAGTTATATCGCAACAACGTGGTCACATGTTGTGTGTTGGGATCGGTTAGATATTAATAATTTCTTAATATATTATATATGCTATGCTGTAGGTGAAATAATACTTAAAACATAGAAATACCTACTACTATCGTAACACCATAAAGTAAATCGTGCGTGTTACATATCTGGATCATGAAATTTTATTATCAAAAACAAAATAAAATCGGTAGGTTGGATTTCTTCACTCTGACAAACAATGCGGCGTTCAGTTTCGCCACTCAACACGCAATGTCTCGAAATTTGGTAGTACCCCATGTACTGAAGGAATGTCTTGGTACAATAGGTTGCCTCAGGATACTCTGCTGTATGAATAATATGAGCTATAAGCTATAAAAAGTTACATAATAGATATTTGATATACAGTCATAATTGAATTAGACGTGTTACAATTTATTATAAATCTTTAAAAAAATCATCTTCACGCTGTATCCCACACAACAGGGTAGACAGACCTAGGGTACCTAGTGTTAAGACACTCCGTTCCCCATTTTCCGCCGAATTCTGAAGGTAGAATCCACAAACAGTCGCGTTTATTTGTGCCCCTTCGTCACAACTGGCCTCCACTTTATTTTGTACTCAGAAATTTTTCAACTTTTGTTAGGTGGTTCCGGACGACAAAGCTTGACTCGTATAGCGTCGTACATTTGCGAATGTAACTCTTTCCAAGTTATAGTCACTAAAACATATGGAATTAAAGACTTTAGAGAGGATTTGAAGGTAAAAATTATAATTGTTTAAATGGTGTACAGCCGTCAATATTTCAATATTCTGCCATATTTAGTTTAACATCCCGTTGCACAATGTTACATTTTTTAATATTATATCGCAACACTGTGGTAACATTGTGGGTTGGGATCGGTAAAATGATGTGTAGAAACATTATTCTTCTTTATAGATCGAAACCTTTCTCATATTCTTTGAGATACTACTCCGTGATGACTTCGATCTGGCCAATTTTTGGTCATTAATATTATTATTTTTATTATAAAAAAAAATATAATACGACCTCAACACAAAATATGCTAAATATCTTAATTAAAATTTTCTTTCCTTTTATAGGTCCTCTACACCAGTTGCGGTGTCGATACAAAGAAAACTACATTCATTTTCTGCGATACACAAATAGTTGAGGAGACTTTTACGGAGATTGTTAATAATTTATTAAGTAGTGGAGAAGTCACTAATTTGTATAAGGCTGATGAATTTGAGGATGTTAGTTGTCCTGTCGCTTTTTATGCCACTTTTTGTATAACTATTTAGTAAATGATTTTTTGGAAATTTTTCATATTTTTATATCTGCAAGTGAAAATAATAAGCTAGCTACTAAATACTTTTATAAGTATATAATAATTAAGCCTTCCCTAATAATTATTTTGCTCCATTTGTTTGAATTACCATATGAAAGATTTCATTGCAAAGTTTCGTATCAGAAGGTTAAAATGAAAAAGATACATAGAATTATTACCACAAGTGATAATCGACCCCGTAATTACATACAATAACACACTATCCCAGAGTACCTTTTGGCATAGCACTAGAATAATTAATTAAAACATGAACGCTCTATTAAATAGATAAAACAAGCTCTAGAGAAGCCCATGAAAGCAGCAAATCTGTTACAAACGGCGGAATCAGTTTACTTATTCTTAGTGGATCGTGTAAGAGCTAACATGCATATTGTACTATGCTTTAGCCCCATTGGAGATGAATTTAGGTATTATAGCTTATATATATATATAGTTACTTAGATATTAAGAAAATAGAATTAATAAATACGAGATATTAATAGGCCAGTTGTGGCGCAGTGGCACAAAGAGTGACAACATGCAATGCCTCCAGAATTCGGCGGAAAAGTGGGCTTAAAATGTATCCTTTAGTATATTCAGTGGCAACAATGTTATGAAAATTATTGAGTAAAGCACCCTTTAATTGATGTACCAATAATGCGAATACGTGTGTACCTACGTATTTTAGTCACAACTATTTAATATTTGATATCTGAGAATATTAATTACAGCTGTAATAATAAATAACATGAGTACTTGCAAAACTATCACAAATATATTTGAAATTAATCTCACTGAAATTTTTTTTAAGCAGACAAAAAGCCTATTAACACCAGATTACACTTAGACATGAGAAAAATTTGGTCGTTTGCAGAAACCGGATACGGCAATATCCAGCTCTTATAAATGCGACTACCACAAATTGGTTTTTAGAGTGGCCAAGGGAAGCCCTTCTTGAAGTCGCGTACAAGTTTCTTGAAGGTGTAGAACTGCTTGCTTCTATCACTGGACAACGTGTATGTATAATAATATTTTACTTGTTGCTTAACATAATTTGCTATATTAAGGGGGCCACATTAGTATCTGAAATCTGCATTTTGAAAGCTATTTCAGTTGCTTTATAATTGATAATTTTGATGGTAATTGCTACATAGAAAATTTAGACTTGGACCAGATATTGATTTCAGTAAGGCAAAGAAATCAATCTGCTCTTAAAAATCTCAATTTACAATATTATAATTTAAGTGGTGGAACTTAATATGCCACTTAAAATTGGGCCAGGAAAATTGTAGTAACGTTTACGTGTATATTAATAATCCTTGTTCTCTTCTCTCTTATCCTTCGACTTCCTTAATATCACTTCATTCATTTTCATACTTATATTTAAGTATATTATACTACATATAGTGCATGCTTTAATGCGCTAAGTCCACTTCTTGTACATGTATTTTTATATTATATTTTATTTATTTATATTTTAAAAAATGTTAGTGGCGTTTTAATACTTTATTCCGTGCCTTAAAACGACACAAAATTGAGTTAAATTTATTTCATTCTAGGTCCGCAGAAAAGAATCAGTAGTTGAAAGCAGAGAGGATGCAATGAGAGCATCTGTAGCGTCCATAATGTCGTTAATACATTCGTCAGTCGGACAGTATTCTGTTAAAATGTGGAGAGAGATGCGAAGGACTAATTATGTTACACCTACTAATTATCTTGAACTTGTGTCCGGATATAAGGAGTTAGTTTGTATTTTTGTTTTTTAATTGATGGCATTATTGAAACTGTTAGCTGTTAGCACCCTGATATTTGCTAATGTTGATGGTTAATAAAACCATTCAAATTTTAGATTTTATTTTAAATCTCAGATCAATTTCCAATTATATTTCCATCTTCCAAGTAGAAGAGTTAAATAACCTTGATCTTTTATTGTGGTTGACTGCAAGATAATGTCTGATTTGAAAATCACTTCATTCATAGCACTGTATGACCCTAAGCTTGCACGTTAGCCACGGTTTTTCATGAGATGAAAATGTATTAGTGGTGTTTCTCTGTGTTCTATATATAACGTTAGAAATACAAAAAATAAAAGATACGAGAAGTGGTATTTAGTCAGGTTTATCTAAAAATTCTAGAATGCTGAGAACTAAGAGAATTGAAATAGCATTACAAGCCAATAAACTGAGAAACGGTTTAGGAAAAGTAGAGGAAACTACCAAGTTAGTTGGACAAATGTCGGAGGAGCTAGCTACTGCTAAGGTTAAGAAGAACATTTGAGCTTAAAATTTTAACATGAAACTTAAGCTGCATTGTTATGCAGCTTAAATGTCTGAATTAAAATATTTAATTATAAACTTTAGCAAACCGATTTTAATTTTTCTAAAATAGTAAACGTTTTAGAATGATATGCATACAGTTCATACAGTTCACGAGGCTTAAATTAGCTGACGTTTATTTCTGTGAGTGATCACTAAAAGTAGAGTCAGAAAGAAAATTTATAATTAAAGTTCAATAAAAAAAGACAAATTTAGAGCTGGGGCACTCTAGATCTTTATGAATAACTTGTCGAGATAATTTGACTAATACTGATTAACTTAATTTAATCAATTTAACTGTAACTACAATTTACATCAAAATAAAACAGGTCCAAGTAGCAGAATACACAGAACAATGTATAGAGTACATGGGCGTGATCAACGTACAGCAACGCAACGCGGACGAGCAGCAGCGCAGCGTAGCGGCGCGTAGCAAGAAGACGCAGGAGGAGGAGGGCCAGTGCAAGAAGCTGGCCGACGCCGCCATGAGGGACCTTGCGAGTGCCATGCCGGCTCTGGAGGAGGCCGTCAAGGTACTACTGCAGGATGGTCGACATGACTGTATTTTCGTTATTGAGGTTAAGGGGGCCCAAGGATAAACTTATGGATATCCTGAAGGCAACAGTTATGTGCTTTGAAGTCCTCCCACCGACACGTCATTTACATTGCATAAATAGTAATTACACTATGATGATATTATTTTTAGGGGTGCTCCAAGCGTCACAAAAGGCTTGAGTAAAGCAAAGAGATAGTTATATATACTCAGATTTTTTATTAATTATTAGTATCATGGAAAAGTTTATAAAAATAAGACATATTCATTGAATGAAATCGAACCGTTTTTTTAAAGTTTTGAATTGATTTTATTTAAATTTTACTTACATAAAAAGGCTGAGAATTTGTATTTTTTTTGACACACACAATTTTGTTTACAATCTTTTTTTGAATTATAGTATAATATTTTCTAGGCTTTAGATGCTTTAAATAAGAAGGATATCACCGAGGTAAAATCTTATGCAAAACCACCTCAGAAAGTCGAGATGGTACTTGAAGCTGTGCTTATTTTATTGCAAGTAAGTACAATTTTTCGTACATCTTATAAAAGCGTTTTTTAATTTCTTCTTTTTTCTTGCGTATAAATATTTGTAAATAGTAAATATTTATCCGTAGTTGGTTGGTAGTAACAAGCTTATACGAGTTCATTCTAAGAGGACCAAATTATTTGACTGGAGAAGTGGTATGGCTTTAGCTTGGACGGTTTCCAAGTTTTGGTGCCAAGGTTCAAGCTCTCGCTATGTTAAGTTTTTACTTCTGTAAAAAGAATAAGTTATCATAAACGCTGTATTGTATTGTTTTGTTTGTTACCTCAGAATTTTTGATTGGGTGAACCGTTTTTGACTATTCTTTTTTTATATTAAAGCTAGTGCTTCCCGTGTGCTCCCATTTTAATTTGGTCTATTTCTGACAGTAGTATCCGTGAGAAAATCATATAAGTCTTAAATCTGCATTAAGTAATGGACAAATATCTTAAGATCACACCAACCGATTTCGTTTATTTATTTTTTGGAAACTATACACTTCAAGGGTAGTTTGATGGAAATTTGAGTAAGTTTATGTAAGGTTATGGAATTCGGTGAAAATTAAAGAAGTCGGTTTTTTTTTATAAAAATTATAATAATTTTACGTTTTAAGTATCATAAGAAATAGAAATTATCATATTCTAGCTAAGATGTGTGTTACCTAACATGCAATGTATCTAAAACAAAAACAGTGATTTGTCACTGGGATGTCTCTGTGTTCTCAGAATTACCTTCAAGAGACTATATTTATAAAATTCTTCAATAACAATTAATACATTTTATTTAGAAAGAGCCAACTTGGGCTGAAGCTAAACGTCAGCTCGGTGATCAATATTTCCTGGACAGATTACGAGATTTCGACAAAGACAATATAGCGGATAAAACATTAAAGAAAATCGGTACTTACACAGCTAAACCTGATTTTGATCCGGAAATAGTCGGAACTGTGTCATTAGCCGCTAAGTCTTTGTGCTTGTGGGTAAGAGCTATTGAAAAGTATGGAAAAGTTTACAAGTAAGTGTTATTGTTTAAAGACTAATAGTTTCTACTGATAGAATATTAATTGGTTGATTGTGAATATATGCATGATTAAAATGAATACATGCGAGGTTAATTAGAAAGTTTTGTGTTCATTCTTTATTCTTTTACGGATTTTAATGTTTATGCTCATTTGTAATTGTATATAATTATATTATATATACAGTTATATATATATGAAAACACTATTTACGTCGCAACTTAATACATGATTAACGAAATACACAAATATCTCGCCGTGGGCTCAATTTTTTCGATAAGTTGTAAAAAGTGGTAATAAAGCTACCAAATTCTGTTTGATTTTTTTAATTTTTAAATTATTATATTACCCACCTAAATCACGTTTATTGAACCAAAGATATCAATAGGGTCAGATATCATAATAGTATTTCCTTACACTACTATAATTATTATCCTATTTAAACAATAGAATAGTAAAACCTAAAAAAGAGCGTCTAGAAGAAGCATTAGAATCTTTGCGAATGAAACAACAAATATTAGCTGAAGCTCGAGCTAAATTAAAAGAGCTGAGTGAGATGATAGCTCGTTTGCAAAAGGAATATGATGAGAAAGTTGCGCAAAAAGAGGAGTTGGAGAGGAAGTCTAGAATGCTACAGCTTAAATTGGAGAGGGCAGAAGCTCTGATTACTGGACTTTCGGGTGAATTTTATATGTAATATATAATTTTTCAAGTGAGCTGTCGCGTGATAACAAAATTTTTCAAATCCATCCATTACTTCCGATGGCTAAATAGACAAATTGTGAGTTTTAAGAATTATAGTCGTAGGTCATTTGCATATATGCGGTCTTTCTCCGATCCGGTTTCATTTTGAACAAATTTACATTTATTCTTATACGGCCAACATAAACAATAGTTTACAAATATAATAGTATTTACAAATAAAATGCATAAGTTAAATAATTTTAAAGTTATGTATATGGTTTTACAATTTAAAATTTGTTTATTTAGTACTCGTATATCATTCAAATTCAAGACGAATGTCTTAAAAGTAACGAAGCTTAAAATTGTTATTAATATTTTTTATATAATTAAGTTTGCCGCAATAGTAATTATAGATTTATTATTTTTAAATGCATCATGACTATATAAATAATTAATAATATAAATTTAGGTGAACGTGAAAGATGGGAACTAACAGTGGAGCGCTTAGACAAAGAATTTGAGAATTTGCCCGGTGATTGTCTCATAGCTACCGGTTTCGTCGCGTATCTCGGGCCTTTCGTCTCCGAGTATCGAGAGGCACTCATGGATGATTGGTTTAGAGAGGTGGGGTATATCGTAAATCTATCAATTTGTGATTGTTTATCAATTCATTTTCTTTATTCTTATGTTTTATTCATATATTATATTTTTATTAGAAGTTACCTATTAAATTACTAATTAAAATTATTATTCATTAACCCAACACTATTTATGAAATACATGAAATTTCATAAATAGTGTCTAACAAATAATTTATAAAGATAGGATACGCAATAACGAAAGGGAATCAGAGATTATAAAATATTATAATTTAATCGTAATTATTTTTGTCATCTCTATGACCACCATCGACATTGTCAGTCTTGCAGTATCACTATAGTTTATAGTGCATAAATTTGATAAATAAAAGGTAAAAGTATTGATAAGCCTTTAGTTAGAGACCGTCATGGCGTAGGGTAATAGACGTGTGACTGTGAACGCAACGGTTGTGGGTCGATTCTCACTCAGGATAATAATATATTTAATATTTTACTTTCCTCGCTGTGCTAAACAGCCAAAACTCGGCGTAGGGTTCCGCCACTCAACATGCAATGCCTCAAGAATTCAGCGAAAAGTTAAGTTTAATTTAATTATTACAGGTATATAATGAAACTTTACCAGTAACAATGGAATTGAGCATGAAAACGTTCTTATTGGACGATGCAACATTACGCGATTGGAATTATATGGGGTTGCCAGGTGAGGTTTTTAAAAATTTGTTCGGAGTAGTTTGAAAAATGATTCATAAATATTCGTATTAATTTTATTGAAAACTATTTATGGAATACTTTAAAATGTCAAATACTATAAAATTTAAAGGCCTCGTGATGCAGTGGCACAGTGTTCGTGTGTGAGCGTAGTGTTTATGGGTTTTATTGTCTATTCGAGGAAATAAGTTGTTTAATTTCCTCGGTCTGGTAACAATACAAATTGCTATCATCACGCAATGTTACGAAAATTGGGCATGCGTGGGAAATGGAGGGTCATATCACTGGGTTCTCTCTGCCTACTCTGCTATTACCTATATATGTGAAGCATAAAAAATACTTTCAATAGTAAAAAAGAATAAAGTTAAAACTTAAACAAATAATTAATATTAACTGCAGATGACAACTTCAGTGCAGAAAATGGCATAATAGTAGTCCGAGCAACGCGCTGGCCGCTGGCTGTAGACCCACAGGGACAGGCTCTTATATGGATATCCAGATTAGAGGAGAAGAATGACATACAGGTAGATTATAATCATATAATGAATTTGATTTTTTTTAAAAAAAAAGCAAATTATTAATACTAAAAGAAATAAAATACGATGATACAAAACAGTAATCTAAAAAAAATCCTATATTAACCTTTTCCCATATCCCATAGATTGTCGATTTCGGTCAGCCGAATTACTTGAAAATCATGGAACAATGTCTGTCTCAAGGCAAACCAGTAATAGTTCAAAACGTGAGTGAAGTTCTAGATCCTTCTATAGCTCCCATATTGGATAAGGCTATAGTGAAAATTGGAGCTGATTTAGTTATAAAGTTCAATGAGAAAATGGTTCCGTACAATCCGGATTTCAAAATGTATTTGACGACTAAACTTGGTATGTATTTATTTGGATAATTTTGACTAAGTAATCAAAAACAGCTTAAGAAAATTATATAATTATATAAACTTTTCTCCGAATGGAGAACGAACCTACAACCATTACGTGTACATACATAGAAAAAAGGAATAAAAAAAGAAAGGAGTCTCCTCATATATTATCATTCGTTTTTTTAAAGGAAATCCAGTATATTCACCGGAAACACTAACAAAAACGACAATGGTTAACTTTGCCGTAAAAGAACAAGGTCTTACCGCACAATTGCTGAGTATAGTAGTACGTAAGGAAAGACCTCAGTTGGAGACTATGAAAGACCATTTGGTCATGACCATTGCTAATAGCAAGAAAGTTTTGGTAAGTCTTTTTTTAAATTATATTGTATATGATGAATTAAATTTGCTATTGAAATTGTAATTTGTTGTTTATACCATCTATATTATTGTTCATCGTCTTAAAGCAGAAGATAAAACCTCCAACAATTTATGAACTGAGACAACAAAAGACAACATTTTTAAATTTAAAAAATAGATAAACAAATAAATAAATGTTAAATATGAAACGCAGAATAAGTTGTTAAAAAAACAGAGACTAGTCTGATGCCACTAGTGGTGCACATAAGCATGTGACTGTAAATAGTTGAACCAGTTGTAGGTTTGATTCCCGCTTGACAAACGAAATATTCGATATTATTCGCTTGCTGGTAACGAGGTAAAGCACGGAGTTTCCTCACTCCAGAATTCGGCAGAAAGCGGGGACCGGAAGCATCTTAATGAGTGTCTGAACACTAGGTTCCCTCTGCTTACGTGAAATTAAAAAAAAATAATTAATGAAAGACACTACAATTATCTATAATGGATCGAAGTCATTTGTTCAAATTGCCATCACATTGCCAATCCTACTCGTATATATAAATTATACTGTATATGTTCATATATTATTCATATTTTATAAATATTTTATTCTTAGGTTGACTTGGAAAATGATTTACTTCGTATAATGTACGAATCGCAAGTACCATTATTAGAAAATGAAGAGCTTTTTGTTACATTGCAAACATCGCAACGCACTTCCTTGGAAGTGAAAGAAGCGCTACTCACTTCACAGGATACTGAGAAAGAAATTGATTCAGCTAGACAGGTATATACAACAATTTAGAGTTGTCAGATATTTTATGTAATATTCATAATTTTTAAGTAATTTCCTATTTATGTTATTAGAATTTGATAGTAAATTTCTCACTTTCGTAACCTCCTGCTGTTTTTGGGGTAGGCTTTAGACGTTAAATGTTGAGAAACTTTGTGTTTCAGTTTTATCTACTGGATGGCGGTACATAAGTAATGCGTGCAACGAAATAGTATAAATAGATTTCATGGAGAAGAAAATGAAAATAATAACGTTAATAAATATTTCACTTCCTCGAGTGGGAAGCGAACCCACAACAGTCGCGTTACAGTCACACCCTTGTGCCACTGCGCTACGACGGCCTCAACTTTGCCTATGGATATAGGATTCTATGTTTAAAAATGTATAAAAAACGGTAAACCAATGGTTATCTTATATATATATTGTTTTTAAAATGGAAATTTCCCATCAGGGTTACGTACCGGTAGCAGTTCGGGCATCGGTACTCTTCTTTGCTTTAAATGATTTATCCAAAATCGATCCAATGTATCAGTTCTCGCTTGATGCTTATATCGATTTATTCACGTACTCGATTGATAGAAGTCCTAAAAGTGTAGAATTGGAGGACAGAATTAACAATCTTAATGAATTTCACACTTTTGCTGTTTATAAGTTAGTGATTTTTTATGACTTTAGTAGTGTTTGTTTGTAGTGCAGCATAGAGTAAACTATGATATATCACATTTTCAAAAGGTGTGGAATATTTATTAATGCGTTTGGAAACACAAAAATAAATTGCAACAAAAATTTTTAAATCACAGAGAAAATACTATATATTTAATTTTTTTATAGTGTTATTTTTTTAAAGTCTGAAATGACTGCCTGCTAGTGGCGGTGTAATAATTATTATAATCTAATTTGGTTGGAGTGTTAAAAATACAGAACATTTAATCCATTTATTTTATTAATAAGAGTTTACAAAAAATATATGGATATAAAATAGTAAGAAAATTAATTTCAAAAGAAACTATTTAAATGATAGTTATTATTTTATCTACAGGAATACATGCCGAGCTCTTTTCGAACGACACAAGCTTTTGCTCTCATTCCACATGGTGTCACGAATTTTGTTTCAAATGGGCAAAATGAGTAGTCACGAGTACTTGTTCCTTTTGAAGGGCGGCATTGTTTTGGATAGATCGGAGCAGCCGGATAATCCTACTAGTTAGTTATTTTTCGTTTCTTTAATGATCCATACGTATTTTTAAAGTTTAGGCTTATACCAAGTTTATTCCGAGGTATAAACTGAAAATAAATTTTAAGGAATATTCAGCGAAAGTTCACATGTTTAAATTTTTATCTCTTTGTTCTACTTTGGTATTTCTCTATTATACTTTCACTCTGCCTATTACTTGCTATTTGCGGAATACAGCGTATATAACTAGCACTATTATCTAGATAACAGCCACTAGTAGTAAAAAAGCGTAAAACATAACATCCATATAGGTTATTTGAAAGATTTATTCAACAGATTGGCTACCAGACGACTGCTGGGATAATATAACAGAATTGGACAAGTTGCCAGGATTTCACGGCGTTATAGATAGTTTTGAGGTGTTCTCTAAGGAATGGAGGGAATGGTATTTGCATCCTGAACCTGAAACTCAGCCTCTAATTGGTAATATTTTTAAATTTGTAATTGTAGGCTGATGTACATCATGAAAAAAAATTAATGTAAAATAAATAAAGTTGCTCTTATCCAATAAAAAGTCCGCTACTAACTATAATCGAAAATAGAAAAAATATAAAAATTTATATTTTAGAAATATATTGTTTAAATTATTATCTTCTTTTAAACTGTCGAAGTGATGAGTTTTAGGTTTAAGCAATATTCACACATTATTTAGCTACTTGAAGTAGGTTCTCTAGGTAGATTCTATACAAGTTATATACCATAAATATATCTAAAATTATTCATTTTACTTATAAATAATAATTATATTACGTATGTTGGGTTAAAGTTTTATCATAAATATTTATGTATCAATAGAACGGTCCTGTGTTTATTTCTTAAAACAGCGAAACATACTTTATTAAAGGTGATTGGAATGATATTTGCAATGAATTTCAACGAATATTGTTTATCCGATCGCTGAGAGTGGACCGAGTCTCGGCGTGTGTCACCACTTACATAGTAAATGTGCTGGGACCGCGATATGTCGAACCACCTGTACTTGATATTAAAGTTAGTTTGATGTTGCCATTATTATACCTACTTTTTTATTATATAATATGTATATAAAGTTATTTATGTATGTCTTTAAGGGTCTAGTTATTCCTTTAAGTAGCCTACTTGACTACTGTTGTGTAGGCATTATAGTATTAAGAGTGATGTAGTAGAGACTAAATAAGAGTAGGTAAGGTATTATTTTCATTTTCCGATTTTGACAAAATAAAAAGTGCCATAATGTACCGCACGTAAATCACCAAGGAACCTAGTATTAAAACGCAATACACATAGTCTTGCTGCCTATCTGAGTATATGGTTTGAATTTAAACCCGATATCTCCAAGACAGACAGACGGACAACAAAGTGATCTTATAAGTGTCCCTTAAAAAAAGTACGTAACCCTAAAAATAACATTTTTACAAATTTTTAATTATCCACCTTCAGGCAGCATGGGAAGAATCGACCTGGAAGACTTCTCTCCTGTTCGTTCTATCACCGGGTGTTGATCCCACGTCCGCGCTAATACAACTAGCAACTGATGTGAAAATGTTTGATAAGTTCCAGTCGCTTAGCTTGGGGCAGGGCCAAGCTCCTACTGCTGCAAAGTTTGTACACATAATATGTTCAGATCAGTCAATTTGTCTTGACCGCCTTGAAATTAGGTTACCACGAAGGAAACGAACAAACGACCCTTTTATTTTGTTAATTATTATACTCAATATAGTAAATTTATTAAAATACAATCAATAAAATAATTACTCAGGATGCTATCACACGGCATGAAAGAAGGCGGATGGGTTTTCCTGGCGAATTGTCATTTGGCTTGCGTTTGGCTTGGCGCTCTACGGGGCTTGGACAATCCAAAAATACATCCTCGGTTTAGACTGTGGCTATCATCCATGCCCGATGATAAGTTCCCTTTGAATGTGTTACAGAGATCTATTAAGATGACCACAGAACCCCCTCAGGTTAGTTGGGTGAAATATACTTTATCTGTAATCTCTATGGGTAAGGTAAAGTACTTCGTAACTTTAGTTTTTGAGCCGTCGCTTGTTTTTTGTATTCTTTTTTTAAGTAAATTGGTGAACTATTTGCACTGATGTTTAGATATGTATTCATCGCTTGTGTTAGAATGTGATGTGAAAGTTAATATATTACTTTGACAAGTTTTGTTATATATTTTTTTTATTTTGTCTTGTATATATATACAAGATGAAATAAAAAAATAATATTTTAATTATTAATTTTAACCGTCTACCAAGTCACGAAAATTTCTGACTAACTATAAACATAAAGTACGTAAATAAACTGGGCTGGTGGGTGATTTTTATATGTGTGAACTATTCTTATTTTAATGGATCTCAATAAATAAAATTTATGGAAATAATCTTCGGAAGGACGAAGTGCCTTAATGCTAGCTAAATTCATACTTGAAAAAAATATAATGATAATACTGATATTTGATAGTATAAGTAAATATAAATCATCATTCTTATTATATTATTTATTAAAATCTTGTAAATAAAAATAAAAAAATCCAAAAACAGGGCTTAAAAGGTAACCTAGTGCGTATATTCGCAAACATAAATGAGGATAAATTTGACGAAGCCACGCCCAAATATCGAAGGCTATTGTTTTGTGTATCATTCTTCCATTGTTCCTTGATTGCTCGGAAAAGGTTTAGACAACTGGGATATAACGCTGTTTATAGTTTCAATGATTCTGATTTTGAGGTTAGTGTATTAATATATGTATCTTCGTAAATATTGTAAGAGCTCTTTGTTTTTTTCTCTTAACCATAATTTTTTTTTTCTCCATTCATTAAGTATATTGCCACGTTATATTATTTAAGGTTTATATTATAGAATAGAAACTAAAAAAAATGTTTCATTGTTTTTACTTATTATTATTCTTTTAGGTATCAGACAATCTTCTAGCTAACTATCTAGAAGAATACGAGGAAGTCCCATGGGATGCCTTACGTTACTTATTCGCAATTATAAATTACGGTGGCCATATCACCGATGATTGGGATAAGAGGGTTCTTATTGCGTATATAAACCAGTTCTTCAATGAGGAAGCTCTTGATACGGCGTTTTATAGGTACTTGGAATATAAATTATTTCTTTTAGCTTCACGCTGTTTTTCGCCCATATTTTACGACCATATGAAAACAGCACAAAAGAAAGGGAACCCATAAGACACTTCCGTTTCTTATTGTCACACGAGTACGAAATTAAGCGTCGCTTTTACATTTGCATTCTTATGCCCCAGCGTCACGACGACTGTTATATTTTTTTTCATCACCACATATTCCGCACATAACAGGGTTAAGACGCTCTGCCCCCCACTTTCCACCGCATTCTTGAAGCATTGAGTGTTGAGGGGCGGAAATCGACGCCGTGCTTTTGTCGAAACCAGAGATTACCAAGTTAATAAATCACCAAAGCACCAAAATAATAAATTTATTATTTTGTTGTGTGGAAATTGAAATCGCAACCTGTCCTCTAATTTTATTAACATTTTTAATATTTTATATTGCTTTCTAGGTTATCAAGCATCCCCTCCTACCACATCCCACGAGATGGTAGTCTAGAATCGTATCGAGATTTCCTGGATCTCTTACCTGGATATGAACGTGCTGAATCTGTCGGGCAACACGCATCCGCCGATGTCGCTACACTTGCACAGGTAAGAAAATGGATATTTGTTTCCCTTTCACGTAAAAACTATGAGTTTTTAGATAGGACTCCACAGTAGCATAGCTTATAAATATGTCAGAATAATACATAGGCAGCAATCTATGTAAATAAATTCACATAAAATATGCTTTTTTAAAAAGTAAATTGTAAAAAGTATTTCTTTTGTTTTTAATATATACATTAACTTCACCCGAATAAAGTAAACATGAGTACAAAATCGTTCTTTATTTTGTTTTATTATCCTCAATACTATTTTAGGTCTTCAAAATTAAATCGTTATAATAGTGAACTTTATGTTATAAAAGGATGCAAGAATAATGTGTTCGACGTTATTCGCTCTTGCTTCGACTGGGGGCGGCGGCGGCGGTGGCGGGGAAGATCAAAAAGTTAGTTATATTTAATATTATTATATATCACTTTATATACCACTATACATATCGACATAACCACATATCGCTTATTTGCAATAAACGTAATTCCTTTTTAAGTTTGTATGCCAATTTATGCGGAAAGACCATTTTACAAACTTCTATATTCGTCTATATTCCACAATATTTCAAAATGTAGAAATTCGTCATTAGCTTAGCACGAACTGAATGAGGGTACAGAACGCAATTTCCGTTTGAACTTGGCCGGAGCGATAGTATGAATGCTCTCATTGTTCTTCATAAAAGAATATTTCAATAAACTGTGATCGACCTTAGAACGGTCCATGACCGGCATAATATTGTGAATGCGGCCTAAGAATTATATTTTCTATCCACCTTCTTATATGCTAACTAAAATAAATTAATAAAGGTAGACGAATTAGCCGCGGAAATGCTGTCCAAACTCCCATTTCAAATCGACATGGAGACTACGGAACGTATGATGGGCGCTGAAATAGTGATGCCCATGTGTGTGTCACTGTTACAAGAGATCGGCTACTTTAACGTGTTGATCTACAATATTGTCGCTGGGTTGAAGGTTTGTTGTGTTTTTTGTTTTTTATATTTATCGTTCTTTATTTTAATATTAACTTTTTTCTTTTATATTTATTTAGGAGCTACGTCGTGCAATAGAAGGTTTAGTGGTGATGTCGGAAATGCTAGAAATAATGTACTCCTGCATTTTTGAAGGAAGAGTACCATCTTTCTGGCAAAAAGGTGATTTGATAAAAATAGGATATTTAGTAGAGAAATATTTAAGTTTCTACAATATTTACTTTGGCAATTAAAAGTATAATAAACTATAATGATAAATATTTAAATTATTTTCCTTGTCGTAGTGTCTTTACATTGTTGTATAGTGTTTGTAGTATCGACCTCCATGATTGACATGACATTCTCTCGGTTTTGTTACAGTATAATAGTGAAATATTAAGTAGTCCTCCCCACTCCTGTGTATTTTGTTGAATAATAAAAAAAACAGACAATATTCCCGATCTCAGCTCAATTCTCTCTAAACTGGACTGCAGTGCAGACTTTAGATTTTTTTAGCCCAACTAAGGTACAAAAGGTAGCTACGACTCGTCGACCGTTCTGTACAAACAATGCGTCTCGTCCGCAGCGCGGCCGTCCCTAAAGCCGTTGGGCGCTTGGTGCCGTGAGCTGTCGCTGCGCGGCTTGCATCTGTCGACGTGGGCCGGCGCGCCGCGCTCGCCGCCCACGCTCTGCTGGCTACCCGCGCTCGTGGCGCCTACGGGCTTCCTCACGGCCGTCATGCAGGTGCGTTGATTTGTATTTCTAAATAGTTACATTTTTCTAAACTTTCATACGTCACAATATTTACCCTACGGTACGTAGAGAGAATCTAGTGCCGAAAAATTATAATAATGAGGGGTATATCCACTTGACTAGTAGGTATCCAAAAACATACATATTTTTAGCACAAACTCGAGTTGTACTGCGAACAGGCGAATAGGACAGAACCCTAAAAAACTTGATATGCGTGAGCAAGCCAAGCTGTATGTCGGACGGTGGAAAACATAGTTTTTCCAAGGGAGATTCTAAGCTTTTAAATTGAAAATCCAAGTCCGTAGGTATGATTATGCCGTATTCAGCGCATGCCGTATTTTAAGTAAATTAAATGCAGGATTTCCGAACTGCAAACCATACTTACCAACTAATCTTTATTTCTTATCCCTTCGAATGACTTCATTACTCGGTAAGATTGTTGGATTTTTTCCTCCAATTTTCTTGATACGCCCAGCTTCGTCTTTGCCGTCATCGATAAGATAGTCTGCGACTTCAATACGACGAGAGTCTCTCAATTGTCTTCTTATTTGCCCTCAATGTGAATCTCGCCTAATGCCTTCAATATTGTATTGAATAATCACATCCACTGGCGTTGTTGGCTATTTTTACGTACATTGAAATCTTGCGTGACATTCGCTGCAGGATCCCTGTATTGTTAAAAAAATGTACAAGTAGCTCGCTTGTATATATTGATTTTTGAACCCAAAGACATTCCAAATGGTGCCGGACCCATAAAGCCCCAGCTAACAGGTCAGTCCATCCCCGATGCAACTTCCAATATATGCGCTTACCATATATATTTTGTTTTAGTTTCATACTCCGTTTCTCTGGGGAAATGCCAAGAATAATAATATATATTAAAGATCTATAATAAAAATAAAAGTAAAATAATATATATTAAAGATTATGTTACTAAGCATTCATCGCCATATTATATCTCTTTCAAAATTCTAGTAGTTTCCATATTCCTTTCTCTTTTTCTTAGACAACAGCTCGTGGAGAAGGATGGCCGATAGACACACTGTGTTGGGAATTCAATGTAATGCCTCTAGAAGAGAGTGGTTTTGTACGACCGCCTAGAGATGGGGGTGTTTATATCAGGTTAGTGGCGGGTACGAATATTTTTCTATTCAAAACTATAATAATTATGTTATAATATTATCAAATTTACGCATTTTTTTAATGTTAAACCAATCTATTAATACAACTTTTTAAAATATATTTTTAGGGGCTTATATTTAGAGGGAGCCAGTTGGTTCCGCAAAGACGGTTATCTGCAAGAACCATTGCCGATGCAGCTTGTGTTCCCAATGACACCTATACATTTTAAGCCGGTCAGAGCCACTGGAAAACGAGTTAAAAGTAAAGTTTTAAAATTATATAGCTATCGCGATAGTATTAAATTTAAGCCTGGAAAGAAGTAATCTTTTTTTAGCTTCGAGTTCTCCAAGTGCCCTGCACTGTTTTCCGAAGATTAACAGAGTAAGCTAAGGGAACTTGGGTACCTAGAGCTACACGACTTCGTTTCCCATTTTCCTCCGAATTCTGAAGGCATTGCGTCTTGAGTGGCGGAATTCACCGCCGCGTTTGACCTCTATACCAGAGCATGGAAAATATAATAATTTTAAATATTTCTTTTCCTCGACTGTTAATCGAAACCATAACCTGTGGTAATATTTTTAACTCTGATACTTTATAGTACTAGTTTTATAAATAATATTTGTTTTAATTATTATAACAGATCGATACGTCTGCCCGTGCTACTATTATCCTTTGCGAATGGGTGCTTTTGTGGTGGCAGTCGATCTTCACTCTGGAAAAGAGACTTCAGATTTTTGGGTGAAACGGGGCACTGCCTTACTTTGTACTTTGGCTACCTAAATTAAAATATTAGTACATTTTTTTTTCTTTAACTTTTTTTGTTGATAGGCATCGGCTTTTATTAATGTTAACTCTTAGACTACTTGCTTTCTTATTTAAGTTATATTGTAATGTGATTTTAGTTTGTTTGTCAATTTGTTGGAAAATAAAGATTTTGAACGACTTTTTTTTGTTAATTTTGAAGAATGACCTGGTACAATATTTACTAACTTACGACAGTTAAGTGATCTTAACTGTACGGTTATGGCACGGTGGCACCCATTTCTTTTAACAAATTATGTTATAAATTTTATTATGTTATATATTTAGGATTAATTTTGATCTGGATTAATAAATCTGCTAGTGTTCAGATAATTAATATTTTTACCTTGGTTAAAATTTTATGTTATTAAAAATTGATATTTTGTCGCGCACATCCCTATTGAAAATTTAAGACTAATGTGATTTTCTCATAGATACCGTTGACTTGAAATGGACGAAAAAAATTTGACCACACGGGAAGAACTAGCTTTCTACCCAGTCTAAAGTTCTGAGGTAACAAACATAAACAAGATACAGTCGAATTGGTAACCTCCTTTTTTACAGAAGTCGGTTAAAAATAGGGACATTCCCGTAAATATAAAAAATTATGAAGAAAATGAAAGAGATTTTTAATTTTAACATAATATTTATTTACAACTTATAATATTACACTTATAAGTACACAGGTGTAAATGAAATGTTAATGAAATGTAAATGTAGCAATAACAAGATAAATGTTACAAAGTAAGCAGTTTTCGGAAATAAGTATTTATGGCACGGTGTTGTAATTCTTTTCCCGTAGCTAAGGTGGTTAATGTTCATTAAATTTGAAATCCGTATACACATATTATTTTAATATTCGTTTTTTTTTATCATTTTTTGAAGCTGAAATATTCTGCAAACCAATGGACATAAAGATTAATCAATCCGATAGATATCTAAATATTATGTGACTTACAATGGACGCAAGCGTGGTCTATATATATAGAACCGAACTAGGGGTTATGGGTTTAAATCACACCGGGACTTATTTACATTTATAATTTGTTTTCAGAATTTGCTAAGACAGAGGAATTAAATAAATATAAACAGTGAATGTTTTATAATTCTATAATTATAATGTTATCGATAAAATCAACAATCATTAATTGTAATTTGTGTATTAGGGAAAAATGTTAATAAAAAAGAAATGTCAATATACTTTTATAATAAACCTATATTTAAACTAGTTGACTCTTAAAATCTACATAACGATACAATACAATACATACATACTGTTATATTCGATATAAGAAAAGATTTAGTTTAATCTCACATCCTGTAGTTTCTTAGAAACTATGCAATCTTGCTCTGAAATCTTGACATATTTATGACATTTTAATTTATTTCATGTTCTCGGTAATCTTCGATACACTTAGCTATCAGTCTGTTTTTTACAATCAGTATCTTTTAAATAACTTTCGTACTAATTGTATGAATTGCAGTATACAAAAATATTGAACCTGATGATAATTTTCGCTTTTGGTCTTTCAATCACCAAATTGTACAAAATTTGAGGTTACTACATTAGTTTTAAAACTATCAAGCTTTGTGACTGTATCGTCTTGAGTGGAATCTCCTCTTAACTCTTCTATAAGGACATCTGCCGGTACTTCTGTCGTAGGCGCCATATTCACAGCTCGGTGGGTTACAGTCGCCTCGGTCTAAGCAGACTCTATCTCTTAAGCCAAAATGTTCCTTACCCCTAGCTAGTGACAAACAATCACGTTTTCTGGTGACATCCGGCCAGTCGCAAACGCACGAGCATATGTCGTCTTTGATGCGATTTCGGAAAAGTGTTGGGCAAGTGCATCTAAAATTGAAGAATTTTTATGATAAAATAGAACAAATTACAAACTTACTCGTACTCTATGTATGAAAGAGTAATAGGAAAGGCTAATCAGATATATTATGTCGGCATTATATTAATATACATACATTTGACATTTGGTACACTTAATATTTTTTGAATACTGGTCCTAACTCCCACGACTAAAGTTTCTTATAAACGTATTTATGACGACATTTTGCCGGCTTTCAGTGATTCTAAAATATTTTTATACGATATTAGAAGTGGACTACCGATTTTTGGTAAAATCAAGAATTATAATATTTAAGTTTTAATTTACCTTTTCAATTGAGGAGGTGACGTCTGCTCATCATCCAAAATAGGTTCTTCAGTGGGTGCTCTCCTATTCTCTATACGTTCTTCTTTCCTTTCTTCTCGTCTCTCATCACGATGCTCGATCCTAGTCCTGGTAGTACTTTGTAATGTGTCGCGTGATACGCACGCACAACGTGTGTGATTAAAGAATAGGATTCTAGCTGCCGTCAAGTTTTTGTCGGGTCGGTTTAACTGAATAAAAAATATATAAATCAGTGATAATTAGTAATTATCACTAATATTAGATAATTATTAGTTGTATTTATTTATTTCAACACTATTTTGTTTGAAAAAATACATATCACTTGATATTTATAAAATTCGAATAGCTAAAAACAGTGAAATGTGTACTCTTTCACTAACGGCACTATTTTCATCTACATCATATATATATATATTTAATACATCTCCGGCATTTCATGGAATATACAGAAAGGACCTACCGGAATGTCATCAATTTTCAGTTACCTCCATATGTTTATCTTAAATACAATTATGAATAGTAAATAATTATGAATAGTAAATAAAATTTATACAAGTAAAAAAAACATACCAAAAACGGTATAGCAACGTATTTTCCGTCGACCGGTGCGCACACCTCCGCCTCGTCGTAACAGCATCCGGCGTCTGGCGCGCAACGGTGTAGCTGCACACACGGTGGCATGTACCTGAAATTATTGTTGTTTTAGAGGTTACGTTTAGAAATATAACCAATACACTAGAATTTGAGAAATTTTATTCTATACTTCGTAATAAAGTAACTTTAGATTGGTTTTTTGCTTCAGACATGAATAAATATAGAACCAAATTTATAAAATTATGATATTGTAAAACGTCAACATATTGCAATTGGAATAGGATTTACATGTGTAGTCTGAGGTACGGTTTTGGCAGAACTCAACGCCGCGCTATGCCTCGTTGCCAGAGCGAGGAATTAAAATATTAAATATTTCATTTCCTTGAGTGGGAATCGAACACACAACTTGTCGCATTCACATGGTTGGGCGCCTGCGCTACCACTGAACGCGCTCTCTCTCTGGGTTTAGCTTATATGACAACCAACATATATAGGTATCTCATAATACATACAAAGGTAATAGGAAATTGAGAAACATTCACTACTTTAACACTTTCTCTCTAATATAACAAACCTTATAACGTCGTCGTAACGTTTTGGAAGTGGGTACTTCAAGTTTATTTAACTTTAAGTACCCACTTCCAAAACTATGTTTTGTTTTGTTAAGGAAAAGTTATTTATGTTACGCGTTGTCTGAAAGTACTCAAAAACTTTATCTGTTACATAAATTAATGTCTAATTAATTTATGTAACAGATAAAGTGACGTGACTTGACTCGAATTACCACATTAAAGTTTATACCTTTTAAGCTGAAAATACGTAAAATGGTTAATATATTATGTAAAGCTAGTCATTATAACACTTAAATATTTAAATTTCAAGATTTTTAGTTAAAACATCAGAGGTTAATAGATGACAAACTATTGAAGTGGAATAATGAATAACAAAAACAGTTTCTAGTTGCATCTCGATACTTATATATATAGAAATATGTAATTAAAAATATTATTTTTCTTCTAAATCCGAGAACTCTTACAGTTACTGTGGGGGGATTTTCTGTAAATATTAATAGTGGAATAATGTAAATATCCAAACTTACACAGTATCAGCGGCTGGCGCCAGCTTTCTAACGAAGAACCATCTGGGCTGTGGTATCAGGCATTTTCCAGATTTGACGACACTTGCGACGTTTGCCACTGCTCCTTTGCGAAGCAAACTTCTTTCTTCTGGTGTGGCATGAGCTGAAAAGAAAATATATATTTTTACTTTACTATATTATTCACTTAGCTGTGGTTAAATAAAGTACTTTTTGATTTTGATATCTAACGCGCTTTATAAATAAATTTATTTAAAACTGAGAACGGAGTATAAAATTTTATTTGATATTTCTTGGATATGCATTAGAATAACTTTGTTTTCAATAAACCAGATGGCAAGAAACGCTTTTATAGTTACGAATTCATGCAGTTTTACGCTATACGTATCTCTTATACAACCTGAGGAAGGTGTTAAGATACTCCGTTCTTCTCTTTCTGATTTCCAATTTCCGAGATATTACGTTGAATTCTGGAACTCTGTTGAATTCTTGAATTTAACGTACACGTTACACTTACATTCGTCCAAAATCCTTGGTCTCTCATTTGTAGCGGCAATAGGATCAACAGCTGATACTATAGTATGTCGATACCCATCTAATCTTGTGAAGGCCGAAGGAGTGACTCCCAATATGGGTCGATTTGTGGAACTGATATCATCTTCAATGGGGTCCCATTCTTCGCCGTCGTCGTTGGCGTAGTCAACACCGAGATCGGCATCGTCCTGGAATTTAAAATAATCAAATGTATCTAAAAATATAGCATCACACTGTATCCCGCATATAGCGTGATAGGTAGAGGGAACCTGGGAACCTAGTGACAAGACACTCCGTTCCACACTTTCCGCCGAACTCCTTGGTTCCGATAGTTTCCGCCGAATTTCTTAGCCTTCATAATTTCTTTATTAATTACATAAAACTTTGATAACAAATTTAGCATAATAATCAAAAACTACTTAAAATAAGTTTTTAAGAATTAATAGTAAACAATATATTATTGTACATTAGAACAGACAGATAGACTTGGTATATATATAGTGTAGCGATAACCTTTTGAGTTAACCGGTAAAACGTTTTCACTTTCCTTCTGACCCCAAAACTAGCTAGCTTTGGTGTATTTTACACATTGAAGGTAATAGTTCAATAGACTGTGAATCTTATACAAATGTCGGTAAAGTTTTAGCTAATGTTTTTTAGCTGTTAGCCGTATTCCGCAAATAGCTGGGTAGGCAGAGGGAACCTGGGAACCTAGTTACGAAAGGATAAATGAAATATTAAATATTTTCTGTGAGTGGGAATCGAACCCAAAACCTGTCGCGTTTACCTTCGCGTGCTTGTGCCGCTGCATTTTTTTAATATGTAAACGCGCTTTTTGAAGGTACCCATGTCGT
This sequence comes from Heliconius aoede, assembly GCA_037355905.1. NCBI lineage: Eukaryota > Metazoa > Arthropoda > Insecta > Lepidoptera > Nymphalidae > Heliconius > Heliconius aoede. The sequence goes on from JBAIZZ010000332.1 coordinate 832,137, forward strand.
ATCGACCTGGGAACACCGCCGCGGGTAGGCCATTCCATAGTTCCATGGCGCGTGGAAGGAAGTTCCTACGAAACAATACAGTAGTGGAGTGCCACGTATCCAGGTGGAGTGGAGGATATTTGAGCTTACGTCATAGACAGACACAGTTACGTTCGAATTTATTATATAGGCATGGAATTTAGAATTGATTGTCTTAACAGTACTGATTATACTGGTGTAGGTACAGGGTACACGTAACCAAGATTCAATGTAAAGCATAAAAAAATAAAAACTCATAATATTGCGAAAAATATTTAAAATATCAAGCCAAAACCTATTTAGTTCCACATTGTACCTCTAATGTATGTATTCGTCGATTTTATCTCTTCATCCAAATAAACTATACGAACGAATAAACATTAATATTCTTTGTTTATTTTAAAACAAATCTTATTCTATTATTTCTTAATAAGAAATACAAACTTACAAAAAAATCTTTTACAGTTATTAAAAAATAATCCATTACTACACATATGGGATCTGTCTAAACAATAATCACTTGTAAATAAACAAGTCCTCTGTAAAATATTTGAAAAAAATTGGCCTTGATGCGAGAACTGTTTATACCTCAAGAAATTGTTGATATGTAAAATTAAATCAATACGTAAATAAGACTTTTTGTTCAAATTTTTGTATATACAGCGTGTTTAAAATTGTTTGAGAAAGCAATATTGATATCTTATCGATTAGGCAACGATACCGATTTCGAATGTTTTGTACATTTAATCTCAAATATAATTAAAACTCTGAAAATATTTCGTTAAAAATGTTACTACAAGGGCCTTGTGGTATAGATCCGTACCGCAATTTCATTGAATTCATTCATTTATGTGCAATTCAAATACTTTCATAATAATAAAAATAATAATAACCTTCAATAGTCATATAATTTTATCTGCAATAAAAAGCTTCATCCATACACCTTTTATCATCTACTCGTAAAATATTTATAGCTGTATATACTGGTTAATGCACTAAATTGAACACATAAATTAAATATTTCTAATATGATTAACCCTACTTAGCCGGGCGAGTGGAAGCAACGTGCACTACTCAACGGGCCAATTTCAAAACAATTCCTTGTATGGCCCCTTCAGGAGCAGGAGCGCACCAAGAATAGAAATTACACACGTCTGTTTCTTTTCATAACGATTGATTTTATTGCCAGCAAGGTGTATTTATAATTAGCCATTTCCTTTTAAAACGTTTTGGAATCCAATCCAGGTGCAAATGTTTAAACAGGGTAAACTTACTATATCCAGCTTTACGCTGCATCTCGCACACGACGGGGTAGGTAGATGGGAAACGAAGTGTCTTAGCACTATGTTCTCTCTGCCTTAAGCAGAGTTGCTTGTACCCGTTATCTTTAAATTCATTTTAATATTTAAATATGAATCTAATATCATGAAATTTAATCTTGTAGTTTCCCTGGATCTACTAAATGGTTGAAATGGCCATATTATAGAGGAATATGGCAAAAAATATTATGAGATATTTGTATAGATAATTATCGGATGGTAAATAGTTTGTATTACTATGCTTATTGATCTCTGGGAATCCCTAAAATATATATATATATATATATATATATATATATATATATATAAATATTATGTGATATTAAAAGGCGTATCAATTTCGGACATTGTTTTTTTTTAGCTTCACGCTGTATCCCGCACACTGCAGAGGAAACCTCGGTGTAAAGACACTCCGTTCCCAATTTTCTGCCGAATTCTGGAGGCATTACATGTTGAGTGGCAGAACTCAACGCCGCGCTTTGCCTCGACTCCAGAGCGAAGAAAACTGGAAATATAAATGTAGGTAATAGAGAAATTGGTGTAATTATATCTTACTCAATCTGTCAGGTTATCGTAGTAAAGCAGACTGTAACCGCGATGGTGTGGATTGGATTCCTATTCAGAAAAATGAATTTTGTCGTTTCGACAAGGATAGGCACTACGAGTTCTCCAATAGTGGAGAATGGAGTGTCTTGACACTGAGCTGAGAGATAAAGCATGAAGCAGTTATGCTGAAAATAAAAAAATGTAATTCATCCGCTTTGGTTACTCTTTGTAAGTTATCTATTAGATTTCACCTATTCATTTTTGCTTATTTACATTCTGCGCATGCTATTCTCGGAGATAAAACGAAACATCTGAGAAACTATCTATTTAAATTCTTTCAATACTATAGCTATCTTTGTGAATAAATCTTTGGCTGTACAATTATAAGTATTTGCAATTTTGTGCTGCACGACCGCAATTTTAAATTTATTCTTGATAATATGTATATATATTAAGTCTTTATTTAGTTTAATTGATCTCGCTCGTCTAAAGTCCTTCACTTTTCATCCAATTCAAAACTTCGTTAAATAAGAATGGGCATAGAGGTCAAATGTAAAGTACAATTTTATCACAGGGAAATCCATCGCCCGGCGTAGTTATATTGTAAGATTTTTGATATCTCTAATTAAAGATGAATAGTTAGTTATAGTTATCTTCACAACTCCCACGGGGCCACAACAGCGTCTTAGCTGAGTAGTTTAAAAAAATAAAATAAGTAACCAAATATCCTTTTCTATACTTTATTTGTAAATAAAGCAATTAATTCTCATTCCCACAATGTATATGGAGAGTTGGTGACAAAACCGGTTCGAATGAGAAATTATGTTGATAAACCGCAAATAAAAGGTACCAGCTGTAATGAACTCTAGTTCATAATATATTACAATTTCTTTGATGTATTGTTTTATGCTCAGTATATTGTTTTAATAAATTAACAAGTAAAATACGCGTCGCCATAGCAACGTGTATTATGTTTATTTTATTAATTTAATGTATTTTTATGTATTATTTCAACAAAATATTAGCATTTTGCTCTTGTTTCATATAGAATCTGTACTAAGTTTCAGACTCTTCCGTCCACAACTTATATTATTAATATTAAATTTTCACTTAACCTGTAATATATATAACTGTCAAATTTCATGTTGATACAATAGAATCAAGATTCAATACAATTGAGATTGACGCGTTCAACCAAACAAACTCTCCAGCTTTATAATATTGATATAGATTTTTTTTTTTTATGATATAGTGAATTTATACAAACAAACTCATTATTCTATGTTACTGTGCCATAATCATATTTTATTATTCTAAATAGTTAAATAGATAATAAATAAATAAAAAAACTTCACCTATCTCCCACATAACCCTCAAGTGTTAAGACATCGTTCTCCCCATACAAAAATAGTATTAGCTTATTCCAATATTGGTTGCTCCATTGACCTTATTGGTCGTTTCAGACGATTTTCCTCAACATCTTTATATTATTGGCCGTATCTGACCTTTGCTGCCCATTAGCTAACCATGTATACAATTGTTATACGCTTAATTATATTTAATGTTGATAAGCAACGGATAAGTAACAGAATTTTCAATTTATTTTATATATATTTATTTAAATGCATAATCTAAAACTACTTATTTATGTATAAGATTATTTTTTAATCCCTAAATAGTTTTGGTCACCCTGGCGCATTGGAACGGAGCCCGAGTGTAACGCGATCGTTCTGGGTTCGATCACAAACCGGGAGAATTATTTGTTTTACTTTCCATGTTGAACGGCGTTGAACACTCATCATGCTTACTTGGATTATAGAGAAACGCGGCGACCAAAGTGTCCAAGCACTAGGATATCTCTTGCTCTTCTATACGAAATAAAGCGTGAAGCAGAAAAGTAATTAAATTAAATATTGTGATTGAAAACATTCGCGCACAAGTTCGATTTCCACTCGAAGTAATAAAGTATATAATATATTATAATATTTTTGTTTCATCGCTTTAGTAACGAGGCAAAGCGCGGTATTCCGTCATTCAACACGCAATGCCTTCAAAATTTGCTTGAGAGTGGAAACGGAAGTATCTTAGTATTGATAGTGGAAACGGAGCGTCTTAACACTAGGTTCTCAGATGACCTCTACCTAAGCTTAAAAAAATATTGTGATGGCGTCCGCCAAAAAATTTAAACCAATAAATCATGCTTTTAAACAAAAAAAATGGTAAAGTATAAAATAATTATAATATGTAAAACCTTGTTTTTTCGTGAATAATGATGATGGTTTTGCGAAAACGCGATGTATACCGCAGGCTGTGAATAAATAATTAAAATTGTAATTTCCGCTATAGCATATAAGGGGTAGCGCTATTTTTTTTTTCATTATTTATTATTAGATTAACCAACCAACAGAAGCCAGTCAATATACCTTTAAATTTATAAATACGTATTAAGTAGGAATTGAACCAATTACCATTAATTACGTATTTACATCTATTTAATTTTTATTTTTTTTATTTTAATTTTTTTGGTTATTTGGTTTAGCCTATTTAAATTTAAGTAATAAAGTTAGTTAGTCTGAACGTTACACCGCCTAAAATAGTTTATTTGTGATGACAAATTCATGACATGTTTTTATGACATGACATGATGACATATTTATTTTAAAATAAAACTTTGATATATGAATATTGCGCATTTAAATACGGGGATTCCCCTTAACGGATTGAGGGAATTTGCATACGTATGCAAGTTGCCTTTAGCGTCGACGCCAACTGTATGCATATAGTGTATCCCTATATAATATAAACACGTTATGTCATAATTCTTTGAAGTACCACAAATAGCAACGAGTACATACTTAGTTGATAAAAACGATACATCCCGTTACTTTTGTTCATTCAATTAATATTTTATCATCTTAATGTTAATAGTTGTGTACATTTACATTTATATTTAATTTATGGTTACATTTTTTTATAAATATATTATACATTATTTTTACATTTAACGCTATATTATACTTTTTATATTTTGTTTTATTATATTACTATTTTGGAAAACTTTAGACAGTTTGACTCAAGTTGATTAGAGTTTAATTCAAGAAATCGAACCTAGAACTACATACCTATTATATGAATACCTTCCTTTTTTATATATTAATACCTTCCATTCAAAGAGGAGGATTTTATTTAATGCCTATATCTGTATTGTCAAAGTGCACTTGAATTTTTCATTGTTTCAAAATTATTTTGATTTCAGCCATAAATATTTAAGTATTTTTTTAGTTTAATCATCTTTCAACCAAATTTTAATCTTTGTTAATTATTATATAATTTATTAGTGCCACGAAAACTTATCAACTATCTGTATTAAAATATCGATGTCGAGTTAAACGAAACCATTATCGACAACTAGTGTTGTATAATCAAAGATCCAATTTAGGCTCTAAAACGTGTCTGTCCAAAACATTTAAAACGCCACTTAAGCTTATATGGGAAGATTTATTTGAAATTTCTATTGGAAATCAGGATTGGTGTAACCTTTCACCTTACATATCATTCGATAAGGTTAATTATTGTTACTCGCATAAGTAATATAACATTAATAGTTATTTATGCACTTATAAGCTAGTTAAAATATTTATTATATTTGTCATGCATTTTTCCGCAGTAAGAGAAAATCGAGTGTCGAAACACTCCGTTTTAATTTACTACTCATTAAATTAATATAAGTACTCTCTACGCAAAAAAAGTTGTAAGATCAAAAGAAGTTCGACTCGTTAATGTTATGATTCTATATTTAAATTTTTTATTGGGATAATCAACTCTCCATCATAAAATATATATACATATATATATAAGAACTTTAACGTAGTAGGAGTTGAACCCACCTCTGGAATTCTCCCATCTAATATAACTAACAACTAAGAGTTAGATCTAATTAAACTATACGTACTTTGCGCTCAAGAACTCATAACTTTTATTTTACATTAATTACATTACAATTAAATAATATAAAATTACATTAATTAAATTTTAAACAATATTCCCATATTCTGATATTTTTCTAATCAATGTTTATTTATTAATCATTATATCAGTAATATTTATGTATAAAATGGTCTATTACTTGTTCATATCGTAAATATTGCCATAAAAATTACACATCGTCTTGTAATATTCCACCGCGTTTGTTTTATGATAATCTAAAGATACGCGATTACCGCAACGTGGAAACTTGGAATACCAACAGTCTACATAATTTACTGTACCGTTTTTGTAGGTATATTTATATTTTATATATAGTGTCTAACACTCTTATTCTGCATTAGACACACAAAAAATGTGGTGTCAAGTCACTACATCAAATGTAAATTGTGTATAAGACATGATGGTTTCTAAGTGTCCCAGGTAACCCGGACTGAAGGTGCTATGGGTTACATCTAAGGTGCTCTCTGCCTACTTTGTATGAGCGGGATACAGCGTGACGGTATAAAAAAAATAACTATAGAAGTATAGATATTGACTAAATAGCTACGAATAAATCTTATTAAAAAACTAAGACCAAACAAAATGAACTAAATACTAAACATGTAATATTATCTATATATATTTAATCCATATATTGACTTTTGACATTATAATCTAAACGAAATATTTTTTGCGCAATCTTTGCTTTTGCTTTTTTTTTAAGAATTACAATTAACCTAATTTTTTGTTTCCATATGTAGGTATATTTTAATCATCACATATTTGACAATCTTGACAAAATATTAAATATCTATACTTCTATACTAATATTATAAATAAAGCTAAACATGATGTATGGTTGAATGAATTAATCTCAAGAACTACTAGTACGAATTGAAACATTTCTTTCTTCTTGAGGCAAGTGTGACTGTAATGCGACGGCTGTGGGTTCGATCCCCACTTGAGGAAGTGAAATATTTGTTTACGTTTATATTTCCATTTCTTCGCTCTGGTGTCGGAGCAAAGCGCGGCGTTAAGTTCGCCTTTCTATACGCAGTGCCTCCAGAATTCGGCAAAAAGTGGGGAACGGAGTGTCTTAACACTTGGTTCCCTCTGCCTACCCTGCTGTGTGCGGGATAGCGCGTAAAGCTGAAACTATTTTTTTAGTTTTTGTGTAGTTTATTCTATGAGGAATGCTGTGGGTTATATTTCACCACAACTCTATATACTTTTTTTATACAAGAGAATAAATTTTACATATTTAAATATAAATTATTATTAAAAAATACTTTGAAAAATATAAAAACACTCTTCCGAGGGTGGGACAAGGGTCCAAGCCATCGGTGGCAAGGACTCCAGAGGGAGGAACCTGCTCACAATACGCGCCGTCTCAAGTAAAACCGCCTTCTGCGTCAATAAATACTTTAAATTACTTACTGGAATCGAAAAAAATCAATCTCATAATCCGTATAATTAACTATTTTTCTACAAAATTTCCTCCAAATCGGTTCAGTCGTTTTAACACTCATACAAACTTTCAAACGTATATTATAGTACCTATTGGTAGTTCGTGACTACATACACATATTACAAAATGATTTATAAGCTACATATAACGATTGGTCAAACTTATGCAATGAATTAATTTTGTATATAAACGTAACAGTGTTACGAGTGCAAGATTAATCTAAAGTTATCTTTGGTGATTGATGGCAACATGTAGATTTATTTGAGTAACGCGATGCTGTTTGTAGAGTATTTAGTTATGTGTAGTTCTTTCCTATCTCAATTCATTCATTCGGAAGCTGTTTGGATGTTATTGAATCAAATAAACTTATTTTATCTCTCTATAGTTCATTTGGATTTGTAGAGTTTTATAATTTTTCACATACTATCCCAATTTTACACGATGTACCTGAATCGATTACGATGACGATGATGATGATGAAACGATGGAAATTAAGAAATTGACATTATAAAATGGTTGATCTCTTATTTGATTTCTCTAGTTGATTTCTTAATAAAAATTAACGTGTCGTTATTAAGAATATATTAATAAATTATTTAATACGGAATATGTATGTGTGTGTGCATTTCTACCCTCAATGCAACAAAAGAAGAGTTTGGTCGAACGCTAATATAAGCTAGCTAACTTAAAGTCAAAGCCAAATAATGTATTGATTATTAGATTTATCTCGGGCACTTAGAATTTTTGTATAAAATATTTAGTTATTTCCATTAGAACACGCGAACGAAGCCGCATGCAAAAGCTATATAATATTAATATTAAAATTGAGGGTTACTAACAAATAATTCAAACGGGTTACTAATTTAACTAAATACACAGATAAAGTTGTTGATAATGTCATTTTGTGTGTAGATTACGTTAACTATAATCAGTCGGGTGCGGCTTGAGCTTGCGCTTTCGTAAGCTGCAATTAAGTAGCTTTATGTGAACAAATAATAAAGTAGTAAGAAATCAAAGTAAAACAAGGACAGTAAGTACTTGTATATATTGTTTTAATTTACTAGTATAATTATAAAATTCATATAAAAATAAAAAATCTGCTTCTCGCTGTATCGGTAGTGTTAAGACACTCCTTTTTGAGTGGAGTTGAGTGAGTGGCGGAACTCAGCGCCACGCTTTGTCTCGACACTAGAGCAAACAAATGGAAATATACATTTAAATAAATATTTCGTTTCCTCGAGTGGTGATCAAACCCACAACCAGTCGATTTTACAGTTGTGCCCCCGCACCACGACTGGCCTCGAAAAATTCAAGTTTTTTTATTTAACGTTTATTACGTTTATTACGTTTTTTGTAATGGTCGAAATACATAAAACATTATATGTAGATATAAACATAACATGTAGGTAACATTTTATCACGGACCAAGAGACTCGTTTCTATTATTAAATACAACCTTGCAACTATACTACTTATACTGTTAACGCGACGGTTGTGGGTTCGATCCCCACTCGATGAAGTGAAATAATTATTTACGTTTAAAACAAAGCTATTATATAACATGAAAAACAAACTACCCATCTGGATGTAGACGATTGATAGAATGCTATAAATCTATCACTTCGTATATATGACACTCGTCTCATAGTAATAAAAATAAGTAAACTTGAACGAACGACAGATACACGACTCTGCAGTTATATTAATAACCGCAATGGCGATACAATAAATTGTTTTATTGTACGTTTTATAGTCACCTGTAGTAGAGTATTATTTTATTTTTTATTGTCTGTCCCGTATCCATAAGTGGGAATTTTTATATGAAAAACCATATTTTGTTATACAGAGTGGAAGCGTCAGCGAACCTTTTACGAAAACAGTATATATGTTAAAATATTTCGAAACAATATCTAAAGAAATTAATCAAGGTAGCTCAACAGTTTAGACGTAGGATTTTTTTTTCAATTCACGATTTTTATGACTACCTGTTTTAGTGTGACGTACACATACATTTAATACTACAAAAATACTACTAAGCGTCGCCGATCTTCTACTTTTCATTCATACAAAATAAAACGAGAAGGACGAAATCTCACGCATTCTTTTACTCAATAACCTATTTCTTACATTAAATGTAAACAACTTTCAAAGCTCTTATTAAAACTGTTTAATAAAATCCTACTTTTTAAAAATTTATTTATTATTTTGAAATAATGATGGTGCAAACACAAAATGACATTGAACTACGTAAGGTTACTTACATTTAACATTAGTTTTACATCGTCGTCATCGAATTTTCCTTTTACTACCACTATTATTTTTATTCCCCGTACCCCAGACCTCACGCCGTTTGATTTTTTTTGTGGGGGCAAGTAAAAAATTAAGTTTATGTAAATTAAGTCCATACAGAAGACGAGCTCCGGCAATTAATAATTGTGCGTGATTTTGATAAAATTAAAAACATAGCCACGCAGGGGGATCTATTGAGTAAAGTAAGAAATAATATATGTATGTTTCGCAGATGCCATTTATATATTCAAAAGCAAGGGGGACAATTTGAGAATTTAAAAACCTAGCAAATAATATGTGGACAGAAATAAATCGATAAATGTGAGTGTGTGTAACTTCCATCCTGTATAATTTATCTAAAGATTACATCTGTATGGTTATATCAAATATACAATAATTTAATACATTAATTTATTAGCAGCTCAACTCAACGTTGCTGCATAAGTACAGAAAGAAAAAAATATTAATAGACAAGTGTCATATATAAAATAGTCAATCAAACATTGTTTGGTTAGTAGGTACTTGTTTACTTTCTTATAAAATAAAGTGAATGTAAGTGGGTAGGTTGAAATATATATATGACAAGTTTAGTTCACGTGAAGCTACATAGCGAATACAAATACCTATTGTGAACTCCCGTGTTTTATTTACATTACATATGTAATAACAAGAAAACTGAAAGAAAATCTTTTTCTAGAGATATTAAGAATTATTCTGTTTTTCAATTAACACGCTAAGCTTGAACTACAACTAGCTAGATAGCTATGTTATAACAATTAGGAATTTTAATTTCATTTAATTTCACTTACTTTAAGTTTCTTTGATCTTAGGTCTTACCTAAACAAAATTACATAAGGCATTTCACTTATCCTTGGACAAATAGCCATAAATCTTGTACTCTGTTCAATTCCAAACTAAGGCTACTTTGAATAATTTAAACTAAAACGTTCAGTAAACATTAGTATGCGTGTGCGCGTACAGTGAAGGATATTATCACATCAAAGGAATGGTAACGGGAAATTATTGCATTGAAATTTTACTGAAAGGCCGCAAGGAGTCGAAATTTAATTTAAGATTTATGTTGAGTTCGATTCTCAGTTGGGGAAATCAATAATTATTTATATTTATGAATATTTTCATTTCTTCACTCTGGTAATTAGACAAAGCGCGGCGTTGAGTTCCGCTACTCATCACACAATGTCATTAGTCATTGTCACTGATATAAACGGGATACAGGATGAAGCTGAAAAATAAATGAAGGAATTTTCCCAGCTCGAGTGAAACAAAGCGATCCTACGCCACTCAGCACGCAATTAGTTAAACGTAAGTGAAAATCGAACAAAGAAGTGTCTTGGCACACGATTCTTCTGTCTACCTCGTCATTGGGGACAAACCTAAAAAACAATAAACTTATATAATGATATATTAATGGCCAGTGGCAACTGTCTAATCGTACCAAGAGAGACTGTCATTATACATTTGATAAATGTTTATGTTTTAAATATTTCTTAGGTTTCCATTATCTCTGAAAGCGATGCCGTATCTGAAGAAGGAGCACCGAGGGGCGTACCACTTCACGCTGTATCCCGCACACAACACGGAAGGCAGAGGGAACCTTGTGTTAAGACATTTCATTCCACACTTTCCACCGTATTCTGGAGGCATTGCGTATTGAGTGGCGTTGACATCAGTGCGAAGAAATGAAAATATAAATAAATATTTTATTTCTTCGATTGGGCATCGGACCCACAACCGTCGCGTTACAACCACACCCTTCTGCCGCTGCGTCACGACGGCCTAATTTTTTTTTTGCTAGGCGCTATAATGAAAACATGTCCGCACATTCTATTATTTTACTGTTACATTATAAATGGTGTTACACTCGTGCCATGTTCTAATCATATCTAATCAACACTAAAGTATGTGGTTCCTACGTCAGCACTAGCATACAAATCATTCAATAATTCTTCACGCGGCATTTTGTCTAATTTCACCGAGAACTTAATTAAAAAATTTTTAAAAAAAATTTCCGTCAAGTTTCAAGTGAGAACCGAACCTCCAGCCATCGCGCATACCGTCAAACTATATCGAAATCAAATCTTTCTATATAATCTTGCATTTGTAATTTTGTAACGATTTTTAGAATACTAAAGTTAATAACTGTAAAAGTGAGAGTATAAGCGTGACTGTAAAACCGGCTGGTTGTGGGTTAGGCCCACTCGAAGAGATGAAATATTTATTGAAATTTATATTTCCATTCCTTCTCTCTGCTGTCGAGGCAAACGCCTGCCATTAAGATCCGCCACTCAACACGCAATGTCTCCAGAATTCGATGGAAAGTGGGGAGTGGAGTGTCTTAACACTAGGTTCCCTCTGTTTACCCTGCTGTGTACGGTATACAGCGTGAAGCTGATCTATTTATTTATTTTTATTTAAAATTAGTGAACGATTTTCACTATTCGATGATCGTATCGATCGCAACTTTTGGCATCTTTCGACGTTTGGCACTTTGACCGTCCGTCGCATCTTAAAAGATATTATTATAAAGGCGTGGTTATCAAAAATTTGTAAAATTGAACTAATAAAATGTATTTCTCATATATTTACAATTAATACTAACCACCAAAAAAAAAATCTATTCAAATCAAGCATTATTTAGGTGAATTAAGGAAATGTAACCAAAAGAATAAATTAATACGTTGAAAAGACCAGGTGTTTTGTTTTATTTAAATTGTTGCCTAGCATTACCAAGTACAGCAGCAGGATGTAGGAATGTACAGAAATCACGATTTAGAGCAGACTGGGTGCGCGTGAGTGTTTTAACAAATGCAATGGGTGGTACCATGGATATTACTATTAACCGTTAATTTTTAATGTACTAGGATCATTGGAAATTTATGACCAAATATTTTTTATAAAATGAAGTTTGTATATAATTAAGTGAAAAAGCAGTTAGTATGTTCTTTTCCGGCAGGTTTGGGAAGACAGAGGGAACCTAGTGCTGTCTTAGCACTAGGTTCCCCACGACGGCCTCTGTGTTTATATAGGATTCCACTTTAAATATATGAATGTGAAATTATGTGTTATATCATCTAATTAATATTTTATGTAATATATTCTGCATGAAGATATGGAATTGTTTTTTATTTTATGATATCTTTAATTTTTAACGGCCTCGGCTGGCTCTAAACCAGGTACAAACAAGATTGTATTAAAGTATAAATTAATTAATTGCTTTTTCCTTATATTTTTATGTAGTTGTTTATTTTTAAATAAAATATAATATGTAAATTTATTGTATTTTATTTAAAAAAAAAAACAGTTTTCAATTAAAACAAACGATTTTTTCTAAAATATCCCTTTTTTTAGACAAGGTGCCATTAATTTTATAAGAGCATATATATTACAATATAAAAAAATATATTAAATCAGCTACACGCTGTATCTCGCACACAGCAGGGTAGGCAGAGGGAACCTCCTAATAAGACACTCCGTTCCCCACGTTTTGCCCAATTCTGGAGGCATTGCGTGTTGAGTGGCGGAACTGAACATCGCACTTTGCCTCGACACCAGAGCGAAGAAATGGAAATATAACCGTAAATAAATATTTCACTTCCTCGATTGCGGAGCGAACCCACAAACGTCGTCTTACAGTCACACCCTTGTGCCACTGTGCCACGTCGGCCAAATAATAATACAATTAATATGTTCTTATAGAATTCAAAGTACCTTTTCTAAACATATATAACTGACCAATCGATTCTAATGTTTATAACTGTATACCTTATTATATTGATATAATAACTAATAGTTTAAATATTTACCTCGCGCAGGCGCAGTGAACTCGTGTCCTAAGTCTTACTAAACCCACTGTAACACACCTAATTGCTATTTTTAAATTACATTCGCGAGCACAGACGCGGTAATAATATAATCGTAAATATAGTACAGCAGTGACAGAAGTAGAATTACATTCTTTTCGACGGCCGCATGCTGAGATTCGAGTCCCGCAGGAGTCTCATAGTGTTTGCAAATTTTTCAGGCTCAGAGTAACCTGTTTCCGACTCACACGATGTCACAGTAAAAGCCAGTATGCCTAACAGTATTAATCTAAGGATTGATCCCAAACGTATAACGTCGGACTCGACGCTGCGCTGTATATCCAGACTATTAAAATAATAATAATTTTAAATATAATCAAATTACTGGGTGAGAATAGCACCTATACAAGCCAGTGAGACATTCCCACGGCACCATGACAGTCGGTATTAATAAATGAAATATTGAACAGCGTTATGAATAAAGACTAAAAGAAAAAATATATAAATAATTCGTGTAAAAAACCGCATAAAAATAAAAGTGTTACTCAATAGTTGGCTGACCGGCCGAGGACCGACGCGGTTAACTTTAACTGGACGATCACACGAATGATTTACAACTTATGGAGCGATACGAATTTAATTGTTACGCGCGACGCGACGTCCTTTGTTGCGATTCTTGTGATCTGCTGTGAAATTCATTTTTTTTGTTTGCCATTTTATTTGTGAAACAGTGTTTTATATCATGAGACCGTCGTGATGCAGCGGCACAGTGTGTGCCTGAATCACGACGGTTGTGGGCTCAATGTCCTCTTGTGGAAATGACTTCTTTTCATTTCCTCGCTGTAATGGTACTAAGAGCGGCGTTGACTTCCGCTGCTCAACACGAAATATCTCGACAGTTGGGCGCTGCATAGAGAATGGAGTGCCCTAACGCTAGCCTTCCTCGGCCTTTTGCCAAATTTTACTTTGCAAAAACAGCTTTTTGCCAAATCATATAATATGCATCGTGTTGCAAACACAATGATTGTACATATTTAAATCATTCTCATGTTCCCGTACTGGCAACACAAAGAGGCGGATCTTCACGTACGTAGTTCTACTACTCAACAACTGATATATTGAACTTAAAGTGGAAAACTAAATGTTGTCTCTTTACTATGATGCTTTAGAGGCGAGGACGTCACGGTGAGAATGAAAAAGTACGTAACAATATACCATTTATAAGGTAAAGTTATAAAGAAAAAATCACAGTACCTCCTCGTGTCATACACAACTCTTATTTATTTCCATTTGACCACGAATTAGCTATCATATATAAGTAATTAATTACAAAACGTATGCAAAATGCTAACTATTTCCATTTTAACTTTATAAATGCGTCGCACGTACTGAAATGTGAATGGCTCCTAACAGTTGTAGAATTAATAAGATGCTTTAAATAGATTAGGTACGCGTTTTCAATAATCAACTAGTGTCTATAGTTCACTGTCTCTACAATAATACAAGACATTCGATGCTCGGTATCGAACACGTTTCATTCAGATTTAATTATATTATTTTAAAGAATTTAAGCAAATTTTTTTAGTTGTCTAAAAACAAATTCATCTGGGGAATTTATTCGTATCTTCAAAAATGTAATGTATGACCATATAAGCGTATATACAAGCGAGCGAAGCAAACGGGGGCTTGCCAGTGAAGTGAATGGAGGTGGGAGCCCCCCATTGAAAAATATTTATTTTTTTCAATCCGATTAGATATTTACAATCAATATCACGCAATATCTCCAAAATTAAGTAGAAATTGAGACACGGAGTAATACACCTAAGTTACCTAATTATTACCATTATGAAGCTTTCAAAGTTTTACTAATATAGTAGTGATTCGTTTAATTATAGATCTTATAATTTGCTAAGCGGCGTTTAAACAATGAAAATTTTATAAACTTTGCGTTTGCTTTTCACGATCGTTCAACTTGTGACCTATTAATAGAATTTTGACTCACGGTTTGCTTAAGAAATATTTTCGTTTCTCAGGTCCAACAATGTAGAGTAGATTCAACACTCAACGTATTTATCTGGAATAGATGAAAACTGGAGACAGGAGTTTCTTAGCGCCTCCCATGCCCTGTTAGATCCGGGAGATACGTAGAAATAGTGAATTCTATACAAATCTTGTACTTTTCTCTACAAATCGTAAATATACACTTAAGATAAGCCAAAGATCATATTTAAGACAGTGAAGCGAAACTCAGTTGACATTTATGCGCATGAGTCATTTTCTCGCAATACACTTGCTGGCAAAATAGCGTGTTGCGGTCATTATTTAATAGACAGACAGACATAAAGTTTTTGAGACGTATATATTAATATAAATACACGGTATAGCTCGCACTTTCGCTTGCGTGGAGTATACAACATAAGATTCTGTTTTTACAGTTCTATGAATCTCAAATAACTCTCTCTTAGTGCTTCTCCATCCTTCCCAAGGAACCTGCCAAATTTTACCTCTCTATGCGGAGTAGTGTTGGCCGTGCGTTGTCCACGTTTCTAACTTTATCTAACTTTATACACATGTATAAATTATTATACATATGTACTAAAAATATATAATATAACCAACCAATTTTTAAAGAACAGAGAAGCTTGAACTTGCGTCACTACAAGTCGATAAAGTTATTTAAGACTAAACTAACGAAAAATTGGAAAGACTTTCGGCTTTTTTACTGAAGAATGACAAATCATTTATATCTTTCCAGTCGGAAGCTCTAGACACTGGCTAACTAATTTGTTATAAGAATGACAGTGTCAAATTACAAGAATTTAATTGGCCACACTTTTTTTTAGAAATGATGAATAGTATAATTTATGTTCTACGTCATTAAACTATTCGCGATGGTAGCAGGGTTCAATCTCAATCTCTCAAATTAATCCAGGAGAATTAAAAAACATCCCTCTTGTTACAAATTTTCTAGACAATTCCCCGGGCCGGTTACATAATGCGTGAATTTGGTTTGCACTATTCAGTACTAAAATGGGCAAAAACTGGAAGCATATAAGAAATACATACAAATACGGCAATTTATATTATTCATGTTTCGATAAAATATAATCAAATAGATTTTACTAGCACGTTTTATATATTGTGCATGGAGGGGCATGAACTGTAATAAAGCTTGTCGATCATAAATTGTCTCGAATGGAAATCAAATTCGTGACTTCCTAACCATGAGGCTGTATTATTTATAATACTTTCTAGCTTCCAATGCAAATGAAAGATGATTTATGTATGATATTTTTCCTACGTATGAAACATTAAAATATTTTGCTAGAAAAATGGATAAGGGTAAATCGGTACACTCATTGCTTGAAAGCTTCAAAAGGTAATAGGATATACTTAGTAAACAAAAACTCTCCGTGTCCACTTTCTTCTATGCAACTATTACACAACTCTCATTTTGACCGCGCATGAACAAAGTTCAAACTTGAAAAGGGTCAACGGCTATCGGATGAAATAAATGATTTTTAAGTAAGATTTTGATCGACTAAAATACATGTTTAGCACCGGGTTATTTTTTTTTTTGATTCAATTGAAATGAGTTTTTTTTTCTGCTTCACACTTTTCCATTATAATAGGGTAGGCACACTAGGGGAATTTAGTGTTAAGATCTTTTCTTGCTCAGCTTACAAATAGGGATCGAATCCACAACCATCGCACTTACAGACAGATGTTGTCACACTGCGCCACGACGGCCTAAATTAATATTTTTTTATCGCTTCATAATATAAATATAAAAAAAATATTTCAGTCTTATCGATATTCATTCAGTTACTCGCACATTGTTTATTAACGTCATTCATCTATACATTTAATTTAAGATTATTACGAAGAGTTACATGTAATGCGATAAAAAATGTACGTTATTTCGTACGTTCATTTTTTTTAAATAAAAATAATTATTTAAAAATTTCAAATAATATTATAACAGCGTTATCTTGACAAATTAATTATATTTATATATAATTCCATATATATATATATATGGATTCTTCGAAATACATTTATTAAATCGACATTATAATTTTAATTTACCATTTTTTTTATTGGTAGTTAAAATATAATATAATTTTATTATATAATATGATTCAATATATATTGCGTCCTATAGCCACACACTATCTGACTGTAAGGGAAACGTTTACGGGTTCTATTTCCAATCTTGAGATCGAATTATTTATATTTTCTGGCTCTGGTAAATATAATACATCTGACAAATCGTTGCGTTGATTCGAAAATTAGGATGGAAAGGAAGTGTCATAATATTAGGTCCCCTCAGCCTATCTCGCTACATGCGGGAAACAGCGAGAAGGCAAAAAAATACAAGTTTCATATGCAACATTCTAATTAAGATTTCTTAAATTTAATTTAAAAACATCTAAAAAGATAAAAACCTAATTGTCTTCAATTAACGTAAATAAAATTAGTTTTTTTTTCGAAACCTTCTTTACCTTTTTTAAAAAGGTAAAGAAAGCTTCGAGACGCTTTTAAAACACTTTTAGAGTCTAATTAGCTGGAGTATCCTTTTTAGCGTATTCTTTTCTTAATAAGAAAAAAATATTTGAATACAGGTAGACTTAGAAACCTGATTTACTACTAAAGAACCTTTGACTTAATTGATGGGTAAATTTAGATGTAGTTTTCACTATTACATTTATGGTTCTTAGTTATTTCTTAACATAAACTCATTATATTATCAATGTATCTGACCCGGCTGATATTGTCCCGTCTCAAATATTGCTATTTGGTTTGAAAGCATGTAATTAATAATGTAAGCGCCACAAAATACATTAAAAGTTGTAAGTGATTTAAAAAAAAGACGCTAAATATAATAAACTTCTAAAGGGTTCCTTATGTGTTTTTTTACATATACATTTCTTTACATAATAACTTTCACCTGACGACAAAAAATAACAAGACAATCAACGAAATTCACCCCAGCCAGCATGCAACGACTAAGGAAAATAGCAATTCATTTTAATATAATATATAGATAGTCTCAAGTACGCTAAATCAAGTTAATTAATACAACAATAATAATCTCTCTAATAACTCACATCGTCGTTCCAATCGCCATCACTGTAGTCGTCCCTATCACTTTTATCGTCTTTCAAATTCTGAAACTCCTGAACCACTCCTTTGAGCTGGTCGTCACTTATAGTTCCCCACATTTGCATCGCAGACAACAGTTCCTCATCTTCATCTGTCAGTTCCTCCGGCTTAAGAGAATTGAGCCTATCCAATTTCGCGTACAGCTTGCTATTGAACTTTTTGGACGGTGCGATAGTGAACTTTTCGAGCTTTTCATATATATGATTTAGTCTGTCAGCGAAACTCGGCTGGTCTGTCATATATGCTTGTGTTTCGTATAGAACGAGCAGTGTGTATAACGCGCAACGCATCATTCTGCGGCCGCGGCGGGACGTCGACTGGCCACATGGCGCGGCTGTAGTGTAGGTGCGCGAGCGTGATAGACACTTATTAGCTTTCTTATCAAGACTCTTAGTTTATATCCAATTGGACAAGATCTTTTTGTTGAACTAAAGTTTTTTTTTTACTTATTTTAAATGTTTTTTTTTAGTATATTAAATTAGAGTTTTTGTATTAATTTTATATGTCCAGGATATATTTTTTTAACGTTAATAAAGTAAATTTACGTAGTTACGCAAATTTTAGTTAAGTAGTAAAATTTAATAATATTTAAAACGGTTTGGGTTGGTTATGGTTACCCTACACTGACCAGATATATGTATAGGTATCTGGGATATATTAAGAATCGAGACGGGTTCCATTCATACGCTTCTGGATTTCGAGTCAGGAGCGTTGCACTTATTAATCTACTTATATTGATTACCTGTTCGGCACTCTCGTTTTCGTTTATTTTTAAAACTTTTTTTATATAGGTACAAAAGATTTTTTTTTCAATTATTATTATTTTTAAACATATTTTGTCAAAAGAATATTCATTCTCACTTTCTCTCATCACTTTGACCTTCGTTTTGCTAACAGAAAGATTGTGTGTTGAATTGCGGATTTTAACGACACACTTTATTACACATGTTTTTTTTATCTTGCAAATTTTACAAATAATTTAAGCATCTTGAATCCTTAAATTGCTAAGTCATTGGATCTTTATAGCGTTACGTATTAACAAAAAATCTATGATTATCCATTAAAAAAATGAATTTATATAACCTCTACATATTTTGTAAATTAATTGGTTTAAATTATTAAAAATGTAATCTAATATTTTTAAAAAAGTTAGTACAAAAACTATAAAAGAAAGTAAAAAACCGGCCAACCATTCCGTACCATTATCTATAAAAACGGCAAAAAAATTATGTGTTTTATATGGAAGTCAAGTAGTGTTGCAAGTATTTATTTTATTCCATTTTTTAGTAATTGTTGTTATAGCGGCAACAGTAAGACATCATCTGTGAAAATTTCAACTGTCTTTATATTACGTATAATGAGATACAACCTGGTGACAGAAGGACATACAGACAGGCGTCTTAGTATAAAATATTAACAGAGAACCAATTGTCAAGACTTTCCGTTCTTCATTATCCAAAATCCAGTCATCGCGTGCTGAGTGGAGGAACTAGTTGCCTTGCCAGAGCTTTGAAGAGAATTATTCAGTCCCTAAATTGAGGCTCGGACCCATGACTAAACCCATCACGCTTACTCTCTCTGTCTTAATGAATGAAAATATGGTCTAATATTAGTTGATTTGGCAACTTTTAAAAAACGTATGTACAATAAAACTATAGTGGAAAGTGAGCGTGTTTCATAATTAAATGTTAAAACATATCATGTTATCTTTTATTATATCCACTTTTTATTCAGAGGCAAAAACAGTAAATTGCTTTGAGGTATTCGTTGCATCAAATCAAACTATGTAGTACAATTTATAAGAGATGCTCATCTATAGCACCACCATGTTGTAAGATATGCGTGGGTTTTTTTTTTATTTCTTTTATATTAAAATTATTTCTTTTTGCGTAGTTTTGTGTAATTGAATATGCTAAAAAAAACATTAATTCGTAGTATATTTACAAGGCCAAGTAAAATTAATATTTTATAGTTTATCTATAAGATAGTGTATTCACACTTGTGGCATGATCAGTTTGTAGAGTTTTTTTCTTAAGCAAAAGTTTGCTAAACTAATACATACACTACGGTAAAAGAGAGAAATATTAATTATATAAATCTCCATACAAAACCAAATAGGACTTCCAGATATATATGTACTCATATTTTAAAATAACTATGCCGCGTTAGTTTTCATGGCATGACACAGAAATTATCTTTGAAATACGATGAATTGTTATTTTCGTATAATTTTGCAATAGGAATTTAGTACCTTTACACTTAACGCTACGTTCCCAGGTTCCCTCTGCATACCCTGCTATGTGATGTCATACAGCGTATAGCAAAAAATAAGAAAGAAAATATCCAGAAATCCCAGAGCTATCAGATGGTGAACCTACTTTCGTTTATAACGTGTGGGGTCTCCATCCTTTGCTACTGCACTATGCATCACAAAAGCAATAATATACACTTAAGTTATTTGTCCAATACTTGTTAACCAGTGGACGGCCGTGACTTTGCCTACGTTTTGAGACTTTGTATATATACATAACTATGTGTCAATATGTATGTTTGTATATATTATATAAAATATAAGAATTGATGTTTGTATCCCAATCGTAAATATTTTGTTATTTTTAAAATTTTATTTTTTAAATAATTAATTTTATTTAAGGCCAGATTTATAATTATTTTATAAATTTGAACGGTAACTAAGAATTATAAAAATAACTCAATATTTCTCATTTTCTAAGTCTTGTTCTATATGAATCTGTTACCATAATTTGCAACTAGTGACTCAAAGTTATAAAAAAGCTACCAAATTATAGAGATTTTTCTTTGAAATATATACACGGTAATAAATAGTGAGTAGTGATGGATTGTAACTTCATACAATATATTATACACGCATATCAACTGTATAATAACAAGTTAAAAAACTAGAATCATTAAAAAGCACGCATTCTACAGTTTCTTCATGTTTTACATTAACAAAGTATGTATAATTCGTAGTCAAGATCAGGTTTTACGAGGCTTTGGCCAGTATTGAGTTTTTCTGCAGCTATTTCTTGAATAATTGTTATTAATTTACAACTATTTATTGCGTCGACATAAATAGAAATTGTACAATACAAAATATATAATAATATAAAAACATTATATGGTCAGCTTAGAGTGTAAGCTTGCTAAGTCCGTCTTTTCTTTTTTTCGTTACGTATATTTTAATACCAATTTAAATATCTCGATAGAGAAACGAACCCATAACCTGTCATATTCACAGTCGCACGCTTGTACCTCTATGGTATGAATGGACTCATTTGGCGCCTCGGTGCAGAAAGAATCACCTCAAAAAAATCAAAGAACCATGTAGGCACATGTAGTAGACCTGCACCATATATATATATTAACATAGGTGTATTATAAATATTTTTATAAATATTATATGTCTATAAATTATTTAATTATTACAATGTATGAACGAATAAAGTAAAACACAGTTATAATATATTGGCTTTAGTATAGGCAGTAGATATATTAAGTCTGTCCAATTCTGACAAGAGTCCCTCTTTTTTAACACGCCGTCTGAAGATAATCAGATTCTGAACAAAGTTTTATGAGTCGTTTGTATGCAGTTTTTTTTACCATTGTATCGATACAACGCGTTCGTATAACGGTGCAGGTAATCGATTATTTTAACAGTCATGTTCGATTTTATTTATTATCTATAATTCAAGTCAAGTATACATTTTTTTTATTATCCATTTTCAAAATATTCACTTATCTTTTATTGTGTAAACATGTATTCACATACCCACGAGAATATGTAGATATTTATTATTATTAAACAAAGGAAAACACGACAAAGCTATTGTTTTTGTTAGTGTTTTATCTTTTAAAACGCAAGAGGTCAAAGAAAAGTGGTCGCACATATTGCAAACGACTATATATTTCTAAAATTACACCTACACAATATAATGTTCAAGAAATTACACTTCCTTGTTCCTTCGATTCGAGTCATATTTCAATCACTGTATTTACTGAGTTCAATGTCGATTTCTCTGCAAATATTGCGGTCACGAGCACATCTTACGATGTAATTTGTAATCAAGAACCCAGTTATTTAGTAGAAGAATAATATTTTTTAGCTTCGCGTTTTATACAGCAGCAATGCAGAGACGGAACTTAACGCAGCGCATTGTTTATAGCAATGTAAAATTATTTGTCTTAATCGCCCGAGTGGGTAACAAATGCTACTGTATTCGAGAAATACATCTCAATCTTTATCTCGGATAATGTGAGAGTCTTCTGAAGGATGAAAATAGTGTAACATAGTTAACATCCACTTTATCATAAAGCAAGCGAGGTTGAATCATATTATTACATACAGACCACTATTGAATGGATTCAGTTGAAATTAGTCATACGAGTAGTTACATGATGCAGGAAAATATTTTACTGAGATTAAAAAAAAACCGGTTAAGTGCGAGTCCGACTCGTCCACCGAGGCTTCCGCACCTATTTCAGGATAGTAGGTCAACGGGAAGTACAACTTATAAAAGTTTACCAATGTATGTATTTGCACTTATATGTACTTATTTTGGATGAAATGAGCTACAATTATAAGTATGTGATATTTTTTCTTTGTTCAGATGAAAAGTTTCTATTGCATCAATTCACCCAACACGTTCTATAAGGACTGTTTCAAAACATACATTTTAAAAATAAGCCCAAAGCGAAACAGGAGCGCCCGAAAGCTCGAAGTTTAAAAAAAACAGTTTCTTTGCATTTTTTGTTTTAAGCATCACTTTAATTAATATGAGTAATATCATCAGGTCTAAGAAATTTACTAACCGGCACATTTTATCTTATCTCTTCATAATCTGACCGCAATTAGGTCACGTACCTTCGCACACTTAAAACAAAAACATATAACGCGAAACAGTAAGCGTAAATTGTTTATTACTTAATCAAGTAAAAATTATTTAATCAAAATGTATTATGTCAATGTTTTTTTTTAGTTTTCGAGAAATTTGTGGACAAACATAATCATATATCATCCAATTCTAATATAACAAATCTTCTTTGAATATTAAAATCTATCTCAGTAATGTTTTACACATTTTCACAGTAGCTTTAGTAATATGATCAACTAAGTAAACGAATGATTGCGTCAAAATAAATAAAAAATATCCATCTCTCTTTTCTGATTTCCGGCCATTTACATTTATGCGCTAACTTATAGTGCAAGTGGGATAGCAAATATTTCCAGATCGTGACGCCAAAAGTTTAATAACAATTTATAAACAAGCCTTGTATTTCTGCATCCTTACTTTGTTACTTCAAATAGAGAGCTTATCCTTTTTATATTGTGTTAAGAGAAAAAAAATACTAATTTTTTTTTTTTTTGTTATTTTCCTCTAATGCAATATCCCCATAACAGATCAAGACGCATCTTCCCGCAGCTATCTCGCTCTATACAACATAACAATATTTTTTTAAACTGTCTTTATTATATAGACCTCGTGTCAAACGAATGTGAAACGAATAAAAAAATATATATAAACATTTCATAAATCCACAAATTTTGTGTGCTTTTTTCATACATTATAACAAAAATGAATTGAAACTTTTTTTAAACTTTTTTAAAATTATATATTGTAAGCAAATTAATGAAGGTTCACTAAGTTAGCGCCGCAAAGGCTAAAGTTCGGGGAACCCAACCCACCTACCGAGAATTGTGCTGTTTATTTGTAATTCCTTACATTTTATAGTTAGTTGTTCCTTGATTTGCTTTTTGTGAAATATATAGGGAGAGTGCGTGTTGGGTGGCGAAAACTTACGACATGCATCTTGCGTTAAGGAAAGCGACGAAAAATGAATAAGAACTTCGATGTGGCTTGATAAGAACTTATGGCTTAGGGCTCAGAGCGCTTGGACGGTTTCCAAGAGGCGCAAGTTCAAGTCCTGCTACGTTCAAATTTGTATACGTTTTCTATATAAGTATATTTCTTTCCTAAGTGTGGGATAATACTTTTAAAATG
Organism: Heliconius aoede; assembly: GCA_037355905.1. Taxonomy (NCBI): domain Eukaryota; kingdom Metazoa; phylum Arthropoda; class Insecta; order Lepidoptera; family Nymphalidae; genus Heliconius; species Heliconius aoede. Next base: position 856,750 of record JBAIZZ010000332.1, read on the forward strand.
TAAAAATATTTCATAAATAGCATTCTCTCTTGCCATATGATAATTATAAGTGATTCTTAGATCTTTGGGTAACAGAAATTTGTAAAAATCTTCATGCAGCTTCATATAGCTTCGGACCCGTAGTTAAATGGAAATTTAACTACGGGTCCAATGTAAAAAACATGCTTAGAGTTCCAACAGCTACTTTCCAGTTCCATCGTGGGTCTACATTATATTATATGATATAAATAAAATTATGCAGATTTAATCAAATAGATATGATAAGATAGATGACTCTGTGTGATTAATGGACCGAAAATGGTACATTATACATATTTAAATTTCTTGCTTCACTTATTTAATTAATTCTCATCTCGTAGCTTATATGATGTTCGGAGAAGCTAAAGGGACTTAATAAGGTTTGTAAGTTTATATGGATATTTTTTAAAACGGTACCGATTTTTAAAAAAAATTAAATTTAGACTTATTCACCCATTAAATTGAAAATAATATCAGAAATTCCATAGTGTTGGGTGATTTTATCATATATGTACATAGTGGCCTACATTAGAACAGTTTCCTCTATTAAACAATTTACAGTTTTACTGCGAAACGTGCTCTAAGGCGCGCTAAATTTTCACGTTATTCACACTACCTCGTCCATTCCATGGTATAATCGCCTTTGACATAGTAATAGGCAGCAGTTTATGGGTCATAGATATACATAAGTAGCAAATTTCAAAATTTTATTTATTTTACAGTTTCACGTTCTTTCCCGCAAAACAGGATAGACAGACGGAACCTAATGTTAACACTCCGCTTTACATTTTCCACCATAGTTTTGAGACATTGGGTGTTGAGTGACGGACTTCAACGCAGCACTTTGTGCACCAGAGCGGTAAACAGTGTGTCAAGATTGCTCCGATAGTGTTTGTCACGTGATTATATTAGATATATGTATAAAAAAAATACAATATTCAAAGATTTTTATTTTTATAAAATTGTATACATCTGTGCTATAGCCCATATATCAGTTTGCTTTAAAGTTAATAAATAGAAAAAATCACTGTAAAATTATATTATTTTTTATTATACATATAAAAATATATATATTAAAATTATTTATCTATCTTAGCTTCAAGTATAGCTATGATTAAGGTTAATTAAAAAGCCGTTTATTCTTGGTGGCCTCTCACGTGCGCAAAAATATTCAAAATGCAATAAAGAACTTCAAATGACCACGTTCAAAGTAAACCATCAGTTAGTGTGTCATAAAATTATGATTGATAGTTTGTTTGTGCTAAGAGGGAACTTTAATACTCTATTTAAATAGATATTTATTTATATATTAATATATAATAAATGTACATATAAATATCCTGACTAAATCATAAGTAGGTCAAATATTCGTTTGAGTTGCAGTGCGCAGCGCCTGCCTATAAACGCCACGTTTGTGGGTTCGATTTCCATTTGGAGAAATGAATTATTATCATTTCCTCGCTGTAGTAATAAGATGAAGATAAGGTTTTCTCCTTTTTTATATTTTCTAATTACCCGCAATAGTTACTATAGACTGATTGTAATTGTGATTTTCACCATTCAATATATATTTGTTTTTATTACAGGAGGAATTCTATCTTTCTATCTGGTCCTTATATTGGACATGGTTTAACCTATTTAAATGTAGTTTTCACTATTGTATTGTTGAGTTGTATTGTTGCGTTTGTTTTATTTCAATAGGTCCATAATTTAAAAAGCTATAGAAATTATGAAATTTATATGAACTAAATTTTTCTTTAATTTTCAGATCTCAGAAAACTCTCTTTTCCGCTTTACGAATTATTGAATTCAATAAATTGCATATTGATTGTACAATGGGAAAAAAACCATTCCCATGAGTATTATGGCTCAAAGCCATCGCGATTTGCAATGAGACATGAGCCCCAATGAACCACAATGATCGCGCAGTATATAAAATCTTCAGCTGTAATTATCGCCACGTCTCTATTAAAGCCTAGATTTATGTGACGCGTGACCTAAGCTCTGAGGCATTTAGTACATTCTTAGTCTTCAACTCATACGTTATAAACATTTTTATCTCAATCCCCATAAAATATTGTTTTTATATATTTTTATAAACGAAATTTACGGCTCTTTAAAAGCTACGTGGAAAAAATAATGGAAAAAAATAAATATTTTTTATTTATATACATGCTTTAAATGTTATTAGTGTTACAAAATATTTCATTCTTCGTTTTTTGTCTACTACAGACACGATAAAATATTTTGGTTATTTAAATTAAATCTGGCATCAGTGCTAAGGCACTGATATTAAGAATATTTTATTTTATTTTCCTAATAGGATACTAACCTACACAGTAATCGTTTATTATAAAATATTTGCATTTTAACTGCGCTACAATTGCCTCATGTGCCATTAAATATCGTATTACAGTCAATATTTTATTAAAACAATAAATATTTTACTGAAAAAAACTGTTTGCCACTTCTGGATTTTCAATCCCTTAGATGAAGTCTGGTCACGCGTTATAATTGCACATCAATTTAATTAAGAAGTCTGCGTGTTTGTCATACTCAGTGGAAGAGTCAAGAAAGTGTTAATGTCAATTCTATTTAAGAAATGTGCCCGTTTCTGTTTGTTTAATATTTGGATTTTATTGGGACACAGTTGTAAAGCGTGAAAGGCGTGAAAAAGTGTTAATGTCAATTCTATTTGAGATATTCACGCGCGGTGTTAGTTTACGGAAGATGTATCAAATGAAGTGTTTATTTTGAAGCAAAATGGTCAGGATTTATGTCTTGAATCCTATTTTTAAATCACGTTACAAATAATACAAGTGTTTAGAACTAAGATCACGCGACAGAAACCGATACCTTTTTTTACTGGTTTTGGCTAATCCATATGCACAGATTTCATTTATTATTAAGGAATTTGATAGACAAAGAGTACGTAATGGCAAAACTTACCCATAACAATACTCATATACAGGTTGCAACGTCTTCCCGAAGCGGAGAAATAAAAACAATTTAAATATAATTATTTACTCGAGTGGAATTCGAATTCTCAAACATCGTGATAACCTTCAAAAGCAGTGCCACTGTGCCACGACAGCGTTCATTTTAATTTTCATATGGACATTGAATTTAAAGTCGATTTTTTTTGTCAAGATAGCGTTGCATTATTTGTTTAAGGTTAGCTGACCTATCCCCGTTGTTTATCCCCCACCCAGATCCCCAACTCAATAACTTCTGGACTTCCTGGAGTACATATATAACTACTTGAATCCACAACGATCTCTTTGAGTAAGGCACATTTAAACTGCCTTACGATTACCTACGCTGAATTATTAAGATAATAAATTTAAAAAGCAGAAGAAAACAATAAATCAGACGACCAAAGACAAAAAAATGAACTAGGCTAATAATAAATTGGAATGAATTGGTCACATGATGTAACAGTTTCCCAACCAGATGTTCAGAATCTCTTTCTGATGTAGACTAATTAATTTTTTTGATTGACACCACGACAAATTGCCTTTAGTTAGTTATATTTATTTTCGTGTCATTACGTAATGGGTGTCAAGTGGCTATGTACAGGAGGTTTCAATTTAGCTATTGTTTTTTTTTATTTTAAATATTTTCAAACAATCTGTTTATCGGTAGTCTAAATCAAGTTTTACACTATTCTTCGACTACTTTAGGTGTCGGAACGTGAGAAAACATTTTAAGCATTTATTAACATAGGTATAGATAAAAAGTTAAAGGAAATTGGAAGTAATATGTATCTTTCTCATATAAAATCAAATAAAATACAATTCACTTCGATATGTAAACTGTCGTCACTTCAACATGTTTAATTTAAAGTAATTGCATAAAACTAAGAAGCAGACAATAAGACACTTGTTCTATTAATTACCAAGAAAGATAATTATATTCTATCAATTCTACGTATTTATTTTGTTGCTATGATTGATTACAATGTAATAAATCTTCAACTTCGAGTACTTTAAGGCACAATATGCATACTTCGTATGCATAATCTAATTTGTAATGGAGTGTCACACGTCGGTCACACGGTCGTCAGGGTCTCGATTCACACTTCATCTAACTGTAAACGATTCGATTCCCTCTCGAGGTACCTATTGCTTTATTTTCACTTCCTTGCTCCAGTAACAAGATAAAGCGGCGTAAAGTTCTGCCACTCAACACGTAACAGTTCAAAAAATGGCCAGAGTGTTTTAACACTGGGTTCCCTCTGCCTACCATGCTACGTACGGGATACGTTGTGAACCTATACAAAAAAAAATATATAAAAAATCCTATATAACGATTTACAAACACTAGATAAATCCTTTCTACATTAAGCATTTATATTACGACATACGCACATATATAATAGATATATGTAGATCGAATACAATTCGTTGCAAAATCCTATTTTGTAACGTTAGTGTGAATCGTAAACACTGAGGTTATTAAAATAAATGAATGTGCGTACATTTTCTATTATGTATATTTCTAGATAGAGCAACTTTAATAAGTTTTTAAAAATACAATTAATATGAGACATACTTATCATATACCCATAAAATCTGATCCACACTTTCCAGTGACATCCACACGAGGGTATTCAATACGCTATGTCTCAAAAGTTGGAGGAAACAAGAGAACGGAGAGTTTTAATATTAATTTCGATATATAGACACATCGTCATAGGACCGTGCTACGCGAAGAAAAAATGTACATATGTGTACGTGTACGTATAATTAAATATAATAAATATAAATTATATACATTCAAAAGACAAACTGAGTTATACTTATTTACAAATTGAAACACCGCTGGACACTGCCCGGCCTTTTAATAGTTATATTTTAAATAAAAAAAATTATGTCCATTCTAGAAATGTATACGAAACTTAGATGCAAACATTCGAATGTTCCAAGTCTCCAACTAACCTTAAAGTGTGGATATTTCTATTTGTTATTATTGCTCAAGGATTTGAAAATGTTATTTACTTAAATTTAGCTTGAGTAGTTTAGTACGTACTTGTTAAGTTAAAAGGCTGCTGATTTAGCATGAAGATTAAATTCAACTAAAATTATTAAATTTATTATTATAACGTTGTAAATATTTATTTATTAATTAAATTTAATTAAAAAAATCAGAAACCCAGTGTTAAAACACTTCGTTCCCCACTTTCCACCAAATTCTAGAGGCATTGAGTGGTGGCTACTCAACGCCGCTCTTTGCCTCGACCTCGACACCAGAGCGAAGAAATGGAAATATAAAGATAAATAATTATTTTATTTTCTCCACTGGGGATCAAACCCTCAACCAGTCGATTTTGCAACATACTTTGTCCCTGCGAAAAGTGTAGATCAAAGTGAGTTGAAATTTTATACTGTAATAAAAAGCAAAATTTCAAAGAATCGCTTACAGTTTTTTTTATGCACAACAACTCGCTACGTGTCACCAGTCACGTCCCATTATTTAGTTTGGGGACGCCACTGTTTATTATATCCAGCGATATAGAAAATATTAGTTCTTACTGATCAAATTGATGTACTAAATATCTAGTAATTTGTTAACTGTGGAAAATTATACCTACTTACTTGTTTGCTATATTTGCGTCTTAAGTAAACATAAAGGTGAGCTTTAGGCTATAAACGCAAATGTAGTGATTGTTGTGAGTTGAAAATCGAACCCACAATCACTCTGGGTGGTTAACTATTTTCATTTTCTAACTTCTCTGAAATTTCCTTACTTTTAAAAGAATAAAATAGAAGTTTAAAGATGATTTAAAGTAACTAAATAATTTACGAAGATTTTCTCTCTCTCTCTCTCTTTAAAGTCTAACTTCTTTCTAAATTAGTGATAAAATAGTGTTTAAAATAATGATTTTCATTTTTACCAGAAGATAATATCTCTTGAGATATTAGAAAACCATATAAAAAAACCGCAATCAAGCAAGTCAAATATATAATAAAAGTCAATTATATAGAGTTGCTCAAATAGGTAGCCACACCTGATTAACGAAGTATTACTCATAACTTTATAATAAACTTCATTCCACGCTTTGCCATGACGTGTATAATCAAAACAAATAACAAGCTTTTGCTCGAGATCTGTCTATATCTAACAAAAAAATCTTCCGGAAAGAAATATAAATTAATTACAGTTGATAAGTCATGTAATTTACTGGTATAGAATGTATTCTTTGTTTATACGTCTACAATAACTTGACCTGGAGCTTCAGGTCTTGTCAGGTGACTTTTGACGTACGGAATCCTAAAAATGCTAATAAATAATAAAATCACAATTTCACTAATATCAAATGCAAAAAAATATTGCGTAATTTTTAATCTTTTTACAATTACAATTAAAATAATAAACAATTTACTTTATGTTAAGAAATATTTATTTCTTTGGTTTTAAATAGTGAGTGAAATACGCGGGAAGAATGGAGCGAAGCCTTCTCAAGTTATTTTATAATAAGTATCTAGTATAAGTATTATCTTTATTAAAGACAAAATATAAGTTAAGTTCCATTTTTCCATCGTAATTATCTCACTATTACTAATTAATATTTTAAGAATTCTCATATACAACATTCTTGCTTTCACAATGCGTGTCACTGACTGCACAAAACTTGTTCATTTAAAAAAATGTAATAAATTATGAATTTTTATATTCTATAGGTATAACAATCTCAGGTTTTAATTATCCACTTTCATTTGTTTTCATGTACAGTAAGTAACAGACATACCTACAAACACACAAGTTTTCACATTTATATTACAACTGGATAATGTAAACAACTGTCGTGTACCCTTGAAAATGACTTATAGCATGCAATTCACTTATAGCATATGATTCATTGTCTTTTTTTTAAATGTAAGGGAATCAACTCAGCAAGGCATTCAAATTATGCGGCGTATTTCTACTTCTTTCATTCTTGGCTTGAATTTCAATAATTATATCGATACTGAGACCATCGTGGCGCAGGCCTAGCGAGGAAATGAAATATTTAATATTTTCATTTCCTCGCTTTGGTTACAAGACAAAGCGTTGCGTTGAGTTCCGCCATTCATCACACTCTACAATCGACTCAACATGCTTCGAGAATTCGGTGGAAAGTGGGGATGGGAAGTGTTTTAATAAGATCGAACTGTCGTAACACTAACCTCCCAGGTTCCCTCTACCTATCACGATATATACAGGATACTGCGTGAAAGTAAAATAATATTCATTACAAAAACCAAATCCATAATGGGTGTAAAGCGGACAAATACTATTAAGTTGAAAACGAATCTTACTCTCAGTCTTCTTTGACGGAGTATAGTGATGAACGTAAATACGTCAGTAAGTATTAAACAAATGTTGTTTTGTACTAGAAAAGCGAAAATCGGGTTAGAATCTGAATAGAACGCCACGTTGTCTGCCTGGAGTCGAGACGAAGTAGAATACATTTAAATTACGCGATTTTAAATTTTAATACTATATATACATAAGAGTCAAGGATAGTGGAGGAGAAAGTTTGCGCATAGTGTGTCGACCCGCAGACATATGGTGACCACGTGTTGCTAGCCCTCAAATTGTTAGGATTTTGCATTATTTAAGCTGTAATATATATTAGTTATATACACTATTCTATCAGATTTTAAGATATTTTTATATATATATATTTTTTGAAGTTTCACGGTTTTCGTAGTCGACACAAGCGGGGCGAAGTCTCTTTAAGACATTCCTTTCTCTCCGTTTCTGCTAAACTGTGTGATTACAAAGATACATGTAAATAATTTAAAACAAAAAACATTGACATTATAGATGAGACTGAGATTATAAATACAAACTTAAGCGAAAACTATATTGTAATATAGGAAATAATAAGTATTTTATTTACTTTAAACTAAGTAAGTTAAAAAATTCAGTCAAATTATTGATATTTACATATACTTATATATTTACTATTTAAAATCCGTTATTTTTTGAGTCGGTGCCAACGTTCGTTGTATTTAGTAGTTATTTTCTTGGCTGATACCGACGTTGAAAACGTAAATCTTCAATTTATTAGTCAGTGAATAATACTAATTTTAGGTCTTCAGAGCATTTGAAAATTTAATATATGCGATCAATTATCTGATTAGTTATTTCGAGAAATTTTATGCCAAATAATAAGCAACCTACGGGTTGTGGTTAGTTTTGATTTATAAATATATTTATTTCTTATTGCTCTTCCTCGTTAACCAGTCCTCGCTATTTAAAAAAAATGTCCATCGGTATATCAGTTTGTCTGTCCGTTTATTTACGCTAATCTCAGAACCGGCTCCAGAAATAGCAAATTCACATCAATATAAAGTATTTGGTTCGACAAAATTCCTACTTGAAATATTATTAAATTGGCTTTAGTTGGAATACTAAAATACTATTCTCTTATATATAAAAAAAAAATAAGAGGCAACCACAAAAAAAAACACTGAATAAAACAAATCTTATATTTAATAATTTATATATTAAAATTTTTATACAAGCACTAGATGCCGCATGAAATTAATTTCACCAATCAATATGAAAACTTGGACTTGGAAATTTAATAAAGAAAATACATTACAATATAAATATAATTACAAAAAGTCCATTGGGTTGAGATAATTGTATTTACATAATATGATTATTCAATTTTTGGTGTTAGCATCTGGAGGTGGGAGGCGGAGTCTTTCGGCGAGCTCATGTGGAACATCCAAGTAAGTCCTTTCTAGGCCTACTGTGAGAATCAAGGCCCTAAGTCTGTCAACTTCTATGTTATCACCTTCGCTTGACCAAACTGTCATTGAGGAGTTCAAGCTTGCAGTTTCTCTAAGAAGATCTAGTAGAAACGGTTGGCTGTTTGATGCTAAACCAGCCCGGACCTTTAGAATTTCAGAGTGAATATGTAAACGTTTAATGTTTATTGTAAATGAAATGACAAATCTTTTGAGGTTCACAAATATATATACAGCCTTCATATAGCTGTGATGGTTAAATAAATACGAGATGATTGTGAGTTTCGTTTTACCCCAAAGAAATGTATATATTTCAAATATATATGACACTCCCGTCTATAACGCCACGTGACGTGAGACAAAAATTACTTACCGGGAATGTAACAGTTTGATTGATACGTTGCTCATTGACCAATCGTAGCATCGCTCCGATCTGGTCTCTACTGTATTCACCCTCAGTTATATTCCCTCCATAGTTTGTCGTCCACCCTATTGACAGCACCGCACGAGGATGTTTCATCCCAAGTTGTATGAATTTAACTGGATCTACAGGTTTGGTCGTGGCTTCAACAGGACCAGGCAGGATGTCAGCGTTCAACCATAAAGGGAAGGTGACCTGTGTACACAGGTCAAATGTTCCTGATTGTGTATTTTAAACATTTATTTCTTTATTTTTCTTATTTTAACCTTCATGCTGCATAAGAGAAACTTATATCGGGATATGTTGTTATCAATTTTCGTCCAATATTCTAGATATTGCGTGTTGAATGGGGAAAACTCATCGCCGCTATTTGTGTTTTTACCGGAGCGAAGGGACAACCGATGCGCTTTAGTAATAAATCCAATCTCTATCTAAGGTCATATTTAAGGTCAATATAAAATAGGTTACGTTCACATGCAAAAGTAACTCTATGAATATATTATTCTATTAAGAACGGAAGGACATACGAAATTAGGTCTGTATGTCTGTCTTAAAACAATCTTATTAGAAACGAAGATTACGATGCAAAGAACTTAAATGAAAAATTCACACGCCTTGTTATATTTTATTTATGTTATCAGAGTGCACGGTGAAGACGTTAATGCTACTGTATTGAAACCATTATTCGTTCATAAGGGCGGAAGTTCTATATTTTATCATGGTACTTATTTTTACAGCAATAAGGTCTCTTTTCTTGGTAGCAAGAGGTTTTTTTGATTTAATTGCCCAAATGTGTTCAAAGTAATTAGAGCTTAACAAGCTTATTTATTATGATGACTCATGGGTAACTTAGTTGTTGGGATGGTTTAATTTTTAAATTATGACAGTAGGTGACGACATAAAGACTGACATTTAAGCGATTGAAATCGATTATTGTTCGCATTTGATCTAGAAGAAATGATATATTTATAATATATCTGTAATACATCTGTTATCGTGAGGTCGCCGCTAGCCAGCTTGCCATTGTAAACGCGACGGTTGTGGGTTTAATTCCAATTCGGGAAAATGCAATATTTTCATTTTACGCTCTAGTAACAACGCCACGTTCTGCCACACAGAAGATATTGTCTCGAAAACTAGGCGTAATGTATGGAAGGGAGAGTTCTCTACCCCGCCTCAAGTGGATCAACAAATTCATTGAATTATAATAATATTCACCCTACTTCTCCCGCCGGAATTTCAAAAATTACTTTAAAACAATGCCTCAATATACTATTAGTGTAAGTTACGAGCTCTTTATAATGTTTTTAATGTTAATATAAACGTTTACTTTATTATCTGTTGTCGGCCCATCTGTTACACATAATGTGTTTTATGAACGAAAACGAAATCAATGTAGACTACATTGAATACATTTTGTATTCAAATATAAAACGTTGTGAGTACAAAAATCTTACTCAAATTTTCTTAAATTATTTAACTGTCATTAAGATTTACAAGTATTATTATTCATTTTGAATGACATAGTTCGATCATTCAAGTCAGCATATATTAAGAAACTATTTAGTATAGTAAGGCGTTGAATAAATTTATATATAATTGTATTATAATCGAATCCACAAGCGTCGTGGTTACAGTCAGAAGGTATCGCACCACAGCTTATAAATAAAAAAAAACAGTCTTATAATATAAAAAAAACAATACCTCGGGCCTAGCAAACGGCGCTATAATTTCCTGTGCCTTTTCAAACGCTTCAATACTTTTGAAGTCCAATTTAACTCCTTTCTGCTTAGCATTCACGTTGTTATACTGTGCGACGCCAGTGAGGAAATCGGCTAAAGTTAGATCCGAGGTCGTAGCTGGAGGGTGGGCCATGATTGGAACAGGAGGTCCATCCTTCCCTTTTAAATGACCAACAACGACGTCAGCTTCCAGCATTGATACTTCACCTGTAATATATAATGATACAATTGTATGTAGATAGAATTATTTTTGGAGCTACATATACATGATACTTACACATTGCTTGTTAAAACTGAATTAAAATTATAATTTTATAAGCAAAACTTAACATACGGAAATCAGAGAATTTACATACTCTTTAAGCCCATTTAGACATAGTGGTGTTCAAAGTTAAATTTATATGGATCAGATAGAAGAAACATCCCTTTGTAAAGTGTAATTAGAATTTTCTGGATTTGAACCTACTAATGTTGGTAGAACGTATATTTTCTGTACTAAATAATGTACCTATTAGAAATATTTTTAATTTACTTTGCCCTATTAACAAGACACAGTGCGGCGTGATGATCGCCACTTAATGTCATGAGGATTCAGTGGAAAGTAATAGAGTTAATAGCACTATTTTCCTTCTATTCTACTATGTGCGGAATAAAGCGTGAAACTATTAAAAAAAACCTGCATTGAATACTATTTTTAACCTTTATTATTTAACAATTGCAAGAAAAAAAACTTATTTCACAGCTAATATATGCAATTTAATTCTGAGAATAAGTAGTTGCGAGTTAAAGAGAATAACATAAACTCCTACCGATTTACACATGAAAGTGTGGGTTACGACTATAATTATAATTAACAGTGCTTCTAAGAACGCAATGGGATCCGTCTAGCCATTTACGCGCAACAGCGATACACACATACTAGAACACGCTGTACAACTGTTGTTTCTACAATAATTGGCTTTTAAAGTAAATTAAACACTTAAGTAAATTGCTGGATATCTCAGTAATAAATATCTCTGGGAAACATAAATACTCATATACTAACTTTTTTTTAGCTTCACACTGTATTCCGCAAATAGCATGGTGGGCAGACAGAATCTGAAAATCTAATGTTAAGATACTCCTTCTCCATTAAGGTATTTCTGTCACCCACTTGATGCAGCGCTTTGCCTTGACATCAGAACCAGGCCAGCCAGCGAAATGAAAATATACTATGCCGTGTGATCCCGACCCTGGTACTGTTGGTGTCGTAAGTAAGTACGTACATGTAAGTACATGTGGTAGAGTCACATCGCCAGTAATGGCAATACACATGTGACTCGACCGGATTAATACAGCCCCCGACATGTAAGCCGGCGTGATGTAGTGGCTTTTGCTACTGCGTTTCGCATTAGGTAATGCCGGACCCCGGCGCCCAACCCAACCTCCTCAAAGGCCGGCAACGCACATGTGGCTCCTCTGGTCTTGCATGGGGTTGTGGTTGTGCCTTACTATCAGGTGACCCGAACGCTCGTTTGCCGTGTCCTTTACCATAAAAAAAAATTCTTCGAGTGGGAATCAAGCCCACAACCCGTCGGACGTTTGTGCCCCTGCGCCACGACTAGCCTCCTGATCTACTAACTTGTTATAAAAAAATGGTAAATCTTGAACATTTCGAGTTGTTCCGAGAGTTCTTAATTTCGTCTTTGTTATTATATCCCAAGGTCATAGTTAATAATCCAAGGAAAGGAAGGAAGGAAGGAAAGGAAAAGGAAGGACTACATAATATGTTTATAAATTACATTTTGAATATAAAATCGAATTTCATACTTACTTGCTAAGGTTGCCTCCAAATATGTTTTGTTGTTTACCGCGTGTGCCCATGTTACTGTTGCAAGATTTTTCATCGCTTCTTCGTCACCGAAAACCAAGGACGCTAAAAAATATTTAACAAATTATTTTTCCATAATTAGGTATAAAAGATTCTACGAAATAATAAATATCAATATTTAATAATTATAAGTGTTAACATTATGTAGCCATAGGAAATAATTCTATAACTACGTTATGTTAACGCTCATGGCAACATTATTTAACAAGTCGAATGACGTTTCATTTGTCAAGCCGGTGAATCAGCTGTAAATATCTTTATAACCTTGAAAATATTACAAAATTAAATCAAGTTCACGCTGTATCCCGCACACAGGAAGGAACCATATGGTAGGACACTCCGTTCCCCGCTTTCTGCCGAATTCTAGGGGCATTGTGTGTTGAGTGACTCGAAAATATTATACTACAGAAAAGGAAATCGTATTGTAATAGTTTCAAAAACAAAGTGAACTATCATTTGATTTATAAAAAAATATTTTAGAATTATTTAGAAAACACAAGTAACGAAGCTTTAGACATGTATGTAAATAACAAACCAAGTTAACCTTCGTACCAAAGGTGACAGAATCAAATGACAGTTGCGTTCCGAAATACGATAAATACATTTTTATGACATATAATTGATAATTATGGTAACATATAATTTATGGATGATAAATTCTAAAAATTTTTAATAAAAAAAATACACTTGCGTTATTTGAAGTAATATAAAATATAAATATTTTTTAAGTATTCTTAATGTCTATTTCTTAGTGGCATTAACATAAATCAGTAAATAACATGACACTAAGAAATTGACGTTATAGTAGGACTTACAATAGAATTGTGATTATGTAAATATATATATATATATATATATATATATATATATCATTACGTAATTGTTTATATATAATTAGGATTGAGATTTTTATTTTTAGACACATCACTAACGGCCTAAGATTTTAAATGCTTATAAAGTTATTATACTATTATGAAAATAAAATGAAAAACGGGGCGACTCATTATAATCAATGACAAGCATTATAATCTAGATTGAAATGCAGTTCACGGCGTCTCAGAGTAGAACAAGCGTTGAGACACTTCACTCTCCGCTTTCTGTCCGAACATGAATCCACAACCATAACTTTAACACTCAGACCTGTCTGCCACTACTCTACGATGGGCGCAACGTAGCTATTAAATTAGATTTTAAATGTTTGCCTTAAAATTAGACATACTGAAAATCCACACAATATGTCGATCTAGATCTGAACGTAAACACTGTTTGATGTGCGATCGTGGGACGGCTTTCCACGATCGCACATCAAACACTGACGAGAATTTTCCTTTGATATTTATTCGTGGTTTCAATTAAAATATGAAAATAGGTCATTACACTAGATCTACGTATATATAGATAATAAATTTTAATGTAAAATATTTTTGTTTATCTGTCAATAAGGTGGTGCGATAATGTATTTAAGAGAAAGATAAATCGCAATAATTTTAACTGTAACCAATCCAGGAGATAATTTGAACTAAACTATACCGCATTCTCTATATACTTGTTCTCTACAATAATTGTGTCAAGGGTGAATCAATATGTATAGTATTCCGTTCTGTATGTCATATAGGTAAAATAATTGTTGTCACCATATCGTTAGTACTACTACGGTTATGAGTTCAATTTCCACTTGAACTAATTAATTATAATGAATTTCTCGTTATTGTATACAGACAAAGCGCGGCGTTGAGATTCACCACTATACGCAATGTCCTCAAAATTAGGGCTAAAAATGGAAAATATTTTGCTAGTAGCTTCGTCTCTACATTGTCGGATCGGTGACGGTAGAGATTTATATAAATGTATATATAAATGTATATTCATGTATATATAAATGTAAATTCATATTATAATGTTAAGATCATAACAGAAATTTTTTACTACAACTATAATTTTATTTGCATACCGCCCTCTTTTCTAAATTCCCGAAACCGCACTCAAACTGCAATATGTTTCGAACATGAGATCATCCGGAAACGAGATCTCGAGTGGCCGAATCACTTTTAGACGAAATTGTATATTTTTGAATAACATGTGTGTTTATTGTGTAACTCGTCAGTTATAAAAATAATATCATGTTAAATTTCTGACCGATAAATTTATTTATTAAGACAAATCAACGCTAATTTTAGTTTTCGCGATTCCTACATAATTATCTATGTTATATATATATATATGACTTGTGTAAACTCATATGTCAAATATGTCAAATTATGATCAAGTTTCCTTGTCATTTTAATTTTGCTTTTAGTATCTATTTCCTTTGTTTTGATTCGTCTATCGAAAAAAATTGAATAATGAGATATTTCAACAGCTATCAGTTGTTTTTAATATTTAATTTAATTATTAATTATCTGTAATGCAAACTCTAATGCTATCATGCCACAGTTGGAACATGCCTAACTAAATATCGAATAAAATAAATAAATCAGCTTCACGCTGTATCCCGCACACAGCAGGGTAGACAGAGGGATCCTAGTGTTAAGACACTTCGTTCTCCACTTTCCGCCGAATTCTGGAGGCATTGCGTGTTGAGTGGTGTATATTATATTCTTTTCGAATTCTTTTCTCTTTTTTTAATAAATTATATATTATAACATTTTTATTTATTTAAATGGTAAATTTCCTTACCATCATACTTTAAAATAATTTTCAATAAAAACAAAATTCAACTTTAATAACTACGATTAATTAAAATATTAATAATTAATATATATAAAATAAGAAGCAAAAAATTACCTGTAAGAAAAAGTAGTAGTACAGCCAACATTTTGCCCTCTTCTACACTCGGGGAGTCAGCGACGGGCACAGGATAGTACTTACATCGGGCAATAGGAATAATGATCCAATTTAAGACGGCTATTGTCGCGAATAAGCAAATTGGTGACACTTCAAGGACTACGGGGATAAGATTTTTATCTAACATGCTTCTCGACTTGATTTTGCTCGGTTTTTAATATATTTTTTTATTTATTAAAATGTGAGAGCAGTGGTGGTGCTGAGGTACAAGCATATAGCGGTAAACGCAAAAGGTTGTAGGTTTGATCTTTACTCTAGGAAATGATATTTATTTAAATATTTTCATTTATTTTCGCCTTAATGGAACCGGAGAATCTGAACACTGTTAGTATCTCAGATTACCTCTGCCTACCTTAGGCCTGCCTACCTTACATTAAAAAATAAAAGCATGTTTTTTCTTGGCTTACATCAACCTACACCTATACTTTGCGCCTGGATACTCCGTTCTACCATTTCCACCCGAATCCAAGATATTCCGTTTTCAGTGGTGTCTCTCCACGCCTCTCTTTTTTTTCACACTAGTGAAATGAAAATAAAATTATTATATTTCTTTCTTTGAGTCTTTTGAGTTTTATAATTTTGATTTTTAGGAAAAGTTAGAAAAAAAATAGAAAAAATATAGTTAGAAAAAAATATTTGATTGTAAAATACCTACTATCTACAAGTATTTGAATCACACAATTTTCTGTAAATGCACTAAGCAGAAGAATCATACGTTTCTATACATACAACATGTCTTGGATATATTAGTGTTAGCGGATTTGATAAACATTCAAGTACGAGATTACGTATGTATCAAGATAAATCGAGTTAATAGCTGACAATCTAATAGAGTTACTAGTCTTATGTACTATTCCAGGGTAAACATAAAATTGTAATTTGTATCATTTTTTTGTGCATCTCACGTATGTTGAACAGTAGAGAAAGAGAGCCTAAAGAGAACTTATCTAAAGATATCGCGCCAAATTACAGAACCGACACCAAATTGTCAAACAAATTGAAAGAATACATTGCACCTTCGGTAAGACTAAAGCATAATACATTAATATTATAAAGATGAATAGTCCGTTTTGTTTAATGCTTTAATTTCAGGAACTACTGGGTCGTATTGTAAAATTATTTTGCGTTTATGTTCATTGATTGAGAAATGCTATATGACGTTAATCGTTCCGACGTAACCCCTTATACCTGCTCTCGTAACATGCCATCAAGTGTTATAAACAACCCTTAATTATTTATATTTAACCGCGTGGGCGATGCTCCAGATAAGACCTAACTCGGTAGGGATTTGTATCTCTGAATAAAAAAAAGGGACGTGGTGGTCCGTGCCAGAGTAATTTTACGAACAATAAATTAAGCATGAAAAACAAAAAAAAAACCTTCACACGAATAGCTAGAATAGAATATCTATTCAAAGTCAAGTTACAGGCCCTCATAGAAAATATCTCTAGATACGGCCATGGGAGCAAGTTTTCATTTTTATAAATCTGATGTATTTGTATAAAATTATTGAAGAGATAAAATATAACTTCTAAGGAATAAATTATCTGCACATATAGGTACATACTCAACTATAACTCTGTGCAATGAATATATCGTATTCCCTTTCATCCTATATATCATCCTATATATAAATATAGGATGAAATTCTAAAGATCGTCCTGTTATATTGAAACTTCCATATGTAGTCCAATTATTGCATTTTTCAATTAAAACTGCGTTTAACTTTGACCTCTAAGTCCGCTTTAGAGGATGACCCACAGTTGTACACGTGTGGGTACCCTTTATGTTTATCAGATGTTTCTAAAAAAAGCAGGCTGGCATTCAGATATTTTGTCATATTGACTTTGATATAAATTATTTTAATTTTATAGGGCATAAAAGGTAGAAATAAGAAATAGCCTAGTGTAAACTATATTTTCTATTTTCACCGCGAGAGAGACGAAAAAAAATCTCAATACATAATTTTATCAAACTTACAATGATCGCATTTATAGTAGGACATAACTCATCCCTCATATGTCACAGTGTAAATAAGATGAAAGAATAAACAGATTTTATGAAATAATACAAACAAATATATTATATAAAATCTTTATTTTATATTATTAATTTTATAATATTATTTCATGTTCCTTGTAATAAGCAATAGAAAATATACAAAATATAAACATAGCTATAATATTATATCAGACGCATAAATATTTTAATAATACATAGACGTTTAGATAATTTTTTCCTCTTAATTAAAATTCTATAATAATACTAAAATGTAAGAAATATGATATCATTTATCAAATATAACATTTTTATATGATTATTCAGATGGCTGTACCTTATTATTATTATATTTAAATGTGTTTATATTTAATAATTCTATTAAGTATTAAAATAAAATCCGTCATGAGATAAACAGCAAAGTGACCATAAATATACATAAATGATGATGTAGATAAATTAATTTTTCAAAACTAGCGTCCATATAGGTACATATTAATATACCTTGGTCTTTAGTTTTTCAAAATATCGATATCAACTCTCTTATAAGTTGAATTTTAGCTGCAATCTCAAGAAATGGGAAAAATTATACAAAATCAATTTTATAAAAAAAATACATATAAAATTTCACTGAAACACTTGCAGTTTTATTATATTATTATATTGCATTAAAATAGTATTTATTTATAATAACATATTTTTTTGAATATGAGAGAGCATTGGAATGCCATTGTCCCTGTAACTTATATAATAATTTTAAATCTAATATTAAAACAGATGTAGAACTTTGTTTTTGTTATACAAGCTTACGTGGGCACACGTGTGGGACTGTAAATGCAACGGTTATATGATCGATTTCCACTCGGAGAAATGATCCTTAATATTTTGACTTCCTCGTTCTGGTACCAAGGCAAAGCGCGGCGTGTGAGTTCATACTCATATGGGAATCGTAAGTTAAATCGACTTTTGCTTTAGCTAAAAATTATTCTTTTTGAGGTTCACACTGTATCCCGCACACAGCAGGGTAGACAGAGGGAACCTAGTGTTAAGACACTCCGTTCCCCACTTTCTGCCGAATTCTATAGGCATTACGTGTTGAGTGGCAGAACTCAATGCCGCGCTTTGCCTCGACACCAGAGCGAAGAAATTGAAATATATAGCGTAGAAAAACTTATTCAAAATTGTTTTTTACATTAGGTTTGTTTTATATAAACCACCATCATATCCATATCTCTTTAGGTTAAATGTCAAGAATATTTTTTATTTGTAATTATTTTTATTTGTTGATAATAAATCTTAATATGGTATCAAGACTGTGTGATTTTTTACTTCATTTTTAAATTTCTGCTTCAATTAGTACGAGATTGTTAAATATAACTATTAATTTGGACATACATATCCTAAATATACATTTATTTTAATAATAATATAACCTTCCATAAATGATATACATACGTAAGTATAAAGGCAAGTATCTATGCGACCAGGCTCATTATTTATATTACCATTATTTAACAATTTAATTAGATGACACGTTGAATTTTAAAAATTTAATTTAATAAAGGAACAAAACACTTGAGTCAAAAATAACTTTCGAAAAATTTTTTCAAAAACACAACAACTGCCAAACATTGACTTGACTAGAGCTATACAATTTTTTTCGAAGTCACGAACACAATACATCAATTTAAAAACACACATTTACATAGAAATATTTTTTAGCGTGTTTTTTAAAATGTTCTTCCACACTAAAACAATATTTTTAGAAAGAATAAACAAATTTAAACGTAGAGGGATTTGAACCTGTGCGAGGTCTTAAACGGTTAGAATCCCACGATGTTAATTTCGTTATACGTCGAAAAAAAATATTTTACATAGAATTCAATTTAATTTCCGCTTCATCCTTTGGTTTTTCCGATACCGCTTCCTCGGGCTTGCTATATTGAGATTTCTTTGCGAAACAAGTTACTATTATGATGAATGTAAAGAAAACTGCTGCGCACGCGCATACAATTCCACCCCATTCTAGTATTGAACGAACTGTTTTTAACTCGGAAATGATGTCATCAGTCACTTTAACTCGCTGTTCCACCCAGAATATAGGGAACATCATTTTTGGCACGTTTTCGTAGAGACTGGAATATAGAAGGATATGCTTAGTAATAATTAGCATGACTAAACGATGAAAGAATGTGGCTTAATATGTTACATTTTTAATTTCATTCTTTATTCCCAATTACTATTGGGGCTAACACTGTCATCAACTTCTTCATATATATCCTTCGAGGGGTCCTGAGGCTTTTTTGTGACCCTCTTCCAGTATATCCGATATTGTGTTTTCCAAGGTCAACCGAGGTTGTCACTTTTTAATAAGTAATTTAAGAAAAACGGTCGGACTAATGTGAAAGTAGATGGAAATAATATTTGTTTTCGTAATTAATTATAATATGTAAAATAATTATTAAATAAAATATTTAATTTCCTTCTTAATTTACAAATTAATTTTGTTTTTTATAATAATTACATATCAAAATTTATAAAATTAATCTTTTACTTGTAATAAAATCGTAACGGGTCGGTGTACCTATATGGAATGGTGCCTTTGTTACATACTAACATAATATTTAAGACATAAAAGACTATATATTTTTTTTATTTTAATTATTTGTTATTATCGAAAATTCTTTAATTGATACTCACGCTATATTAGGATTTGGTTCTATATACACATTGAACTGAAATCTTCCAGCTACGTCCAACGGTACTCCTAGCCTCTGTAAGAGCAATAAATTAATTAATTAATAGTAAATTACTATTTTTCACTATAGGTATTGTTTGTTTTCTTTGTAAATCAAATAATTAAGAGGACAATAAAAATATATCTTAAAAGCAGACTGAATTTAGAAAATCATTTATAACTGACTTCCGAAATGAGTTATTTTTTTTCTCCATCTATTTTTAATTTGAAAGAGCGTACTTTCATTTGTCTTTGCTACCAAGTTCAAGGATGAATTTTGAATTGTAATCAACGCAATCTTACAAATCTTATAGGCTCGTGCTACGTGTTTCATATAATTTCTTAAAATCAACGGATATCATAATTCTCATCTGATCATAGGAGACGCCACCCATAAATGGTAATTAGGTAGAGGCTATTTTAATAGGGTAAAAAATCTATAACTTACAGGTTCAACAGCAAAATAGAACGAATGTAAATCAGGATCGGGATTCAAACCGTGGACTCTCTCCCTCAATTCCGGATCCCCATACAAAAAGTGTGGTAAAGAGAGGAATGAAGGACTTCCGAATCTACACGCAGATACATTCATAACACCGCCCCATAAACATTCGCCATTACAAAAACATGTATTTTCTTTGGTACTAGTTGCTGAAAAAAAATATAGGTATATATCTGATTACAAACGTTTAACAGAATATCGCAGTCAATTGATATAAAATATGTCATGAATTTGGGCAGAAAGAAAACGATCAAAAATTAATAAAGCATAAAGCTGAATGTGAGAAACATCACATTGATTCAAATTCATAATTTGCATTGCGCATAGGCACAAAATGTGACTGTAAACGCAACAGTTTGTGGGTTCGATTCCCACTCGAGGAAATGAAATATTTAATATTTTCATTTCTTTGCTATGGTGTCGAGGCAAAGCGCGGCATTCAGTCCCACCACTCAATTCGCACTGCCTCCAGAATTGAGGAACGGAGTGTCTTAATATTAGGTTCCCTGAGCGAGGAAATGAACGTAATTCATTCCCCCAAGTGGAAATCGAACCCATATCTATCGTATTTATAGTGGACGGCGTTGGCCACGACAACCTAAAATCAAATTCACACTGTATCCCGCACAAAGCAGAATAGGCAGAGGAAACCTAATGTGAAGGATACTTCCACTTTCCACCGAATTCTTGGAAACATTGCGTGTTGAGTGGCGGAACTCAACGCAGCGCTTTGCCTCGATACCAGAGCGAAGAAATGGAAATATAAATTTAAATAGATATATCTCTTCCTCGAGCGGGGATCGAACCCTCAACCAGTCGATTTTGCAGCACACTTTGTACCCCTGTGCCACTGCTGTTTTATATGTGCTGTTTTATAAAATAATGTAAAGATAACTTACAGTTATCAAAACTTATTTCGGTCATAGCGTATCTAATAAAGGGTAGACCGTCAAAATCGCCATTGTCTTCATATTCAAGATTCACTGTCCTACATAAATCTGGCATGAAGATAGTAAGTGGCGCATTCTCTGAGAGATTGTGTGGCATGAACTCGCCTCCACTACCTGCTATCTATTAGAAAGAAAAAAAGTTATTTTTCTAAATAAATATCTGTATTGAAAAGTCCATTTATTCAGATATCTGCGGTAAAAGTTACTTTGGATACTTAGAGTGTGTAATACTCTTATTTTCATTTGACCATACAGACGTCGCAGTCGAAGTTAATTTAATTATAATTCTGTGACATTCAAATGACCTTTGAACACTCTCCTTCGTAGTAAGGCAAGCTTTCATAGTTGTTCCACCTCAATATCTGTCCTGGTAGGGTTCCAGCGCGACTTCCTGACGTCACTTCGACCAAACCCTCAGTGTCCATTGAATTATTTCTCTGAAAATCAATTGTATTTATTTAATAAATTATTTTTATTTTTTATAACTTTAATATAAAATAAGTCCGTGCTTATCCATATGCACTCAGCAGCACATAATAACACAAAATACACCACTAAACGATTTAGTTTTTCTATATATACTTAGTAAAATTTAGTTTTTCAGACGATTAATAATATCTGCACTGCATCAATCAATACATTTGTTCAAACTTTTCAATACAACCACTTATTTATCTATACTAATATTATATTCAGGAAAGATTTGTATTTTTGTATGTATGTTTGTATTTTTTTCACACAAAATCTACCGGACCGTTTTCATAAATTCTTTCACCACAGAAAGCTGCATCTTCACTAAGCAACGTAACAACATATATTACATTTAAAAAAAAGAGATCCGTAATAAATCTGCAATTATGAAATCCAAAGTGTAAAAAAATTAGTCACAAACATATTATTCATACCTCTGTATTAATCTTTATCTCTCTATCTATCTTTATTTCTTAAAGGTAATTTCAATACCAAAATTTTTTAAATTTTATTAAAATCGGTAAAATATAACGGTTCAAAAAATATAACGAATTAAAAAATGACAATTTAAAATGATAATGAATATGTAATAATGAAATAATGCGGATGTGGCTTGCACAGCGTAGCCATCCGCAGAGTCATCCACTCTGCGATGGTAGGGAGATACATTCATATCTTCACTAAAATTATAAAGACAAGAATGATTCGATTTTTTGTTTCTTTGATTCAATTGAATAATAGTTTTCACATTAGAAATCTTAAGTGCGATGCAAGCGTATATTTTATTTATTAAAGCTGGAATTTAATTCTGTGTACTTATTAAACAAATAATTCAGTGCATAAGTTTAAGCGGGTGAAGCCGCGAGCTGGTCACTAGTAGTGTAACAAGACAGAGGCGATGGATGGTCAGTAAATGAAACAATCAGTCAAGTGTTTATTGGAATGAATTCTCAATATTTAGACATTGTGTTTTATTGAAATGGAAATTATTGAGCAAAGTACTAAAACAATTTTGAGAAGTACAAATTGTTACGTTAGATAAAGTTTCAGGTATTTTATTTATATTATATTTATTTATAGTTTGATTGCCATTTATTTATATTACTTATTCCACATAAATCTAATTCAGCTATATCTATATTATATATTGATAATGCAGTGCACTGATAATGCATTCTATATGATATTTTACAAAGGAATAGGGTAAGTTAGTCAGTCAGTCAGTCATGGCGCAGGGGCACAAGCGTGTGATCGTAAACACGACAGGTTGTCGACTCGATTCCCTCTGAAGGAAATTGTAAAATTAATATTTATATTTTCATCTCTCTGGTAACGAGGCCAAGTGTGGTGTTGAGTTCCACCACTCAAGACACAATGTCTCAAAAACTCAGCTGAAAATGGGGAACGAAATTGTTTTGACGGGAACATAGTATCTTAACACTAGGGACCCAGTTTCCTTCTGCCTCCCCAGCTTTGTGCGGAATACAGCCTGAAGCTAGAAGAAGTAAAGTTTCACTTCAAAAGTTTTTCTTTCTAATTGATAGTTGACAGTAAAGAATAAAGTTAAATGTCATTTTCGAAAAAAATTAGTGATACGCAAAAATATTTAATATAAATAGCCTAGATATAATGTAATCACAACTTACCTCATAAAACAATCCAAATCTGTCTACAGGGGGAGCTCCCCCAGTAGTGCTAGCAGGTAGACTTTTGGCAAGATCTATTAGAGGGTCTTCATAGCCTTCAAACATCAGTTCCCCGGCTAACCTTGACACGGAAATACCATGTCCAAACATGGCTAAGCCCATAGATAAGCCTTTTTGTCGTATAAATCCCCAATGTCGAGATCTGTATATCGCTGACTGAAATGAAGATAATAAAAAAAACTCAAAAATCGTTTCTAAGATGATCAGTCTGAGAATATTCTCAATATCTTAATATAGAATATTTATTAAGATGATGGTTACAAATTCAAATTCATATAGGAAATTCTAATATCCTAATAAAAATGATAGGCGAAGACGAGAGCCAAGGACTAGGCCGTCGTGGCACAAAGGCATAAGGGTGAGACTCTAATGCAACGGATGTGGGTTCGATCCCCACTCAAGGAAATGAAATATTTATTTACATGTATTTTCATTTCTTTGCTGTGGTGTCGAGGCAAAGAGAGGCACTCAACACGCAATGCCTCCATTCAATTCAGCGGAAAGTGGAGAACGGAGTGTCTTAAAGAAATTTTTGTCGCTAAAAGACAATGAACAAAATTATTGAAAAGTGTAGACCTGAGTTACATCATAACTCTTATATGAATAAGTCCTTTTATTTCATGTCAAAGCGGCTCATACCAGAAACTAACGAGTATAAGAGGATTAATAGCAACGATTACAAAAATACGCTGGCGAATATAAAAATTGTTATACTCTAAATCTGATTTAGATTTAGTCCCATTACAAGAACAAAAAATGTACAACAAAATGTGTCTTTAAATGCTGAAATCAATAAATATTTTTCGATAAGGGTCTCGTTATAATGACGCAAAATTGAATGTCTAGGGAACTAATAAGTTTCAAGTAACCGTCGTGTAACATCTGGGAAGCTTCACATATTACTTTTTCTATCAAAAATAAAAATATATACAGAGTGCAAGCATTTAAAGTAGTGATGACAAAAACACTTTGTACACGTCAAAATATTGTTAATATTCATTCTAATAAATATAAATTTAGTGTATTTAGTATTTAAACTTATGTAACTGAGAACTATCGTCAGAGTCAAGCATGCACTAACCGGGTGTTGGTATCAAATAGGATCTACTCACAGCAGCGATGACGTTCAGAATTGTCACATTGTCCTGAAGAGTGCCGTTGCTTGCTTCGTCGTCAAAATACCAGCTTCGTTGCGTTCTATATGAAACCGAGTTATTTTGAGGGTGAAACGTTATGTTCACATGTTTTCTGTGCTCACGAAATCGATAAGGACCTGGAATGTAAATAAAAAAATTATGGTTTATTATTTTCAACAGGTTATTGTTTTGCAAGTTGAAGTGTGATTTTTTTTATTTAGCTTCACATTTTATTTAGAATCTACAATAATAGCGTCGCTAATTATCGTCATCATCAACAAAAAAAAAATGACTTATTCTTTAATAATCATCAATCTTGTTTTAAATCAAATTCGCAGAACAGTTAGTCATAATACATTAATAGCAAAAACATATCAACAATAAATAATACAGAAGTTATTACATACATAATATAGTTGAAAACATACTTTGTTTAATAGTAAATATAATATGTAATATAAATATTATATTTTTTTATTTGATTGTTTTGTTTTATTTGACTAAAAAGTTTCACTCTCATTAACTCTTAAGTTTAAGTTTAACTCGTAAGTTAAGTTTAACTCTTTTATCTTTAATGCTGGAGCAATTAGCTGATAAATAATATGTCGTACTTTATAAAACAACTAGCCCGCAACACAGTTTCCGCGAACTACACAGAGTAAAGATGCCAACTGAGACGCAGGGAACGCGTGGGTCTGTTATGTGACATTGTAGGTTCGATTCCCACTCGAGAATCTTTCCGATAACGAGGCAAAGCCATATACATTAATATAATGTGAACAGTCATATACTATTCAGTTTATATTTAGGTATAATTATCAAAAAAAATTTTGGAATATACAAGTAGGGAATGAAGTGCCCTAACAAAGAAAAGTTATAAAAATATAAAATGTCAAAAAAGATTTATTTGCTTAAACACATTACATTCTTGCCGTTTTGAGACGTCACTCTATAATGCAATTGTTTACGATATAATTTCTTTTTAAAGGGATTCTTTGTGTCATAATATTTACCTAGCAAAGACAATACGAAACTTACCAAGCTGCGTCAAATTTGGTGTTTCTTCAGGAAACCTCTCCGCATTGGTCCAATTGAAGAGGTAAACATCGAAGAATAAGGGCACTGAGGGCTCCACCCATTCTTTGTACGCCCGTGACGTCGGAGATAGCGTGATTTGCTGTCAAAATGTATTAAGAACGTTAAAAAAACATTAAAAATACATCATAATTTGTAAATAAACCTTTTCCCAAAAAACACTTTGCACCTAACGCCGCATTTTCCGTCCTTACTAGAGAGAGGAAATGAAACAAATTTACCTAATCCCCGAGTGCAAGGCAGACGAGCGTTCGGATTACCTGATGGTTCTTTTTTTTTATTTTTTTTATGGGAGAGGACAAGGCAAACGAGCGTTCGGGTCACCTGATGGTAACTGGTAACCGCCGCCCACTCAACTCAACGCAGCGTTTTATCTTATCAGAGAAGTATAATTAAAATATAGGTATAATCATTCCCTGAGTGGGGATCGACCCCAAAACCGTGGCGAATATTCAGTCATAACTAGTAACTATGATTAATCTCCCTAACCTTGATATCTACTGTCAATTAATCCAACCTAGCTCTAAATATGTATTGACAGAGGTCAATCGAACATATTGCGTTAATTGCAAATGCTAATAAGTTATTAGCTGCTATAAACAAGAAAGTACGAGTTAATCTTCATAGAAATTTACAATGAATACATTTGCAACAATGTATTATACTGTTAAAGTATTTTTTTGAGTGTTCTAGAAAGTGTAATATTATATTATTTTTACTTTAATCATCTCTAGTAATACATACATTTTGTTATTTCTTGTATAAACATCGCTTCCTTTCTTTACTATTTGGATTTTGTTGTTTCTATGTTTTCTCCTATTAACATTCAACTGTAACATGCACTTTGATAAGACGGTGTGTCGTAACATATGTTTTGATAAAAATAAACTGATTGTATATTGTAATCATTATATGAAATAAAGTAGAATATTTTAATACTACGCGTGATAGAAACATATAGAAAGTAAGGAGATAAGCTAAGATAGATTACATACTATAAGCATTATGGAAAAATAATATATAAAATACATAACAAAAATTCTCCTTCTTCTTTGCCCTCGCCTTATCCCGTTATACGGGGTCAGCTTTCTTTATCATGTGGCGCCAAGTATTTCGTTGACTAGTGTCTTCAGTGAGGTCTCCTCCTACTCCTTTTGTTTATAGCCATGGAAAGGCTAACTGCCTTTCCATGGCTATCACATACACAACAAAATCTTCGGATTTTCTCATGACGTGTCTGTACTATCTGCCGTAGAGTATATAGTAATGTGCCGTAGTTCATAATGACCTATAATACTAAAATTTATATGTAACCCTCGATTGGCGAGTCCGACTAGCACTTGATTGGTATTTTCTTTGTAAGGGAGTGACTTGATCCGTATAAATTGAAACAAAACTATATATTGAATATAAACAATAGAAAGTGGTTCGCGCACAACCCTTATTATATTTAATTATTATACTTAAATATATTTTTTTTACTTTGCGTTGCTATATTAAAAAAAATGTAAAAAAGTAAAAAAAGTGTATAACTTTACATACAGGATATAGATCACCAATCACGCCTTTAAAAATTTAAAATCCAGTCTTTTAAAATCTATTTATCTAATTTACCTAGTATAGGAGAAAGGAGAATACACAATTTATTTTATTTTAAGTAGACAAAGTTCTTTTTCCTGAGGTTATAATTAAAACATCAATAAATCTTATACAAATTAGTAATTAGTTGGAGTCCATTACATTAATATGATAAATTATTGCAACATTAAGTCGACGAGACTGATCTCTCAAGTATCCTTCAACAGAGGTGAAAAGATTATTAAAACACATAATTAAGATCTCGTGATCGTATTCCACTTGTTTTACATAAAAATTACTTCTCTGTTACCTATTATTATAAAAAAACTGAATGAATGGTGCAGTAAAATAATTGTTATAATTTTTCTTCATAATTAACATGTAACATGCTTACGCTGGTCGTTGCACCAACGTCGCCTAATGGGGAGTGTACCTATAATTGGATTTGGTTACGAATCCCATATCTCTTGTGGGGAATGGTTTATTTACTTTTATTGATTTCAGTATTACATTGTCCCATAAAAGGTAAAGGTAATTGATCTTATGATCAAAATTTTAAATTAATTTATAAAAAATAAAAATAAAAATTAACTGTTAAAAATTCACTCAATTTTATTTTTTTAATATTATAAAACTGAAGAGATTGTTTGGTTGAACGTGCTAATCTCAGAAAGAACTGAATTGATTTGAAAAATATTTTTGTATGGGATATAATCGAAATCGACGACTATATTACATTACGTTAATTTTTTCGATGTAACCAACTGCACCTACGTGACGGTCAGGGCTAGAATGTATCACTCACAAGATACTCACAGAATTAAAAACCGATTCAAATATAGCGTTCCAGGCAAGCGCTGTAGAGAGCGCCGCGATCCCACACAGTCCGGCCACGCCTATAGCGACGCGCCGACACTGCGGCGTGCGCCCACGCATCACGCACTGCTTTTTGATTTATCTGGAAAATATACACATACTAAATGACATTTTGTTAGCTTAAGACATCGTCATTATTCTCATTATATATACGTAATCAAAGTTTCAACAAAACTTGCTCATAAAGAAGATGGAGGCGAAATGGCGCTTTTCGGGTAATAGCGTTCACGTATGTAACACTGTCAAAATAAAACGTGGCAATACAATAATGCTAACTTAATTATAAATTTTCTTTCCTGTTAATTATTCGTAGTAACTTTTTTTTAGGTTGTAAGATATGCCGAGAAACTATCAAAAGATATACATCATCTTTGATTCACATGTCCAAAGATAAAATATAATCTAATTTGTCTAACCAATCTTATAAAAATATATTATAATAATGAAAGATGATTTTACATCAGAAGTAATGCCGATCACATTATGTTTATATTACTCTTATCAATTCGATCACTTTACGAATTATATACCAAATCTCTAAGGCCCCGCATTGCCACGAACACAATATGTCGCAAGGGACGCTATTATATTTATTGAAAACTACAGCAAGTGATATAATAATATAAACAGTAACTTCAAAAGTATGAGTTATTACTAGACATTTTTCTATTAAAAAAAATTTTACAAACATCATTAAATAAAACTAGTAAAAATAGTAATAGTAAACATTTAAATAGTACTAGTTTGATTAATTTTATTACATACATTGAAGTTTCATGTATAATATTCATTTACAATTTGTTAGTATCACAACAGAATACAGATAAACCGCAAAGATATATGGAAGTATCAAATATCTTATACAAGGTTAGAAAACTGATAAATTTACATAAACAAAAGAGACTATTAATTGTTTACGTTTATATGTTTATCTTGAGCTTTAAGCTGTGTCCCGCATGTAGGCAGGCAGGCAGCAGAGAGAACCTAGTGTTAAGACACTCCAATTTCTCCTAATTCTCTGTAAAAGATTGCAATGTTATTTGAAACAACGCATTTTTCTTACGGTTTCGGCATGAACTACAAATTAAATGTTGAAATGTTATAAGATCGTATGTATAATGAGTGGTATATCTATACAAGTTTAATTCGCGCGTGCGCGAACTCATGATGGTTTTTCTTTATTTTAAGATGTGTTCCACTACTTCGGTTTTAAACTAACTTATAGCTTAAATTGTGAACTAATATGTGCATATAAATAGTGCATTTTATATGGAATATAAAAGCGCTCTCAAAAAATAACTTCACTTTCTTTATATAATATTGCAAAATTCCGCAAAAAATATATATAATATTATTATAAGCTTATGTTTATAAATGGCTATTTACAATTTAAATTACATTAAGATATATTTAATAGATATAAAGAAAATAAACTTTACCGTTAATGGTCGTTACCCTCATAACTCCCTTAATTAAAGGATTAGAGCATAAAAAAAGTGGTGTGTCGCTATTTCAGTGCAGCTTTCCCAAGCTTATCGGGCTAAACAGTGTTCGGAGACGAGAACGAAAGCCACAAGTCACGAGGCTAACAAGCCACTCAACTGTTTTAAGTGATAATTAATACATAAACAAAAACCTGTTGAGGCCCAAAATTGTCAAAATACAGATTATAGCAAATTTTAAAACAGAAAAAATATTGAGCTGAGATAAGCGTTTCGTTTGTTTGTTTGTTTCGTTGTAACTCCTAACTACTCCTAGACTATTAAACCGACAGATCTGAAATTTTGCAGGAACGTTGTAGACGACACTGTGGTGATACCAGTGAATTAATAGCTTGGTGATAACTGTTATTGTAGTTTTTGAGTAAAAAGTTGACATGTATCCCACAGAGTTAAGCTGTGGAACGTTTTGGAATTCACGCGCACAGATTGAACTTTGAGTGTGAAAAAGCACCAAAGCGAAAAAATTTAAATATATAAATAAACATTTTATTTCCTCGAGTGAGGATAGAACCAACAACCAATCGATTTTACACTCACACTTTGTGCCCCTGAGCGACTGACCTCATTAATATACAATGTATTAAAATATATATTATATTTTTGAACTTCACTCTTTAGGTACCTCACTAAGAAAATCTAATCTAATAATCAGAAAGAAATCCCATTCATAGTGTTCGATCAAAATGCGATGTCGTGTGTTAAGTACCAGTTAAGTTATGCCGTGCTTTGTTTTTTTTAACACGGTAATAATATATATTAGGTCGATCTGTACTGTATGTAAGAAAATATGTAATGGAATCTAAGAATATGAATTACACGCACTTTTAATTGTTGTATCATCATAAAACTTGGCAATTATATTTGGATTAGATGATAACACAACATTATCGTACCATCAAACTGGTCTGATGATGAGACTCGAAGGTAGCTGATGGAACCTTGCCTACCTACTAGAACTGCTGACTGACTGCCTACTAGAAAACATATCAAGCTTGGGCCAGACCGACTCATACTTGACCGGTTTTTTTATGGCACAAGAAATTAACATGAATACTAAATATATACTAATAATATACATATTAATAATAAATAGTAATATTATTACACAATATTACTATTTATTGCGTTATGAGTGTAAAACGTGATAAATAATTATTCTATTACATAATTTATCTATTCATAATTGATTCACATGTAATTTTCCTTTCAGCTATAAGCACTTATAATACATATTTAAAAAATATATTCATGAGATCTATTCTTTTTAATAAAACCATATGCGAAAATACCGCTCGGTCACGTGTTCAATATAAATTTAAGAATGTGGTAAACAAATTTTGATGTGAATGTCTTTATAATAGGTTGTTATTGAAAGAACACTCACGCCTCTTTATCCTCGCAAAGCTTATCTCCCCATTTTCTACGGAATTTTGGAGGCATTGCGTGTTAAGTGGCAGAATGCAACGCCGCGCTTTGTCCTCGACGCCAGAGCGAAGAAATTGAAATATAAAATTAAATAAATATTTTATGTAGTCGAGTAGGGATCGAACCCACAACCTATCGGTGTTACAGTACCACTTTGTGCCGCTGCACCGCGACTGGCCTCAATAAAATCTTTACAAGGGACCCCGCGTATTTTAAAGCAGTCCCAACTCTTTGGGTATTTGCATAATTTCTAAATATACATTAATTAAATGGCAACATATATTTTTATATTATTTATCTCACAATATAACTTAATACTTATGTATGTGTAACATGGCATACACCAAGAGTCAATTTAAAGTCGCCACGTGTCTATACCACATCGTATTTACATGCGCTCTATTATCTAATATTGAAACGCAAATGAGTCCGATAGACAAATCTAAAAACAATGACTAACACATACATTTCTTACATTGTTCATTCATACATTGTTTTTGTTATTGAATAATTATCATTTCTAGATTATTTAAAACGATATAGGTACAATATTTAAATTAAAAAAATTAAATCAGCTTCACACAGCAGAATAGGCAGAGTTACGCCTTGGTGCCAGAGCGAAGAAATGAAAATATTAATTTATTCCCTCGAATCCAAAACCTTCAGGAACCATATTTGTATATGATGTTTTTTTTCTACAACAACAAATCTGAAATGTAAAAGTGCCTACGAATTTTAAAGTATGAATTTGGGGATAAAACGGCGAATTTGGAGCGTAATTGATTTATTTGAAGTAAAAAATTGCGAATTTTATATGGATGGATTAGAAGTTAACTTATAAATTAGGTCTTGATTAATGTTTAAATACTTAATGGTTGTAGATTCGATCCTTTGTCGGGGGAACGGTTGTATTTAAATTATTTTCATGTCTCTACTCTTGTAGACAAACTGTGGCATTTGACTCCGCCAGTCAATACGCTATATCTTAAAAATTGGCCGGAGAATAGCAAACCGAGTGCCTAACACTATGCTCCATCTCGTTACCTACTCTGCTATGCGGAAAAACTGCTTTTTTATTTTAACCAAGGTAAAATAAAAATCATCATATAGTATGTAAGTCAGGTTATAATTTAATTAGTCATTTTCCAATAAGACAACATCTCAATTCTCTGACAAGAACTAATATATCCGCTGCGTAGGCGCAACTTCAAACGTTGTTTATGACGACACACATTTACCTTGTTAAATTTAAGTTTTTTAAGACTTCCATGAGTAATTCCAAGAAATCCAATTAAAAATTATGGTATATATGAAGTCGGTGTATGTAAAAATTATGCGATATTGCCCATTTCATTAAGAATAGTGTGTCAACTACGTAAAAGTAGTGTGTCAACATTTCGCCATTTTTAAAATTTATGATTTGTGTCCTAATTTAACCTCACTTAAATTTTATTTAACATCTCTGTGTACAGATATAAAGTGTGGGTCTATCTTGAGATATTTGCCAGGTCTTGCAACGCTAAGGTCTAGGCAAGGAACCTAAGCGTTGAACTGAAGTTGACTGAACTGAAGTGGTAATAGCGCATGGGCGGTTTCCAAAAGGCACAGGATCAAATCCCGTTCCGTTCAAAATTATTATACGAGTACGTTTCCTAAATAAGGATTCATCCTTTTTATTGGTAAAATTTCTGGGGCCGGCGTCAGATTATTTCGAGGTGGGCACGGCACATTTCATGTGCGCTAGAACTAAGTTCAAAAATAATTTAACGTACATGTACCATGATAAATGAACGGTCAGATGATTGGTTTAAAGTATCGTCTTGAATGAGCGTAAGTAGATAATGATCGCATCCGTTTCTACTCACACCGTGAACTGTACATTACAATATGACATACCTACTAGTATTGTACGAGGCTTTATTCCCTGTATTGCTTAAGATTGAACATTGTATTGTTTGTGAATGAAGACAGTTAGTAGTCAGGCTCCTTTCAAATATTATGCAGTAATGAAGATTAAAATCGGTTGGTCGGTTATTTCTTGTTAAAAAAATATTTTTTATAAAATTATTTTCAATGGAGTGAATTCTAAAAAACCTCGCGAAACACGTGTTCAATTAGATTTTTTGAGTCTAAATTTCAAATTTTATAAAAATCTTTCATCACCCATTTCATCCCATTAGTGGGTGTCCACATTACAAAAATATCACTTGTCCAAATTTCACATTTCTACCATCAGCGGTTACGACTGTGCGTGCGTCTTACCTCAGCCAGTGGGAACATACATCTCCTTCTATATCCTCGTATATATAGATTATAAGGAGGCCAATCTTGGTGCCCGGGCACCAGCGTGTGACTGTAAGCGCGATAGGTTATGGAACCTACTCGAGGAAATAAAATATTTACCATTTCCATTTCTTCGCTTTCGTGTGGAGATAAAGCGTGGCGTTGAGATCCGCCACTCAACACGCCTCAAAAAGTGACTTAGCGCTAGGCTCTTTCTGCCTACCTGCCGCCCATCTATATGCAGGATACAGCGTGAAGCTGTTTGTAGGTTCGATCCCCACTCGAGGAAATGAAATATTGATATAAATTTATATTTTCAGTTATTTCTCTCTACATCTATCTATGATAGATAATTTGTTAGAATAACGCTCTGGTTGATAGATTTTCGGCACGATTAATTTTTATTTAATTGTCAATTCTGTTGTTATTGTGTAAATATCATGTAATATACATTATTTAATTATAAAATTACTATTACCTAAATAAGTGTAATAATTAAAATTCTCTTTTATCGGCATGTAATTACATAAAGTATATTATTTTTTAATGGCAATGTTTAATGGTAATGTGACGGTTGTGGGTTTGATTCCCACTTAGGGGGAATGATATATTTAATATATTCTTCCACTCAACACGTAAAGCTTCAAGAAATCGGCGGAATGTGGGGAATAGCAGAGTTGATGGGAAACGTAATGTTTTAATATTAGATTCACAACTGCAACTTCAAATAAGGCGTTATAGAAAATTATTTTTCACAATACGGAGAGTTATATAGTATTTTTATAAGATTTTTAAATTAATATCAAATAAATGCTAATGAATGTATTAATTTAGTATTCAATAATAATAAATTTGCATTAAAATGTATTAAGACTTTTTTAAAATAAACAAATAAAAACGTAAATAAATAAATATTAATTTTATACATTTTTTATTCAAATATTTAAAATAGCAATAATGTATTTAAAAATATTCAAGAAGTAAGTACGTCAATAATTTACGTTAATAAGTCTTTAATTAGCACAAGAGTTAATAAGACGTTGAAACCCGGCATTGGCGCTTTTATAACGCTTACAATATGATTGTTCATACAAATACTTTTAAATCACTTTTGTGGCGTCTACCACTCTAATCACGTGTAACTCTCAGTAAGACGTGATGAAAGGAAATGGTTTGTGCTAAATTATTGGCAACATAAATGTGTACTGCAATTTATATAAGTTAGCACTGTCTTAATAAAAGATAAAAAAGGAAAAAAAATACACGTTTGACGAATTGACTACGAATTGTTGGAAATAGTGGGACTATTTTTTTCCATTAGTAGGAGATTCCCAATTCTGAGAATTATCTGTGTTTACAACTTCCTGGGCATCGTTCTTTAAAATATTGTTAGAATACTTTGGCAATCATTTTGCAAAAAGAAGTGCTCGAGACTCTGGACTGGACTCTGGACATGGAATCTACTCGCAGCAGTGCTCGATAAAAAACGGTCGTAATTTAAAATCGTTGACGTGTGAACGTATTCACACAAATTCATTTGTTCTATTTCAACGCTTTTTTGACGCCCGTCACAAAAAACCTTTCGTCCGAATGAGTTCTAAGAATATGTATTATCATTTCGTATCTAATGTTTTATATTTTTTACGTACAAGAATATCGCGTATATTTAGTTTTACATATTTATGGCAACCCGTCGGTCTCACAGTGTATCTGCTACCGTCGCGACCTTAATATCCGCGATTATTCCAGCTAATTAAAAAAACTTTAAAG
>JBAIZZ010000332.1:892520-1039755 GCA_037355905.1 Heliconius aoede
AATAAACAATCGTAATAGCGCTGGTTTTTTTCCTTCTTAGTTTTATGCAGTCGGTTTTTGTTTTTAATTTTTTTTATATCATATTTTATATTACAATTTATTAACTTCAAATATCTGTTAAATCGTGGTGATTTAAATCCGATTTTACATTCTACTAATGGTAGGCTATCACTGTTACTACCATCACGTAATAAGATCACAAAATACATACAAATACATCTGATGTTGTGATACTTTTGTATTGACACACAAAAGTATCACAACATCAGGCAAATTTAATATTAAAACCGCTAGTTCAAACGAAGTAACACATGAAAAGGGCTAAGCTTAGCTTGAATATCAGAAAAAGCGCGACTCTCCTCTTCCTCGACCTCTAATTTTTCTACCGAACCCTTGGTGGGTGACCCCGACTCGTGCACGTCCGGTTTTTTTATGATTATTAAATAAATTTTATTTTTACATAGTGGAAATTTAAAACGTTCGATTCGATTTTTATATTTCATATATTTTAAATAAAATAAATTTAAACTATCAACATTAAAATAAACCTTATATACTCGTAGCTGAATAAGTAAAATCAAATTTTTAAATTATGCAAACAGATAAGTGTTACAGCCATAAAAAGGCGAATTTATTGAATCAATAAATTGGATAAGAACGCCAAAACTTTTGCTAAATAATAAACATATATATATAATGCAACAATAACTGTAGATACAAAAAAATATTAAAACGTGAATGAAAACGTGTATGAAACACGTGTGAACATTGAATTTATAACAATAAATTCAATGTTCACACGTGATGGTTTTTAATAAGTATGTAAATAAGCAAAAATCATGAAAACCATAATATATGTATAATGTATAATACAGTACATGAACAGTTAATATCGGTTTTATACTATTTTTGTATATAAAATGTATAGTGGCGCAGTCGAACAGAATTAAACTGTGACCCGTGCCAAACGAGCGTTCGGGTCACCTGATGGTAAGTAATAATAATAATACCTCCGCCCACGACCCCACGCAACACCAGAAGAGCTACAGGTGCGTTGCCGGCCTTTAAGGTGGAGATGATAAGCCGGGATCACACAACAACCAAAACTCCAAGAAGATAATTATAAATAGTTCTTAACCACATTTATTATTAAAATACGAATTAATTAATCAAATCTAACAGTCGAGGTTAGCCATTTCAGCGTAATACCACCTGGGCGGTACTTCTCAACCCGGGGAGACCATCAGTTACCCGGGAGAGGCCCAGCTAAAGCGACCAGCGGCCTAGGTGGCTGCTGAGTAGTCAGAGACTCACCGTACAACACCCATGCTTCCTTTTATATGATCTTTCACAAATAAGTTGAAGAGTAGAATGGATGACGCGCCTCACAGTGGCGTGATCTATGGTGTCATATATAAATCTATAAGTAACTTACATGATACAACGACATATATATAAATACACAATTTTCGGAATTTTTGGAGTATTATAAATAAAAAAAATTAAGTTTATTTTTTGAAGGCTCTTTTATATATACCATCTTGTAAAGTGACAATTACCAAAATTATATATATATATATATATATATATATATATATATAATTTACGTAAGTATCTAATATATTGTATATGTTAGATACTTACGTAATATTTAGATAATATATACGCTTTTAGTAGGTGAACGAGCCCTTGGGCAGTTACCCTTGTTACCTTTGCTTAGACTACTATGTGCAGAATACAATGTGAAGCTAACTTATACTTGTCTGATACAATTAACCTATTGTCATAAAATTTTAAATTTTAAAATTGTAAATTATTATTTTTCAGAATAATTTTACTTATCACTCTGGTAGTAAAATAAACATTTTGGTTATAAATCATAAAAAGTTCAAAGATTAACGACGTAACGTCGTAAAATATTTTGTATTATTTAATTTCTAACGTTGATAACGCATTCTTATGCTATAAAATGGGTGATAATAGAAAATAACGTCTTTATATCATTCCTAATTTTAACCACTTTTAGACTTCAAATAATAAAATTTAAAAACTCCAAATGCATAAAGCTAAAGAAAAACAGCCGATTAGTTATTTATTAGTTAAAAAAAGCTTATTTGGACGGTTTCGAGGTGGCTTGGTTTCGTTTTTTTATATATTTTCGTTTAATTTTTTATACGTTTTTCATACGCTTACGACATTTAGACGCACTTATGATTCTAAAAGCGTACATGCGTGATAGTTTTAAAAAACGCATGCTGAGACGTTGCGGCGTTGATTTCAACACGCAATGCCTCCAGAATTCGGCAGAAAGTGGGGAGTGTTTTAACACCGAGGTTCCCACTGCCTACCCTGCTGTGAGCGTGATACAGCGTGAAGTTGAAAAAGAAATACCTAATCGCTACTACAAAGTATTTGTTCTTAAATAGTACTATTTATTATTACAACACTGAGTATTGTGGATAATAACAAATAACGTCTCCGTCTCCGCAAATTGGACTAAATAGATAAGAAAATTACGTTAGCATATATTATTTCAATAAATGTCTCCCAATTAGTTATGTATTACGTTTGTATCTTGAGACATGTATCAAAGTATTAATCTCAAAAAGAACACCTGCTATGGTAATTTCCATTTGTCCTCCAATATGTATAATATAAATTTACTAAAGTTATAAGTATAGGTATAACTTATCGATAAGTCATTCAGACGGTTGTGACTTCGAATCTTATTTCCTTATCAGCTTATACACAACATTAGAGTTGTCGTTATAAACACACACAATATCTCTTTAAATAATGGACTAGACTTTGTAATTATTTTTAATTATTCTAGTCCATT
The DNA here is from genome assembly GCA_037355905.1 of Heliconius aoede. Taxonomy (NCBI): domain Eukaryota; kingdom Metazoa; phylum Arthropoda; class Insecta; order Lepidoptera; family Nymphalidae; genus Heliconius; species Heliconius aoede. The sequence goes on from JBAIZZ010000332.1 coordinate 895,360, forward strand.
ATTTAGAGAGATATATGATATGATTAGAGAGAGATATGAGAGAATGAGAGACTTTATTCTTAAGCTTTAGTTTTTTCGACATATACTAGGATAGCCATCGGAAACGTACAGCTAAGACATTCTATTATTAATTTCCGCCCAAATTTCGAAACATACTCGTAGTATGTACTCGTATGAATTGAAAATAATTTAAATACTATTCCCCGAAAGAGGATTGAGCCCATAAGCATCGTGCTTTCAATAAGACACTGTTCCACTATGACTTGGTGGCATTTCTTATCTGAATAATATAATAATTAACTGAAAGTGGATAATGGATGGATGCATGGATAATATAAATAAACAACTAAAGATAGAGACAGGGCGATTGATCTTTAAATGCTTGCATATTAACAAACAGTTTTTCATATAACTCGACATATATAATTATAATATTATGTTACAATAAAAACGATATTTTCTATTTATATAAATATTATATATTTTCCTCAAAAACTTTACGAATATACATTAATTTAAATTAAGAATATAATTATATTTTGCGCAAAAAACTATAGCTCTACAAATAATTTTATAATTATTTTCAATATCAAGTGGTTGAATCTGCATTAACGTAAAATTACATTACGTATTTCAACAATTTAAATTTAAAATTGGCCTACAATTGAAATTGAAATGTAAACATAAACAAGATAGTGTCATAAGTAACGAAGAAATTTTAAGTAGCGGAGTCCCTCCTATATTACACTGATTTTACGATTGCTCTTTGACGAGGTAAAAGTTGTTCTGAATCATTATCTCAATGAAACTATCTTGACCACTGCGTATATTTGGCTGACCCTTAACAAGTTAACTTTGAACCTAATATAGATAAACTCAATTAATAACTTAAGCGCCTAATTTTCCCTAATAAACTTTCTCGTCAATACTATAATATATAATAACAATTTCCATAAGAGCTTATCCTAATATTTGTGAGAAAAGCATTCAGTGTTAAACTGTGAATATAAAACATCTAGGAGTATGGTTTGACTATTCACTCATTGGAAGTCGATCCAAAAGTAATGATAAACTAAGTAAAATACAGTGTTTAGAGTTTATAAAGTAATTTATTTTTCTACATAGTCTGCTATCAAGTCAACACATTTAGTCCATCTTTTTTCTAAAGTTAGGATTCTTTTTGAAAAAAAATCTTTATTTGACCCTCCCAAACTTGCTTGATCCTTTCACAGCAGTCATCACTTCGCTATTGTCTTGAAATTTTATGCCTCTGAGGTGCTCCTTAAGCCCAGGGAAGAGATAAAGTCGTGTAGATCCGGCGAGTAGAGTGGGTTTCCAAGCAGTTTGAATCCCGTTTTTTGAATAGCAGCCATCGTAACTGCGGCGTTCGTTATACTTTTTGAAGACATCTCGTACATCCACAAACAGCATTTTTTTGTTATTTTTTTGTCATAGTGTTCGTTTCGTAACGACACTGATAGGCACGATGTATTTGAACCTGGCGTTAAGTAGTGTTTTTTGACCCTGCACTGTAGCGGCTATTCACTTTAGGCAATGCCGGTTACTCGACCCGTGTGAATTCTTATAATTATACATTAATTGTATACTTAAGAATATCAGAATACTAAAATAGAAAACGTGAATTTATGAGAACTATTTTGGCAAGATTTATGATGGGAAAATATGTCAGTAGATTATAAAATGAATTGCAGTGCTTTGTAAGGGCATTCTCTGACGGACTGCCGGACGGAATGTGTAATGTAAGTGCTACCTTCTATTGATTCTTTTTTTTTAAATTGTTATTTACTAATTGATTATTGTGCTTATTTATTATTTATATTACTTAAGTAAATATATAATGATGCATTTAGTAAATTATTGATTCAAACATAATAAGTTACTTTATGATTTATGAAATTGGGATATCTTTGTTGTGTGTTTTGTTTTTTTTTATCCAATCCATAAAAAGTAGTTATAATAATTGAATCAACTTTTCAACTTAGTAATAGATTATTTTTATTATTACCTCCTTTTACTATATACGATATAATTTATTAGATACTTAAATATAAGTATTTTTATTAATAGAAATAAATAAATTCTAATATGCATGGAAAATGATAACGGTACTGATATATATTTTACCCTAGGAGAGTACCATCCCTTCCGGTACTTGGGAAATCCCCCCCTGATTCTATAAGCTCCGGCAGCGCGTCGAGTTCTGGGGAGGGTACAACACCGCGCTTCAGACATGACAAACGAGGCGTACTCGCAGCCCCTGCCACGCTTAATATGGACTTTTGTAATATCAGAGGTCTACACTGTAATCTCAATTTTCTAATATATGTTTATATATGTTTATGTATAATATATGTATGAGTAATGTATGTATATGTAATTTTTCTGTGCTCGTAGGGACCGTAGACTACGTACGTACCTACGTACTGTTAGATTTATACGCAAATTACTTTTATATATAAAAAAAAACTAAATCATAAATTAAATAAACTTAAAATAAAAAGTTTACAATGGAAAAATACTCATTATCTTCATCGTTTTCAGAATCTCTTATTATTTTGTCAATCTTTTTTGACTTTAGTAATCGTCGTGGACATTTTCTTTTATGACATTGCGTGTTGAGTGGCGGAACTTTACGCCGCGCTTTGACTTGTTACCAGAGTGAGAAAATGAAATTATTAAGTAATTAATTTCACCGACCGGGAATCGAACCCAGAACCGTCGCGTTTACAGTCACACGTTTTTGCCCCTGCGCCACAACGGCCTGAAAGTATATTTCATGATAATATTTACTTTACCTTAAATCAATCAACGAAAAATCTTATATCTGCTGTTGACTTAAAAACATTTTGGAGTCAAATCGAAGTTACAACAATTTGTAATGATCGCAATAGTCAAGGGTTCAAACGCCATTTGAGGAAATCAAGCAAAATGTATGTTTGAAATTTTCCACTTATTTAATAATAATAATAATATCACTTTATTGCACATAAAACCTTACAAGCTGTCATTTTAATTAGTTATATATTATTTAATTAAGACGTACAATGGCGCCCTTATCACTGCAAGTGATTTCTTACAGGCAACCACTAAGATACAGTCAACTATTATTAGGATACTTATGTAGGAAAAGCGAAAATGCGAAATGCGAATGTGCGAAAAGTATTTATAGTTATTTTTAAGATAGTATGTATAGTTTTTTTCGTTCCCCGCTTTCTGCCGAATTCTGGAGGCATTGCGTGTTGAGTGGCAGACCTCAACGCAGCGCTTTTCCTCGACACCAGAGCGAAGAAAAATGGAAATATAAACGTAAAGAAATATTTCACTTCTTCGAGTGGGACTCGAACCCACAACCGCCGCGTTTACGGCACTCTTGACCACTGCTCCACGACGACTTCTAGTTATTTATCACAATCTATATATCTATATATAAAAGAAGAATTAACATAATATGCTCCGATTATGAGTGCTGTTCAAGGCAGAACTTTTTAAATTTACGTTTGAAGATTTCAACGGATTGAGATCGTCTGATTTCGTCTGGCAGTGCATTCTAAAGCTTCACGTTCAGTTTCAGTTCTAATAGTGAAGTCTCCATAAAATTTCTAGCGGGATAAAGGAATATTTAGGAGGTTGTTGTTACTGGAACGGAGCTGCTGGAAGTGAAAGGTGTTCGACCCCAAGAACTTAAATCTTCTTTGAGCTAAGAAGGAGTGACGGGATGGTTTAGGAGTGTAAGAGAATGTAGGTGCCGCCGGTCTTTCACAGTTGGCCATTTAGGTTGATTGTGTTACGTGATCGTACTTCTTCAGTCCAAAGATGAATCGAATTATGATAGGTCCCTAAAAATGTATGTGTAACGAAAACTATATATAGTAATTATAATTCTCATTTTTTTACATTTTTAGGGATAGCACGTATACATATTTTTTATGGTGGTAAAAATATTGTTGTATTTTTACTACGATAGAAAATATGAAAAAAAGAAAAGTTAACTTTACAGTAGATTTTTTATGCAAATATGGTACATAAACCTATAAAAATTCAACATAGCGGGATTTGAACCCGCGTTTCTTGGAAACTATCCAATTTTCCCGGTTCAAATTGTTATACGTTTCTAAAAAAAAAGTATTTTTCTTTCGTAGAAGTGGATAATACTTTAAAAACTGTTAAAAATACATAAAATATAAATAAGTACATACATAACAATAGATACATAAAGTATATACATATATGTGATAAATTTGTTTGTATAGTATATCCAAAATGGCATCTAAACACATTAATAAATAGATAACTTACCTCACAATAAGTAATACACAAAAACAAAGCCGGATGACGACTTATTAAACTCATACAAAAACAAACTAAATAATAGATGTCACTATGAAACTTTTTAACTTTTGATTTCAATACACAAACTATCGTTTATTATACATAATTAATAACTTTAAACGACGTTTAGATAACACGTCCCACTGTATGCAGGACTGACTCGCGACTAATGTGGCTTATGTCCGGCAAGTGATAAGTAATCAAAATTGTAACACGTGGTATCGAGACATTTTTTTTTCTCGCTTTCGGCGCACGTTACGCGTTGACAATCTAGTGCTACGACACTCGGTTGCTATTCCGACCCTGATATATGCGGGATACAGCGTGAAGCTAAAAGAATATTTGTAAAATGTATTGAAATATGAAAAAGCAGTACCTTTTGACAGGGTCAGCTAAGACGTGACGTACGACATATCCTCTCGTAGATGCGTAATTAAAAAATATTCTATTAATGCCAAAACACAATGTCAAGTAAATAATTACAAATAGAATGATACATTACTTTTCTTTAGGACTAAGAAGACTTCCTTCCTTGCAAGAAACTTGTATTTTTATATAATATGTAGTTATTAGTTGTCACACCACCTACATATATAAAGGCCATCGTGGCGCAATGGGACGTCTAACTAGAGTCGTGATTCTTATAATGTGGGATCGATTTCCACTTAAAGGATTTAGAGCGGCGTTAAGCGCCATAGAGGAAAAACATAACGAAGATATTTGAGTGAAATATTATTCCGTTCTCCATTCTACGTTCTTCCTTTTCACAGACTTTACATTAAATTATATGCTAAAAACCATTTTAAATACTTTGTCTAATGAACCAAACTTCAATTTTAAAAATAAATATGGTCTAGACTCTAGAGCATAAACCAATAATAACTGTCGCTTTTAGGATTACAGTGTTAATACGTCAATGACAATGAAAAAAAAAACCAACCAATGTAAATATTATATAAGCTGTTGTGTCGCCTGTCGCCTGCATAAAGTCTTTGGGTCCCTCCAGGAAGTGAGTAGGAGTGTTAAAAAAAAATGTAAATATTATACGAAGCGACATCTCTTCAAGGATATGAGTACTACTTCTTCATTTAAATATTACTAAGTTAGATATATAGATGGCGTTGTTCTTTTTTTCTTTTTGTTAAAAATTTAAAATCTTTGATATATTAGGCATATTTACATTAGTCTATCAATGTATGTAAGAAAGTATTGAAATGCTATTCTTATCCTATTTTTTTTAATCGATTTAATAGAAAATTTATTCGCGCGCATATTATGTGTGTTCAAATCTGACACAGACTTCTGTCTGTTGTAACACAAATCAGTTATATTGTGTGTCTTCTAAAACTCAGTGTAAGTGTTAAAATCTGCTTGTTATCTGTTGGTGTCAACACTAAATGTTATGTTTAAAGGAACTGAGGTCTCCAGATAGATCTTTCCCAACGACATGAAAGTCTCTAAAAAAGTTTTTTTGATGCCAATACTTGTAAGTTATTCGTTACAAAATTGTGAAAAATATAGGCATTATAATATAGAATTCAATGAAACTTCAAACGGACATTGATTGGAATAAAATTGTTTTGTAGTTTAAGAGATGTGGGATAATTTCGATGAAAATATCTTTCGGACTAATTGAGAGCCTCTTCTTTTTTGAAGTAGGTAAAAAATTTCATATCAAGACTAAAATTACGGTGGTCCGATTCACTCTTGGCCGGTTTTATTATGTGAAATTAAACGACGAAACGCCGTCAAAAATCACTTTATAAAATCGATCTGAACAAGCAATGCCTCGAGAATTCGGCGGAAAGTGGGGAACGGGAGTGTCTAAATGAGGAATGGAGTGTGTTCATACAAGGTTCCAATGCTCCTTCTGCCAACCCTATTATATACGTCGCAGGCAGATACAGTATGCAGCTAATAAAAAAAAATCTTGTTTTTTTCACATTTTTTAAAAATATATTCGTTCAAAATCTGATATCATAAAGGTATAACAGAAACCGATCACAAAAATCAAACCCAGATATAAGATTGTATTTTCGTAGACATTTTCGTAGATACTAGTTACGTATCAGATACTATTTTTGAGAGTTATTATTGGAGAATTTATTTTTCTTAAATTCTTATGACGAGAAAAAAGTTTTTGTTTTTTTTTAATTTTAATTGTGTTGTACCTAAGTATCGCAAGGTCAAGTCAGGTCCACCATCCGTTACCATTTAGACGCATTTCGTACTTCATAGCGAGCGTTGCTACGATACTTTGGTCTGCACAAGAAATTACGGTAAGTTCAAAAATTTTTAATTTTATAGATAATAAATTAAAATATGAAATTATAAGAAATTATTAAAGTTATTGGGTTATTTAATAAGCACATATTGTTTTTATATTGTGTAGGAATATCATTTTCAAATTATACCATTAATTCTTATAATAATGAAACAAATAATATTAGCCCCAAAAAGATACATTTTATTTAGCTAATTTCGACATTTATTTATAAATAATTATCGCAATATATTGCGATGATTTTATAATAAAAATATAATTGTATTTTATCTTTTAAATAACTACCTACACATTAACACGCGTTGCTGTGCGTGGTAATGTGAGAACGAAGTGTCTTATCTCTCTCTGGGTGTTCTTCGCATTTTAGATAAATTTAATTTAGTGGAAACTAATAGTACATTGTCCAGCCGTAACGGGGAAAGTAAAAAAAAATACTTTCCATTCTATAAATGAATCCACAATCATTTTTTAAAGACAAACTGCCTCTCTCACTCACTATTATAATAAATCCAAAGCGATGTGAAGAACTAGTTCCTGTTTTATTAAAATTTGAGGACCAGCCAACGAAATATTAAGAATCGATCAATTAAATTAATGTATCTGACGTCTCGTCTACACGCGATGTGATCACTTTTGCATACATAAATCCCTCGAGAAATTGTATAATGTATGTTAAAGAATTATTGAATTCATTTTTTAGATTAGTCAAAGTGCATTTGTTTTTGTATTTACGCATATAACAATTAATGATATTGGCTCTAATACTTGTGTAACACAATTTTTTTTTACTTAGCCTATCTTATTCTTAATTTTTAAAAATACGTATAATTATAACATTAAAAAAAATTATATCAGCTTCACTCTGTATCCCGCATACATCAGAGTATATAAGGCAGAACCTTACGTTAAGACATTTCATTTTCCACTTTCGCCAAATTTTTTGAGGCATTCCGTGTTGAGTGGTGAAGCCCAACGCTGGTGCCAGAGCGAAGAATGAAAATATTAATTTATAAAAATAATAATTTATAATTTACCCTCGACAGTCGCGTTTCAGACACCCTTGTGCCCCTACACCATGATGACCTCAACGGCCGTACGGGCCAGATATAACTTTTTGATGATAATATGTAATATTATTATGATAATAAGTATACCTATAATAAGTACACATTATAATTTTATATTATTTTTTCTTTACAAGATCTATAATTTTGTAGTAATGAATCGTCAATTGGTCAATTAATTCACCAAATTAACAAAAAGTTAGAGATCAAACATCGAGGACCACTTAAATTAATTGATGTATAAAACGAGACGTTAATGCGAAAATGTAAACAGAATAATCTTTTAAAGTTTTGACGTAGAAGATTCTTACAATGACACAGTAAACAGAGAGTGTTCAATAAAATTAAGGATAAAAAACTTTTTTATTTGTTAATTGGCGGCCAGCGGCTTCACCCGCTTGAATGTGGTTCAATTCATTTAATAAATGAATTGAACACATTATTCATTTAATAAACAGAATTGATTGACAACTATAATTACATCTAATATGATTTTATATTATGGATGCAGATTACTAGCTACACGGCCGCAGCCCCCTACTGTCTTACACACAACAGACGCTTTTCAACATAGATTTTATAATTACCATATAACACTTTCTATAGTAAGCATATAGTAGTAAGTATACTGGAAAAAGTATAAACTGCTTACTTGGTAACATCAGCAGCTTCTAATTACCTTTGATCTCGTGGCCTCTTCTCGTCTCTTAAGGTGTCTGTCCTGTCCTGTCCGTTCGCCGACTAATCTCTCGTAAATAATCTCTTCTTTTAAAGAATCTTCTACAAGCCTCAACATCTAACACTATATAACGTCCATATTGTACAACTAACTTACTTACATAAATAACATATATAAAATGACAGGCTTGAGCAAATCATTTATGCGTAGCAAGCGAAAACACCAGCATATATTAACCTTATATCTAACGAGTAGGCATCCACGACTACGCGTACAAATCGGTCCCTTAAGAAGTCTGATAACAAAGGAAGCAAAGGGCAAGTTATACGCAAGCAACTTACTAATAAGGCTATTGTATCAAAACCCCGTCAAAACTTCGAGATAAAGCATGAAAAGCTTCATAATTTTTTCATGCTTTATCTCGAATAGTAATGTAGGCAGAGAGAAGTTAGAATCAAGACACCACTGTTTTCCAAATTCCGTTATATATTACGTTTCGTTGAGAGGCAGAACGTTTATTTCGTTTGTTTATTCGGTTTATACAATTAACATTCATAGTACAGGGACAGTTAGTCGGGTCAGAACGAACTAAGCGCACCCAATATAAATATATTATTGATGAGTTCATATATAAATAATAATTAGCATATAAATAATAAGATTCAATTGAGCCAAAATTAAAATTAATTTTCGATTGATAACACATTCGTGACTTTTGACTTCTTATTACTTTCGATAAATATATAAATTAATGATCCACAATAAGTGAATAATAAATTTGATAACTATAGGTTAACAGCTTATTTATTAACGCTCAAGATAAGAAATCCTTGAATTATTATTAAATTTTTCGGTTGACGTAAAACAAAAGGGTCAGTTGAAGAGAAGAGAGTTGAATGGAGAACATATGAAGGAGGTTGTATAATAAAAAGTTAATGTTACATTTCGTTCCAAATCCAATCAGAACTCTTTTATAATCACTTGTGTTGTCTATCTATCTGGCTGTCCGTATGTCAAGACCATTTCTCAAGATTTCTTCTTTCTTTAAGATCGCGGGGAGGGTTCAGATTGAATTAATACCTAATATCATAACGTTCACCATCCCTCAGGCTTGGAGCACAGACATAAATAAGCTTCAAATTTTTTTTCAATGTGAAGATTTTCACAAAGCTTCTTTATGCAAACAGCATAAAAAAACTTCTTAACCATAATATTTCACTTCTTTTTTCTGTTAAATGTATTTTTTTTATATTGAATGAAAATAAAGAACATTATATATTTATTTATTATATCAACACAACATATTGTAAGGGTTGCCTAGACATCATAATTGTATGTGTGGTGATAAGGCTGCCTGCACACGGTATTAAATGCGAGTATAAAGACAGCAATAAACATTAAACAATTGTCACTGGCAATAGTTTTGGTTTCAAAGCCTAACATAAAAATAAAAACTGTCATAAGCGTCGGAAGCTGTCGTTAACATCCGGCGATATAAAATCCGGCGACTTAAAACCATCCACACCAGATGGTGATACGCGGCACTCCACTATTGTGCGATTTTGTAAGAACATCCTAATAGCCTGCAGTGTGCGGCAGTGTTTCCAGGTCGGTACAAAAAGCACATCTAACTTTACATCAAGGGCTGGCAGCGCACCTGCAGCTGGTGTTGGACGTAGTCGTGGGTGGCGGTGGTCATTTACCATCAGGTGACCCGTACGCTCGTTTGCTTTGATTTTTACCATAAAAAAAGTTACACAAAGTGCAACGTTTCCGCGTGCAGATTGACACTCCGTCACTTCTGTCACTCAACAATGTGTCTTAAACAAAGAGGTGGAAAGTGGGGAACAGATATATTTGAACCTTAGATTCTTTCTGCATAAACCTATCAAAGGGACACCGCCGCACACGCCTCATTCACGGAATCAATGTTTTAGTATTTTTGTAGTAGTAAGTAGTTACGTTATTGGTATCTATTCGTAGCTGCGTCACGCGTAATACAGTATGGATAAACATCTAGAAATGAAAAAAAAAATCCTACGTCTAAACTATTTATGTACCTTAATAATTTTTTTTAGGTATAGGACTGAAATATTTTTCCCTCTGTGCTACTCCGGTAAAAGAAGCGCAGACGCTTTCAATCTGTATATAAATACATCATTGTGGGTTGAACCCACAAATGCTACTTTAGTATTTTTTTCAGGAAAACGCTATTGTATCCTTTTTCCATTTTTTCCATTTAAATCACTATCAGGACACTCCGTTAACACAAACACTACTAAAGTTTAAACAACTTTGCCGCCAATACCTATGACTCGATTTCGGATGAGGCGTGTGCGGCGTTGTGATAGGTTTATACCCGCGTGCCTCGCCCTTAACAAATGGCGTTTTATTCTACAGAGATAATTTTGTTATTGCATTAGGCTTAAATTGGATTCATTTAAAGTGGTGCTGACAAAAACACTCTGTACATTGCTTATTTAATTTTTTTGTGTCTTAAATTCTTTTTACTTTTTATGACATCGACCTATCGATAGATATGACATGTTAATTTATACAAAAATTAACCCATTTAAAGACTTGCTTAAAGAGATAAAGTGGTAAGTAGGGTAATAGAGATCTGGACTACAATTATCTTGAATTCAAATGACAATTTGGACAAGTAGCCTGATAGTATTGAAATTCAAAGAAAAAAATAATAATACACTAGAATCTCGATTATCCGGCCCTCAGTTATTATTCACGACTATCTAGAGCATCAACCGCGATGATTATTTTAGAACCTACTACAATAAAACCTAAGAAAATTTATATGTACGTAAATGTTGTTATAAACAGTACGCTAGTCTTCTTAAAAAAACGTTGATTTTCGTTGATATGTGCTTGTAATATTTAAGTACTTATGTCGTTAGTGAAAGTTATCATAACCGTGTTTTAACTATGCGCTGATAACGGCGTATTTTAGGTATACACATATTTCGGCGATATCTAGTGACAAAGTTCGGAGACATTATTTAAATTTTATATTTTCTTGTAAAATATAGATACATCGAAATAACATGCTATATAAGGCAAAAATTATCTTAATAAGATTTCCTTGAGGGCGGAATCGTTATAAAATAATGGTATGTAAATACGTAATAAAAATGGAAAAACAATTTTGCAATTTTCAATATTTTTTTGTCACAAAATGCCTTATTGTGACTTATTTAAAAAAAACTAATGTGGAGGCAAAGCGTGGCGTTTGTTTCGAGACTCAGCACGCAATGCCTCTAGAATTCGGCGGAAAGTCTGGTTACCCTGTCGTATGTGGAATACAGAGTGAATTTATCCCCCGCAAGGCAAGCCTGTGCCTTTATTGGCCGGCAGAGTGGAGCGCAAGAGCTATATGCTCGAAAGGGTGGAAGTGCTGAATCTGCGTAATAGCGGGGAAACCCGCTCAAGAGTTCCTCGTGATGGTGAAACCGGTGCACACCTCTCTACACCCTTAGCCGACCACACTAATGTTCCGCCCGTGGCACTTTGCCGCTTTGTGGGGGTCTAGTGAGAGGCAAGTATAAGTATATTCTCTAAGTAGCCTCTACGTGTTGGACCTGCGTCCCCACGCAAGCCTTCCAAAAGACCGGGTTCTTTTGATTCCGTGAGTTCTGAAAGAAAAACATAATAATAATAATAATAACAACTTGAGTTTCATAAAAAACATTAACTTAAACATACTTTTTTTTATAATACAAACGTAGTCTAAACAAATATAAAAAAACTGTATTCCGGCATATCACAAGAAAATATTATAATTTGCCTGTTGAGGGTAATTATTACATAATAATTAGGTTCTAGGTTGACGTGACCTCTCTTTGTATATTATGTAATTGTGCCTGAGTGAGCGTGAGAGGACGTCTAATTAGTTTTTATTTACTTATTTTGTGCATGTGTACATCTAAAATATAGCGTGAAAGATTTCATTAGAGATTTCAGTAACTACATAAATAGCAATAGACTTACTTGTCATTAAAAAGCAGGTTTTTTGTTTGTTCATAAGAGAGCTCATTTTTTACATGAGTATTTTACACTTTTATTAAAGCATAAATATTTATAATGTTATTATATTGTTATCGGAAGTGCATCATGTAACTTCGACGCTAAGTTAGAAGATTAGGATCAAAGTTTAGATTACAATGTTGCTTGAGATAATATATAAAAGATTTAATTGTCTTACGCTCAATACGTAACAATATTGATAAAATGCATAGATAGGAAATAAGTGGGGTCTAAAAGACTTTGAGAATAGTGCGATGCGATAGATAGAATAAAGCAATAAGTCAGAAGGGACATGGCACAAGGCATGTCGGAGATTTGTAAAGGGATATATTAATTTTCTTATACGAAATTTTCTTATAGGATCCTTACGTGTTCACTGCACCGAAGGTTTTCGTCTAAGGTTATACCTAAATATTTCATATTAGTGTGTTTAAATCACGTGTGTGAGCAATGATGCTATGTACACTATAAAATTTTTAGTTTTACGTATATTAAAACAGATATATTTAGTTTTGTCTACATTTAGTGTAAGACTATTACTTCTTAACCACATAGTGACGTTATCCAGGCCCAGCTGTGCTGTATGAAACACGTCGCACTACGTACCAGGAGTGAACGTTGAAGGTTGCTCTGTTTTTAATGCAGCGTAGTAAGCCGTGGATAATTCAGGGTTTTAAAATTAAATAAATAACTCTCTCGCTTTATTATATTTGTACAGACGTGGGTATCAGACAAACAGCAGCGGTCGAGTAAATTTTTTTAAATTAAATAATTTAAATAATTACTGCGTAGGGTACTAATAAATGTGATGCACTGAACAGCTCGTACCAAATATAAAATAAATATAATATTTTGAAATCTCCAATGGCACGATCTTCTTATAATAAATTTCTAATAGATGAATAATAAAAAATCGACTTTAAAATTTGTATTTATATTTGTAATTTGTAGAACAAAATATGTTTATTTTCTTCTTTGAAGAAAAATAAATTTTAAAAATAATAAATGAAATTATTGATACTTATATCCCTATAAGTAATAAGTATATATCATTGCAAACTGTTGAATATGTTATCACAAAAGTAACCTTTTATCAGTTATCGTATTATTATTTATTGCTTTTACTCAATAATAAATAAAGTACTTCCGAAACACAAATTTCAAATTCAACTTCAAAGAGAAATGTCTTAATAAATAAATACTATTATAAAACTACGTTAACAGTTTGCGTGCAGTTAGGGTTTACTTAGACAGATGTGGAACTACTTAAAAAAAACTATTAATTACGATAATCAAATGACTTTTAAAAACATCATTTAAATATTGTTTTAGTCAGAAAGAAAAAAAAAACGGAACCCTTATAGGATCACTGCTTTGTCCGTCTGTCAAGACTATTTTTCTACATTCTATATTCTATATTCTACAAACAACACAAGAAATAAAAAAAAAATCTAATATCTATCCATCGATAAAAAATGTTGTTAGTGATCGGGAAAATATTCGCTATCTGATAATTTTCGTGTCGTAAGGCCGGAATACATTGAGTAAACATAATTTAGCAATTCAAACATCTCACTAATACCGGTTACCAGAAATATAAAATAAGCAGAAATGCTTGGGCGGAAGAGACTGCTTTTAAGACTGCTCCTCTCCCTGGAACTGGTTTTATTTCAATTCTGTCTGCTCGTCCTGTCCGTTCCGCCCAACTATTTATGGTTCTTTACAAGTATAAATATTTATCATGACATATGCTTATGTCGTGTTTTACACACACTAAGATAGATCTCTGTCAGAGGGTCCAAAACAAATTCCTCCGTATGGCATCCGGATGCCCATCGTACGTACGCAACGTGACTTACACAAAAATTATGAATTAAAATCATTAAAGGAATTCTGCAAACGTGTATCTATATAGAAACGTCTAAAATCGCTTCTCACACACACCCACTTCTTCGACACCCTCGTAGCGTCGTAGATCCCGACACAAAAGGCAAAATTCACTACGCAGTCTCATGACACAAAACTTTATATTCTCCGCCGCCGTAAGAGGTAACCTCATGCACCTCAGCCACTCGCCACCTTGGTCACTGGTCGCTTACGCTGAGTCTCCCCCTCCTCCTCCCATCCCCAATCCTGCCAACAGGCAGGCGCACAATTCCACAACGGGCTATATGCCCATCTAAGGAGCACCTATGTTGATGGGTGCAGCTAGACCATCACGACAAAAGAGCTAACACCCTGATGTCGCTGCCCGGCCTTGCAGCCGGATGTCGGAGGCTTGAACACAGTTAGTCTTGGCTCTACCAACCACGGAGGACGACTCGTGCTCCTCCACTGGCTAACCTCGACTATTTGGATAATTCTTTATTTGTTAATTAATTATTATTCTAATTATAAATGTGGTTAAAACCTATTTATAATTACCTACATGGAGTCTTGGCTCTGGTGTGGCTGTGCTCTACCGCTGGCTATCCTTGATTATTCGCATAATTGATTATTTAGTTAATCAATTATTATTTTACAATTAATATCACTTCCGACATATTTATTTTATGTCTATTAGTATTTACTAATAGACATAAAATATATATGGTTATTTAACCAATATAAAAAAATATTATTATAAAACATATATCAATACCGCAATAAATTTATTATTATCACAAAGATCGATAATATGAATATAGCCTTACTGTCAATAAGATAAGCTCGTGAGTATCATGTGCGGTTTTGACTAGGACGCGCGTAGTTAAATTCGCTGAAGAATAATGTAATTCGTTATTATTTTCGAAAATTTTTTACAAAATTAAATAAAAAAAATGATTATACTAAGGTGAAGTTAAGTGTTTACGTCATATAAAAATAATTTTGTGTTTCTCAGAATACAAAAATAAAAATATAATATTTATAAGGTATTGAAAACTATTCTTTTATAAATAAATCTTAAAATATATTTATTACAAAAAAGATCTTTTCGTCTGAAGGCTGTTTATAACTGAAAGTTTTCGTGTTTCTTTTTCTATTATATATAAGGTAACTACGAGTGTCACATTACTGGAAACACGAATTCTTGACTTCTTTCTTGACTTGATTCTACTTCCTTGATATTTTGTGGAGTTTCCCTAAACTACTTTACAGCATAGCTAACATAATAATCCATTTGTAGTAGAAGACATGTCACTGAAGAGTTAGTTTATTCTATCATAGACATCTGACACAATTTCATTACCAGCTTTGGGATACTTCTCCTCAGTCCAGCAACAAGCAACCTTAGCCTTAACGGGGTAGTCAGAGAGAACGGAGCGCCAAACGCTACGGTCTCTACGTACCTCTTTCGCCTTGTCCACTGTCACCAACCTCTCCATACATGCCCCCCGGAGGGTCCTCATGCTTTTCACGTGACCTTCCTCCAGTATCTTTATTCTGGTTTCGAAGGTCAGCCGAGGTCTCCCCCTACCTCTCTGACCACTCACTTTTCTATCATAAATCTTGATTTAATACTATATATTTAAAAGGTTTTCTTAGCTCATATTAAAGAAAATATGATCAGCCATTTGAAGATTATCAGCTCTGTTATAGTTGTTTGTTTACTTTTCAGTGTTTTTTGTGTCAGGAGTTTTTAGCAATAACTTCTATAGCCAAGCATATTTACAGAAATACCATGGTGGTCAATAAGAAGAATCAATGGTGCATTGGTGGTGGAATGATTATGGTCGGACTCGGCCTCCTCTTCAGTACCACCTGGCCGTCGATGTTCCATTCAAAAATACAAACTGTAAGTGCACATTTCATACTATGCGGAAAAGAGGCAAATAGTCGTAGCAACGGAGCACACGTGTGCTTGTCTATCAGATGGTCCAAATCGTCAATGTTTATATGTAGGAAATGCTCATCAAGCTTAACAATTTTTATTAAAGTGACATTTATTAATTTCTAATAATTTACCTGAATTGTTGTGCTGGTCCATCAAATGTTCTAGACCTTCATTTTTCATTGGAAAATATATTTTGTCAAAGTGATATTTATGTTCCGTTGTTTATCCGCTGTTCCAGATATTTTTATTTTCCACTGTAAAATACTCGCCATGTTTAAAAGTTTTAAGCGCCATCCAATTGTTTTAATATTGCTTTAAGCGCATGCGCTGCACTCGTAGTTGATTATAATATGTCAGTAGGCACTTTGTATGACAAGATCCAATAAAAGTTCCGAACACCATATATCTATCTCTTAAATAAAAAATCATAATAAAATAATAAAAAATCGTAAGGTGATATTTCATCGCTTTTTCTTTCACATGTACTTTAAACACTTACGCGCGAAATTTATTTGATCATCAAGGAAATTTAATGAAGACAATCTTCAACTGTTATAGCATGTAATTTAGACGTATATATTTTTTGAAAAAATGTAAAATAAAAATAATTCAACGTTCTGGTTAAGCCTAGGATCGAGTCCCGTGGGGGGCGCCCAATATTTATGATATATAGATAATAAAAGTATCATAAGTGGTATAAGCGAAGTCGCGAGTGGGCCGCTAGTTTTATGTAAAGTTCCAATTGAAACTATATTTCGACAATAAGGTGAAATGTAGGGAACGGGGTGCCTCAATACTAGGTGCCCTCTGTTTTGATGTTTGCTTAGACAAGTGACGCACTTATATATATATATATATATAAGTGCGTCACTTGTCTGTATATATATATATATAAATTAATATATAAAAATATGGAAATAAAAGTAATACGCAGACGCTGGGGACAAAGTATAAGGTTAATTTATTATTTTTTTATAAAACTTGTATTTTTTCTTTCAGATGATGATTCTCAAAAATGGTTCTACGTCATTTGACATTTGGAGAGAAATACCAATACCTATATATATGGAGTGTTTTTTATTTAATATAACAAATGTAGATGATATTCTGGCTGGAAAGAACGTAACGCTTGAAGTGCAAGAGTTCGGCCCTTATGTGTTCAGAGAATTAAACAAAAAGGTATATTATGTATACTACATAAGAATTACAACTCACGTATCAAAAAAACGCAATTGTGATATGTAAGTAGGTCTCTAAGTTTGGCTGTCACCTATTTGTCTTTCTTTGAATGAGATCGACAGTGCATATTAGAAAACAACTAAAAGTTTTCTCTTCATTTTTACAGCTGTGTTATTAACAAAATAAAAAATAAATCAGCTTCTCCACTCAGTATCCCGTACACAGGAGGGTAGGCAGAGAAAACCTAGTGTTGTAAGACACCTGTTAAGAAAATTGGGAACGGAGTGTTTTTAGTAAATAACCAAATATAACCACTTTTCAATGGAAATAATATTAAAATATTACATTTATTTCCTAGATAGTATTCATTTTGAAGATTAAGTCCGTCCGATTACGTCTAATAAGATAAAATATTTCTTATCTTACACGCCCTTACATTGTAACGTACAATGAAACAACTCATAATATAAATAGTCGCTGACGTCACACTCTAAAATAATTTCGTTGTCGGTAATCTAGAAATATATTTTTTTACGAAATTCCTTAGACTTCATTTTATCAGGATCCATAGTGATTCATGTCTATGCTTTATCATCAATAGATATGTGTTATTTATTACACGTTTATTAGTAAAACCCTTTGAAATTTGTAAATTTTTACTCAATGCAAAGCGGAACAGTTAGGAGTCGCAAACCGAGATCCCAGGATTCAAAATACCGCTCAATATCCGCTACGCCACGAATCCCCAGACTGCCTCGAATGAATATGTTGCGTATGAGATCAGACCGCATTACGCCGCATATCCAATGCAGCATCTTCAGTTCAGCTCCTAAGTTTGCCGAGATAGTGCTGGCCAGCATTCGCTGTCGTATAAAAGAACCCGTCAGTAGGAATAGAACCCAGGATTTGTTTCATGTTTTTCATATCTACCATATGTTTTTAATTTTTCAGGTAAACATAACTTGGAATGAAAATGGTACAGTTACGTTCAGAAATCAAAGATTTTGGTACTTCCAACCTCATTTATCAAACGGCAGCCTCTCTGATCCTATCACCAATATAAATCCAATTATAGCTGTGAGTATATTTTACTAAAATTGTTTAAACTTTAAAAATATTCAGAAGTAGTTTAAATGAAATATTTTTATTTGAAATTATTCTATTGCAGGTTTTAAACTCTTATAATAAACAGTCTGACGTAAACAAAACTTTAGATTTTTTTTTAATTCATTCTATATTCTTGTACATTATTACCCCCGAAAAAGTTCGGAAATGGCTTGTTACGTAGATTTATATCATTGTAATAAAATAAGAAACTGCTTTGTATGCAAACACTCACGTTCATAGATAAATGATATCTAGAACAAGATGACATACATTTTAAATTATTTGAATGATGAATTTATGATGAAAACACATTTTAAATTATATCAAAAACTTTCTGATCCGGATTGTGAAGAGAAGAAAATTTTTATGCAATTTTCTTAAAGTCAGGCTTAATTTTTTGTTAATGAAAATTGGCCACAAGACTACTCTAGAGTAGATAAATCCCCCCCCATTCCTACGTCCATGACTACAACTAAACCAAGATAGACGAGAGACAGTTAATTAATGATCCCACATATTTATATATTTTTATAACAATTTCATGTTTTAGACAGTGGCGTTCACTCTACGAAAAGAACGGTTCATGATAAGATTCATCTTGGATATGATACTACGGATGTACCACTCTAATATGTTTATCACCAGTAACGCATCGTCATGGCTTTTTGATGGTATCCAAGACCCCTTATTGGATCTTGCTGGACAGATACCCAATTTGCCTTACACTATACCTTTTGATCGTTTTGGATGGTTTTATATGGTAAGAGTCTTTGCCTCAATATTATCAACAATTCATTATTTCCATTCATATTTTTTTTTACTTCAAAAACTTAGATGCAAAAATAAAGCCGCTTAGATACGAACAATAGTACAGACTATTTTTAAAGATATATTTTTACAGAGAAATGGTTCAATTGAAACGGATGGACTGTTCGTTACAAACACCGGAAGTTCAGACTTTAGTCAACTGGGCAAACTAGATCATTGGCAAAATTCTAATAGAACAATATACAGAGACCAGTGTGGGGAATTGAGAGGAACTACTGGAGAACTTTGGAGTTTACAAGAGAACCAACCAGAAATAAATATATTTGCTGCAGATCTATGCACGTAAGTGTATTGTATGTATATAATAATCTACCGCGTCAAGCATGATAAGTAGAAATTATCATTATTTTTGTATTTACAGTCATATATCCTTAGCATACTCAGGGCCGGTTGTGAAACGAGGTTTGCACGGAGTCGAGTTCACGGCAAATGATTCACTTTTTGACAATGGTCATAGATATCCTAGTATGGTGAGTTTTATCCTCTATTATTTAGTTTATTTATTTAGTTTATGAGTAATGATGCGATTGTGACACAGTTAAGCAATAGGTGGCTGTCGTGATAGTTGTGTATTCATATATATTGAAGAAAATATCTATAAGTACCTATAGTATAAAGTTGCAGATTTTGTTTGAAATATTTGAAATTTTTAATATCCTCTAATGGAAACATTTCAGAGTTGTTATTGTGAAAAAATACGTGATAACGAGTGTATGCCGCCCGGGATTTTCAATGTATCAGCGTGCAAATACGGGGCGCCTGCCTTTGTGACTCGGCCACACTTCATGGGACTAAATTCACATTATGTAAAGAAAATTAAAGGATTGACACCTAATGAGTGAGTTTTTAGTTGATTGAAAATTATGATATAAATAATTATAAAATCAGCATAAATATCAGAACAAATACATAAATAATAACTAATACATAAATACATAAATAATAACTAATAAATAATAACTAATCATATATTATCAATGTGTTGGGTTCCTCCATTGCATTCTGCTCAACCTCTTTAATTATATTAAATTATAATTTTTTTGAGGCCATGGCGCAGGGGCACTAGCGTACGAGTGTAAAGGCGACAGTTAGAAGAGCGGAAAGGACGGAGCAGATATCTGTCAAATTGGAAAGGAATGTTCTAAATTTAGATTCTAAGGTTTCCTGTGCTAAAAAAACGTTAATTGCTCTATTATTTTGTCATTGCAGGAGCCACCAATTCAAAATGGCCATCGAGCCTATAATAGGTATGCCCCTGTCCATTTCAGCTCAACTTCAGGCTAACGCACTCGTGAGACACATTCCCGGAATAAGGTATATCATCATTATTGATCACAGTTTTAATAAAATCATTAAAAAAACATAATTTTTTTGTTATTCCATATTTATAAAGAAAAAAATATTTTTTAGAAAACGTATAAAAATTTCAACGTAGCTGGATTTGAACCTGAAACAACATAAATAAGATGTAACAAACGTATCAAACGTAAGAGCTTAGTGGTCAGAGCGCTTGGATGATTTCCAAGAGGCGCGGGTTCAAATTCCGCTATGTTAAGATTCTAAAACACCTTTATTGTAAGACACGTTTCTAAAAATCTTTTAATTTTCAAAATATAGTTACATCTTTGTAAGAGGTTAATAGGTTTTAATGCGCTACATTTGCTGGATTTAGTAAATGTTTTTAAACGCACTTATCAGTCAGTTATATATAGACTTTGCTAAAAACGCAATGTTTCGAATTCAGGTGGAAAGCAAAAGAATGTAGGGTAGTTTTTGTGCTAATTTCTAATTATATCAATTAGGTTCAGTTATACCTACACCAGTCGCAGAGCAGTAAATGAAGCGTGTGATTGTAAATGGTTTATAGTTATGGATTTGATCCCATTCGAGAGAATGAAATATTTTTCGTTCTGGTAACGAGGCAAAGCGCGGCGTCCAGATTCGCCACTCAATAGGCAATACCTCCAGAACTGTTCGGAAAGCGGAGAACGGAAGTATCTTAATGGGAACGGGAGTGTCTTAATACTAGTTTCCCAGGTACCTTCTGCCTACTCTACTGTGTGCAGGATACAGCGTGAAAAATTATCTGTATAAATAGAACTAGGAAATGTATATAGTTTAATTATAAATACGATAGTTATTGTAAAATCTTTTTTTTTTGCATTTCAGTATCAACAATCAACTACCAGATCCTGATATATTAATACCAATGTTTTGGTTCCGGGAAAATATAGAAGTGAATGAAGAATATGCAAATTTCGCTAAAACAGCTTTGGCTGTGAGATTTGGATTTCCTTATGGATTTTACGTGTTCATTGTAAGTTTCTTTTTAGCTTCACGCTGTATTTCGCTTGTAGCTGGAAAAGCAGAGGGCGCCTGGGTAGGCAGAGGGCTGGAAACCAAGGGTTGAAACACTCCGTTTCCAACTTGCGGAACTTAACGATGCTCTTTCCCTAGTTACATGAGAAGAAATTAAAATATGTATTCAATAATTAATTTCCTCGAGCGGGACTAGGACTAGTGTCAAGTATTCTTATGCGTCCATTATAATTATAATATACCAACTGAATATTATTATTTTTTACAGGTTATCGGGATGATTTTTATATCATACGGTGTTTATAAATTCAGTAAGTCCGGAATGTTAAAAATGCGAGAAGCCGACATCGCAGCGTCTCAAAAATTCTTAGGAAACGATAAGCTCAAGATTGATTTAGCAGCAAGTTCTTGAATGTTTTAAGAAATTCCAAAGCTAAGACTGAGATGAAATCACACCGTTATAATGGCGGAAATATTTCTCAATAAAAAACTATCAATTCAAACTCAAAAAAAAAATTACTTAATACATAGTAGTAGTACATAACTAATGTTGACTAAATTTGGATAATTATAGAAATCACAAAAGCTAGTCGATTGAGTAAGAGAAATGTAAAAAATTTCGAATAACTAAATTATTTATAAGAGAGGCACCTCAAAATGATGTCGAATGTTTTCTTCGACATTAGTTGCAATAAACATTTTCTTTCATTTAATTATGTTTTTAAGAAAAAAAACAAGGCAACGCCACTTCTGTTTCCAAGCGTTGCGTGAATTATTTATATAGTACTGTGGATCTCCAAAACTTTATTTATTTCATTTAATATTTGCATCATGTGCAAGAAAAAAATCTTACAAGTAGTAATTAGTTAAATTATTTGTATCTAGAAATTACCTTTTTCTTTACGTGCATAGTTAATGCACGGAACTTTGTATGTTTGTTTCTTTTTTCAAATTTTAACCATATTTTTTCATCATTTAATACTATCATACGTAAGAGCCACGGGTATGAATCCCAAAAATGCATAATGGGCACAAGAGTCCTATAACTAAATATTGATATATCATTATATGTTAACAATTATTTAATATTTTATAATATAACTATGAAATTTATAATAACTTTAATTATGATATTTTCAATATAGTAATAACAATAAATAAATTATTTGATATTAAGATATTATGTAATGATGGGACAATGTTACATTCCTATATAGTAAGTGGCTTAAAAATCTACAAAGACGCTAACAAAATAAACCTAGTATAGTTTAGTTGTTCTTATATGAGCTTGATTTAGAAAAAAAAATAATTCTGGTGACTCGTTTATCCGGCTGTAGTGATACTAAATAATTTATTAATTTAATTATATTAATAATATATTAATTAATTGATGGTAATTATGTTTGTTAATGTTGAATTTGTTATTTTTTTAAAATACAATATAGATTAAGTTCTTCTCAGCAACAGGTGTATAACTTTTTTGAATACACTGATTTTTCTTCTACTTAATTGAGTTATTATTCTGAATAATACGATTGTATAGGTATAGAGAGGGAGCCGGAACAGTCAGGTCTTCGTTATGTTATACAACCTAAAAGTTCCTGTGCACATACCTCTAATACTGTTAAGTGCTATTAAGGAAACTGGAGTCTGGGTGGTGGTAGGTTCAGTCTTTACGTAAATAAGGTGCAAAAATAGTACCACCTATAAACATATTTATTATACCAATATATAACGTTTATTGCTATATAAATTAAATTCGGACTTCTTAATTTATTTATTAAAACAAAATGTCAATATTATGTAAGTCTGTCGGGAATCTGCCACTATTTACAGTTTTCGTTTTTTAAATAAAATCTTATATATAAATAAATCGTTAAAATAAAATCTTAACTATATTTGTAAAACTTATTCCATTAATTACATGCCACGTATTTTTTTTATTATTTCAAATGTAGGCTAAGAGCGGTGTTGGGTTCCGCTACTCAACACGCAAGGCCTCCAGATTTCGGCGGAAAGTGGGGAACAGAGTGTCTTAACACTAGGTTTCCTCTGCGTACCAGCTGTGTGCGGGATACAGCGTGAAGCTGATATAATAATAATAATTTAAGATGTTAGAAGTGTTTCGAATAATAAATCGCATTTAATAAGAAATATAAGCTTACATAAAATATATTTTATATATTTAAAATGAAATGTTGTATTCCAGAAAGCAATATAACAGCAGTACTGAGTCTAGACGTGGTCTAATGGTTACTATGTAACAGAAGAAAGAATTCACACTATAGTAATGTACATATTTTTTTATGAAAAATATTAATTCTCTCATTGTTTCTCAACAAGGATACTATAACAGACAGTGATCCGCGACCGGCACTAAAGTGTGAATTCTCCCCAACTTATATGATTGATGTAACGGGACGCTTTTTTTGTAGTGACCTAAGGTAATGCATCAGAAATAGTCAAAATCACTATTCTTTTTTTGTTATTTTTATGCAGTTTGTGTAAAAAAAATATCGAATTCACTATTTCATATATTGTTTATGAAGATGTTTTTGTAAAAATAAATCCAAATAAAATTAGAATAGTTTATAAATTTCAACGACATTAGTGTTTAAGCTGTGTGACATGGTGTTAAAGTTCGGAAATAATTGTATAAACAGAATTATCTTTTATACTGAAACATTATTAAATAGATATATTTTTAAGTCTATTTTATTTAAACTTCCCAAAATAATATAGTCACAAGTAATTACATATTGAGAGTTAATACCCAATGTTTTATATAGTTTGCCTAATGACAATATAACGAAAATAAAATATTAAAATTCGATATTAATTCTACAAAGAAAAAAAATATTCCACCATCAAGAAGCGTTTAATTTGAAATATTGTGCACAATAAGGAAATTTCATAATAATCATACTATTTTATTTATATCATTAAAATAAAAAAGAAAACGAAAAAAAAATAAAATATAAAAAAAGAATCATTAACCCCTGAGCGACAACTCTTTAGTTATTGAATTGCTAAAGGCCCCGACGCGGTTTCTAACGTCCTCCTAATAACAATGTCAATCATATTACAAACAAACTATAAAAGAATACCTGTACATATTGATTTTATCACTTTACACTTTAATAATAGATAAAGAAGGGACACGAGATAAAAAAAACAACAATGTTATTTCAAACTCATCATATATCAACATTCACGTACATAAGATCTAATTTATGTTAACAAACATCTTTTAAAATAAAAGGTTAAAAGACCTTGTAACTGGAAATTTTAGAATAACTTAATTATGGAAGCCAGTGTAATTTTTTTAAATTCTATCGAAAAAAGTAAAATAACTTTGTTTAGTGATAACTGCTATGTAAATTTCATTCTAGTAACTTTTGGTTATAACATTGAAATAATAAATCCATAACATATTTTTGTATTATTTACAATAATTTATATTATATGTACACAAAAGGCACATTAAGTTCCGTATAGACATTCATATATTTATTCCTATCAAATTAAGTTACTTTGGGCCCTTATATGTTCATGATTAAAATCATAAGAATAACAATTTCATTAATAACAAATTATTGAATTAATACAATATAAATGTTTTATATATGTAATATATATCAGAATATAAAGTGTATTCTATAATTTGTCAGAATACAAAGTGTTTTCATTTTATATTTATTTTTTGTGATGAAGTAAAGAGTGCGATTAATACAGTGTAATCGTTACGAATCTTGCCTCGACAAGAAACAAAGCACAGCGCAAGAGTAGGTTCGATTCTCACAAACGTTTGTAGGTGCAATTGCCGGAATTGAGGAACAAAGTCCGTCGGCCTGCTGTGCACTGGGATATAAAAAAATCTTATACATTACAAGTATATAACAATATAAAAATATTCCTATTCAAAACTACAAACACTTAAAATGAAACAAACTGTGACTTGGTAGTACAGCAACTCCAACATAACACCCCATTTAAAAATCACTGGTTACTTAAAGACGTTAAAACCAACAGTAACTGATACGATTATTAACTTAACTTAAACTTAACATATGTAGCTTCACGCTGTATCCCTCACGGGGTAGTCAGACAGAAAGGAGCGCCAAGCGCTACGGTATCTACATACCTCTTTCGCGTCGTCCACTGACATCAACCATTACTAACATAATAAAAAAAGTTTTTTTTTACAAAAAAGTAAAATGAACAAACGTACTGTGATGTTTTGTAATACCAAATACAAGAATAAGAATTAAAATATCTTCATAGAACATCACATCATATCATATATTGAACATATCAATATTTCAATAATCTGTAATTATACAGATTACTATTCTCTTTGATTATAACCATTTCATTTACGTAGTCATAGACGTACACAAAATTTAAAACCTATATATAACATGTACTCTACATATATTTACATAAACAATCCTCCCTTTTTCTCTAATCTAAATAAATATAAATTCGTTTAAAATGACCTAAATACAGAATTTACTGTATTTCTTCGTGTGGTGATTCCAAGATCGGTGCACTATCGGCGCTCTTTAACAACTTCTTCATCAGTATGTAAACACCAACAATAAGTAATGCTACTCCGATCACCTGAAATATATATACATAAAATATAGAAAACAAATAAATTATATATTAGAAAACAAATGCAGAATTAACACAACTTTCTAATAATGTTAATAAAATATACAATTTGTTGAATTTTAAAATATACATTTATATTAACATAGTTAAATAAAATATTGGAATATAAAATATGAGCAAAAAATTTTTTAAATGTTTTTTTAGCTAAAGCTAAAAATGTCGACAAATCCATTCGTATTTAAAATAGCGTGGAGAGAATTAACAGTAAAAATGTAATTTTAATTATTGAAGTTGTTACTTTTTTTTTTAATTGACTATATTTTTTTTAGTTACTATTAGTATAGTAATAAATAGAAAGCAAGATATATAAAAAAGGTAAAAAAAAATATTTTAAAAAACATAAACAAAAAATAAAAACAATTCAAATTAAAAATATATTAAAATACAAAAAACTCGACGAGGATGGGATTCGAACCCACGCGTGCAGAGCACATTGGATTAGCAGTCCAACGCCTTAACCACTCGGCCACCTCGTCACATCACCCCATGTTCAAATATACCATTATATATAACATATACATAAATATTTTTTAAATCATATATTTTTAGTTATAGCGACAAATGCTAAAAAAAATGAATAAAATGAATAAAACAAATATTTAAGGGCCCCACACAACAAATGTGATTGGCATGGTATGGTCGAAAATAGAAAATTAACTTACCGTCAAAGCATATAAGCCGTAAGGCAGTCCATCTCTAAAGTTCAGGGCAAAGCGTGCTAATCTCGCGTACGAGTCCGTTATAACGACCTCCTGTTTAAACCAGAACATTGGCACGAGGATATCCGGATCCGGTAACTGGTTGTTTAATCTGTAATGAGAAATATTGATTTTTAATCTGTATTATTATCAGCTGATTGGGCAGAGGAAAAGTCATGGTAGGACACTCCGTTCTCGTCTGTCTGGTTAACAGTCTAATGACGTTTATAAAAAACAGCTATATGTGGAAAGACTTATTGTTACTATTAATTTTTTTTATTTTTCTTCCCTACGTACCCTGATAATGTTTGGTACTTACAAATATATTGCAAAAAACAATTATTTTTATATTATTCAAATCAATATTTTTCCTAATGTGATTACTGACTTAAAATGATGACTTAAAATGATTTTTTTTATTAAAAAAACATTAAAAGCAAACAAATTTAACAGAAAAAATACTCACGAAAATCCAGTTTCATGTCGAACCAATACATTAATTTGCAACTGCGCTGAAACCGTCAAAGGCATTCCCGTGTACATTTCTAACGCGAGTTTGAAATTCATCTCCCTAAATAGAAAAATAATAATAAATAAAACGTATGTATTACAATACACAGAGAGAACCTAGTGTCAAGACACTTCTTTCTCCTTTATCCACTTATAGCACAAACAATGCATAACTGATGGCGTAACTTAACGCCGTTGTTTATTCAAATAAACCGGGGGAATAAACATACGGCAAAATCGATAAATTTCATAGGAAAAGAAATATTTTATCATAGATAGCAACGTAGGTAATTGATATGAGATCGTGAATTTCTTCCATTAATGCAATAAAGGAAATCGAACCTAGACATAACAAACTATAGTATTTACATAAGAACTAATAATAATAAACGGATAATCTTTCAATCCCGCATCTACTTTTGTTAATAATATTAAACTTTACTATATAGTAATAAAAGAAAGGGTGAGGCGGGAGACTCGAACTCCTTTCTCGCTTTTAGATTTATGATGTGCGTATTCTATTACCGGGCTGTGTTTATTATTTACTTCAATTACCCGCATCTATATAACATTAACACAGATTCACACCTAGTATAGATATAAGACATAGAAGTTGTGAATGACTGCGCAGAATTGATATTATGACTCTTCTCGCTTTTGTTTATATTGTTTCCAATTTCACAAAGCTTAACAGACCGTACTTCGCTCTAGTAAAAGTAATATCAAAAAATTACTCATTAGGCTCCAATCCTTTAATCTTGTTAGCGTAATACGGATCCATGTTATAGAAATGCGGTTGCGTGACGAAGGCGGGCGCGCCGAAGCGACACGACGACACGTTGAGCGCGCCCGGCGGCAGGCAGTTGTTGTCGCGGACCTCGTCGCAGTAACAGGCCTTTGGGGATCAAAAAGGCAGTGCCTTATAATTATTTAAATTAAAATTACATAAGTTTCACGTTGTATCTCATACATAGCAGGGTAGGAAGAGGGAATCTCATTCTCATTCCATGCATAGCTAAGACATTTTCTGAGATAGCGATAGGTTTCGATATGTTTGTTTACAAACAAATCTATAATACATATCCTGTGTAAGCGAGAGCTATAATTTTAAACATGTGTAATACGAAAACTGGATCATAGAAATTTTCTTTAAATGATACAAAATCGTTGGGCCCTCGAGCACTCAGTTAACCAGGTTTCGCTAAATTACAGATCTAAGTATATTATAGACTAAAAGGCCCGGGCTGCTACGCCTGTTTAAAATATACAAATATTTATTTAAAAACGCCCATGCGCAAGTCAGCCCATTTCCTCACAGAGGGTTCTGTACCAATTTCAGGATTGTGTTAGTCCCCCTAATAATCAGTTCAGCTTGTGTGGAAGTTAGCCCGGATAAACAAAGAGACAGCACAGGATAACACAGTTATGTTGCTATAAAAGACAGACCCTTTTATTTATATGTATAGTTGTATAAAAATAGTTCTATAGAAACAGTATTTTAAGGTTTTTCAGCTTTATGCTATATATAATATCCCGTATATAGCAGAGGATGCAAAGGGAATCAATGTTAAGAAATTGTTTGAGGGAATAGTGTTAAGACATTTTTCCCCACTTACCGCGCAATTTTTAAGGCAAAACACAGTTGTATAAAATAACGAAAATATATAAAAAAAATTTAAAAACAACTTTAAATTGAGATATTTTTTTATTTATGAACCGATTGTAATAAAATAAACCCTAAATGTTAACGGAAGTTATGTCAATCTTGAGATTAGCGATAAACGTCAAACGCACAGACAAACAGACAAAAATCTATGTTTTGGCTCTATTGCGTTAATAAAGGTCTCCAACAACTTTTTTTTTTAATTATCTATTTTTAATTATCTTCCAAATACAGACACCGACCCTCTTACGATTTTATTATAAGTATAGAAGTGTTGCGTGTTACAGGAGTGACAATACAGCAGTGACACGTTCCAGCCCTGAGTGGAGGTCAATTATTGTCACGAACTTCATCGCCCTTTGGGAATTAAAATGCATATAATGATAACATTTATAGCATTAAGTTTCATCTCAATAACTGGCCCTTGGGACAAAAATAAGCGAATGGATTTATATCCCCTACCCCGATGCGATATGCGAGATACAGAGTCAAGGTAAACAATGGATGTAACTACAAATTAATAAAACATATAGATATACAAACAAATCTCACCTTATTAGGATATCGATAACCGTTATCGAAAAATGACTCGTTAGCCGCGTACTGTACACCGTTCACACCTTGTACCGTGACATCTTTTGATTTACTTAAAGTCATGTATCTGAAAAAAAAACATTTTAACTACACACTGTTTACCCGCACATAGCAAGATAGGCACATGGAACCTAGTGTTAAGACACTATTCTCATTTAACACACTTTTGTTCCAATAAATGAATAAAAATATTTTTTTCTAAACACAAAATAATACAAGACATAAAATAATTAAAATATACATTTTTTATATTATTTATATAAATATATAAATTTAAATAATATAAAAAAAAATTATGGCTAGAACTATTTGTATTTCCTCGCTCTGGTAAAGAGATAAAACGCGACGTTTAGTTCTGTCACTCTACACAAAAAAAAGTTAAAAAAGAAACTAACGTGCATATATCCGGTGCAAAAATTGTAACTTCCGGTTGTCCTAATTCCGGTGCCCATAATTCCCCAGTGGACCCTCTCACTTCACCACATTCGTCTCTATAGTCAGTTCTGTTGGAAAACTTCCATTTTTCTATATTGCCAAGCTCTGAGAATTCTTGTGAACCTGTATTCATTAGAAATATTCCGTCATATTCCATAGAGCCGTTACGCTGGAAAAAATAAAATAAATTGTTCATTTTTTTAGCGATGCGGTTTGTTTTTTTTAGTGTTGTAGGTTCCCTCTGGGTACCTTTTTTTATGTGCGGTACAGCGTGAATCTAAAATAATAAAAGTCCTGTATTTTGCTTATGGGACAAATAATTTTCAGGCGGCACCTTTATCATTAAACAAAGCCAGTTCATCCCACTATGACGTACCATCCTTTGATCTCTACTCAATAAGGCTTTATCGATATTTCACAATATCATAGAGCGGTATTATAGCATGTGGTGTTGGTTAACAGATTCCATTAAATAATGTGATATATGCAACGAATAATTTTATCTATATTATTATACACATTTTTTCCGAATAATAATATATTATCGGTTCTATTATAAATATAGTGTTTTTAAATCAGAGTATGCTTTTACAAAAATGTTTCAAAGCAAATGTTATTTTTCAGCGTTAACCTATATCCCAAACATAACAGGATAAGCAAAGGGAAACTAGTGTTAAGACACTCCGTTCTCAATTTTCGGCCAAATTCTGGAGGCATTGCGGGTTGAGTGGCAGAGCTCAACGCCGCACTTCGCCACGAGACCAGAACCACGAAATGAAAATATTAAATATTTCATTTCCATAAGTAGGAATCGAATTTACAACTTGTCGCGTTTACAGTCACACTTTCTGCCCCTGCGGCACGACTGACCTCGAATCAAATATTAGTTAATAATATATTTAAAATACATTAAACTGACTATGAATATTATTTTTTTGAATAAACAAATGATTTAATGTTTACATAAATTATGAGATGTTACTAAAGAGATGACACATACTTCACATTCAGCTGACGAGTATATAAATAAATGACTCATATACGCGACTGGTCAAATGTCAAATAGAACGGAAATCAACACGTCTTTTGAATTACGTGTAAACTTTAGACAGTGTTTGATACGACAATTATCAGGATCAGGAGGTCGTACTGCAGTGGCATAAGCGTGTGATTGCAAGCTAGCCAGTAGCGGGTTTGATCCTCAATCAGAGTCATAAATATTTAATACTTTCATGTTTTCAAAGCGTAGCGCGGCGTTGAGTATGCAATGCGTTCAGAATTTGGCAGAAAGTCAGATACGAAAGTGACATAATGGGAACGGGGAGACTTCGGTTTTTCTAGATGCCCAGGTTCCCTCTGCCTACCTACCCTACTGTGTGCGCGATATAACGTATAAAATATATTTATAAAGCGGCAAAACATATTTTCAATATTTACAATACAGTCTAATAATACAGCGTAGTGCAAAAATTATGCAATGAGAGAAAGTTAAACGTTCCGATCGAAAGATCGCAACTCATTCGTAATAGCTGATCGGTTCGTTGCTACCACGGAATTTCTTTCTGGTACATTATAGCGGAAGCCGTAGTAAGAGATACAAAGTAGCCTTTTTAAGGTAAGGCCTTACCTTCAAAAAGCAGGGTAAGTCCATTTAGTACGAAAACAGACCGCTTTTCAATCCAATTGGAGACGCGGAGAGTAAAAGTAGAGTCCAGTGGCGGACTTAACCCCATTTTTTGTCATACAAGAACGGAATAATAGAAATAAATAATTTAAAGAAGATGTTTTATGCATCACAATGACCAAATAAGCATCTATAGGCTATAAAAGTGTCCGCCAGGAATTACACATACATATGATATAATAAGCTTCATGCTGTATCCCGCCCGCAGGGACACATTGTAAGCAAAGGACACCTAGTGTTAAGACACTCCATTCCTCATTTACCGCCAAATTCTGGAAGCATTACCTATTTGAGTTTCATTTTTTTCATTTCCTCGAGTGGAATTCGAACCCACTACATGTCGCGTTTAATATAAAACCTCATCTAATATAAAACACGAGTATATTATTTCATATAAAGCCATGTTATTGTTTTGAATAAAATTCACCATTGTTCATTATCTATGCTAATGACACAACACCAATACCTAAACAGTCTTACTCATAATATCAATAGTTTTTATGTTGGCTTAGATATTTACGAGAATAAACTGGATCTAGATAAAACTAACTTTACAGGTAAAGACTAGCTCTTAACATTATGGAAATACCAGATACCTAATAAACATCAACAAATAAGGATAACAGATATCAATAATTAGGTATTATTAAAAAAAATTATTCTTACATGTAATAATAATTTAAAAAAAGACTGGAAGACGGAGTGTCTTAATCCTTATCATTTAAATCTTTGCCGTTTGTGCGCGATATAGATAGTTGAAGATAAACAATATCTTATTAAGTCATGATTTATATATTTTTTTACGAGTTTTAATATAAGATTATAAATATCATTCCAAAAAGATAGATTGACTCGTAGCAAATTGTAGAGCAAATTTAATAATAATTGTGACCTATATTTTTTATCACCATGACACTCTTTCCTGATTCATCAGAGTTCACAGGGTAAAGGTCTTTTTATTGTAGAATATATTATTAGTTAGTTATAAAGTTAGTACTTGTAAATACAAAGCAAAATAACAATCTTACCGTATAAAACCATCCAAACTTATCAAAAGGTATATTTATAGGTAATTCCGGGAAACGCTGGGCAATATCCAATATGGGATCATCGATGCCATCGAACAGCCATTGCGTTACATTTGCCTTTAGGAACATGTTATCGTGGTACATTCTCATGAATACGTCGACTGGCACTTTGAATATTGTAGGTTGGTGACGCATAAAGTATGCTACAGTCTGTAAAAATTATTGAATAAGTTTAATTATATTTTAAAATAAATATTATTTAACTACTTAAGGAACTAAGGTTCGATCCCCACTCTAGGAAATAAAATATTAATTTTAATTTATATTTTCAATTCTTGGCTCTGGTGTCGAGGCAAAGCGCGGCGTTAAGTTCTGCCACTCAATAAACAATGCCTGCAGAATTCGGCGAAAAGTGGGGAACGGAGTATCTTAACACTAGGTTCCTTCTGCCTACTCTGCTGTGTGCGGGATACAGCGTGAAGTTGATTTATTTAATAAGAAAATTAGTGTTGTTTTTAAATTATGTAAATTTTCATTGTCATAATTAGAAAAAACTTCGGAAGTTCAACATACCACAACTATAGGATTTATAGTGACTATCATGTCGCTGAGACTGCCGTTGGACATTTCGGGCTCGTAATGCCATATCTTTTGGTTGTAATATGACACTGTGCCATTGTCGTACCATGTTAAGTTTTGCTGTAGAAAAAATAATTAGATTTAGTCATTTTTAAATAATTTTATAATTCACAGACAAATTTTTGACTTAAGACGTAAATGGAAAATACATTCTATATATATATACACATATATATATATATATATATATATATATATACATATATATATATATATATATATATAGAATACTTTATCTTTACACATTCAAGATATTTTTCATGTACACAGAGAATGGCTTAAAAAGTGAACCTAAAGCATTTTACAATTTATTTCAGTCTCACATTTCACATTCTTATAATAATGCTTAGTTTGTAACCAAATATATAGTAAAATATATTGTATAAGAAAATTAATATAGGTATGTATTGTAGGTATAATCAAATTATTTTAGGAGATTTTTCATATTATATCAATTTTAGATTTTGTCGATTACAACAGTCATATCCAGATTTGGTAAAGAGAGTTTTACTATTTTATATGAAATTAAACCATTCATCTAGATGTTTCGTCTAGGTAATAAAAGATATTTATAGAATCTGAAAGGTAGGTATTTATATTTACGATAAGGCGCTGTCGACAGAGGATATGACATAAAGGAAATTAATCAAGATGTAGATTGATAAGGATATTGTGACGCCACGTGATATAAAAATAATGAAAAGCTATCGTGGCTCAATTAAGAAGCTAAATAAATTATGGGTGCGATCTGTTTTATTTAGAATCTCACTAGGACATTTTTTTTGTTTAAAATTTTTTATTTCAATTTTTTTTCCATTGTCCACAAATAAGGTGAACGAAATCTTAATAAGCAAATTGAAAGAAAACATCATAAGATCTTTCTATAATGTTTTCTTACAATTTGCTATCCACTACAACGTTTATGATATTTTAACATAAAATAAACATTATTAAAGTTACAAACTATAGATGCGCAGCTTACTACACCATATTTTTATGATAAATAACGAGAAATCTTACTATAATAAACCATTAACGTGATGTAACGTACTTTATAGCCATCCACATTGATAGATGGACTTTCCAACAAGAAAATTTCAATTTATGCCAGTAAAGTAGTTTCTTAGATAAATAAGCTCGTTTAACCAATCAAACTTTAAAATTTTATTATATAATAATATAAGTATAGATATTCACATATAATTTTTATATATAACAATCAAAATTATATAAAATGCCTGGAATTTTTATTACGTAAACCACTAATCCCTTAATTGATTCGATAGTAGAATGATTAAATGATGATTGAAATATTATAGATAGTTTACGATATCGGGTTGTCTATCTGTATAAACAAATATTACATTATTTACAATTATAGGTGTAATATGTGTGTCAATTATTTCCCATGTTTGTGCGGAACCTAACTCCGTGTACTGTCTATTCAGAACGACACAAAATGTTTACCGTATTCGAATCTAAAACTATTGACTAACCAGATAGATATGAAAAATAGCTAAAGATTTAAAAAATGAGGTGTAGTTTTCTGGGCTTTCCGGGGCGGCAGGTAGACAGAGGAAACCTAGTGTTAAGACACTCCATTCCAACCCAACTTTTAAAACATTGTATATTGACTGGGACAAATGAATGAATCATTTCCTGAATGGAGATCGTTCTCTTTAGTTCGTACTTAAGACTATCGCGTTAATCATATTAATATATAACACAGTTAGCAGTAGCTTATTTATAATGTAATTCAATATAATTATTTATTTTATTAAACTGTACCAAAGTTTATTGTACTGTTTATTAATAAATATTTTTCAAGCTATCTATAACGGACGCGCTATCTTTTTCAAAGTTTAATGTCATTAAATAAAAGGACTTATAGATAAATTTACTTTAAATAAAAAAACCAACTTTGATTTTGTTAAATCAAAATAATAAAAAAAAGATTTTATAATTTTGAAGTTGGTAGTAGCGAAGAGTATCACCACTATACTCGTATGATAAATTTGAAACTGCGGAGGGGCAGAAGCTCATTTACAAACTGGCACGTTCCCGAAATAAAGAGACTCAAGATATCGCAAAATGTACTAGCGTTAGAGATTCTCAGGGCACGCTACTCAGTATTCATGCTTCTATGAAGGAGAGATGGAGAAGCTACTTCCAGAATTGCAGAACACTCAGCATCCATGTAGTCTTCATCACGATTCATCACCTAACCTCGACTTATTGCCTCAAGAACCCTTGACGAAATTTTTCATTGCCTTCGACGCATGAAAAACGGAAAAGCGGTGGAACTTGACGAAATTCCAATCGAATCGTGGAAATCGTTGGGCTGTCTCATACTTACTGACATTTTTAACCATATCTTGAACACTGGAAAGATGTCATACCAATGGCGGCAGCTTTATTACCCCATATACAAGGGAAGAGCCAGTGTTTAAGATAGTTGGATAAACGCTGTCAAAGTGGGACAAATGGCGGGAGGTTACTGATGTGTATATCGGATGCCTTGCTATATCAGTCCCTGAAGTATGACTTCCCGGACGCCCAAGGAAGCGCTGGATGGATGTCGCGATGCAGGATATGAGAGCCAATGGTCTAGCCATGGACGCTAAAGTGCAAAGTGGAGTAGGTTGAGTATAAAGGTAATAGCCGGGATTTATGTCAGGAAGAAGACTTAATATAGTTTAAACATAAATTGAAATAACAAATGTTGAAAGAATGCAATGGTTATAAAAGATAACATCAATGCGCCAAGCTATCAAAATAAATCTTGATGAATTAATAATAATAAGGCATTAAATGGTCTGAAAAGATTTAAGTAAAAGGCAAGTGTACCAATTAACTAAAGTATATCATGTAATATTATATGGCGATATATTATTATAACCACGCGTGGTTTTATATTACCAAAAATAAAGAACTTACCCTTATATGCATCTCTCTATATACATAAGGACCCAATTCCTCGACTTCTATTGATACATTCTTCCCCGCTAATATATCATCAACATTTGTTATGTTGAACATGTAGAATTCTAAATACATAGGTATAGGTATTTCACGCCATATTCCGAACGAAGTTGACGTTGGTGTTAGAATTAGCATCTGGAACAAAAAACAACTTCTTTAGATAAACTTAAAAGCTGTTACTTGCTTCTTTACCTAAGTGAAAATAACTTAAGAGTAGTTGCTAATGACATATTCTGTCACATGTCCAAAGTACTCATATCGCAGGCACAATCAATGTAATGTATTATGACTGCCTTTCTCGAGAAATGGACGATTCAGCTTCACGCTGTATCCCGCACACAGCAGGGTAGGCAAAGGGAACCTCGGTGTTAAGGCACTCCCGGGCGTTTCCCACTTTTTGCCGAATTCTGGAGGCATTGCGTGTTGAGCGGCAGAACTCAACGCCGCGCTTTGCCTCGAAACCAGAGCGAAGAAAAATGGAAATATAAACGTAAAGAAATATTTCGCGAAATGGACGATTCATCATAAAAATATTAAATAATGTTTTAATTTAAGCTGGTACTCCCTGAGATTAGAACGTTCACCTTAAATTCTTTTACTTTTTAATATTAGTAAAGATTAAGTTTATTCAGATTCACCTTGATATGATTTAAGGACTCAAAGAAATATTATTTTCACGCGTTTAGCAATAGGCTCCTCGAATCCTAGGATACCTATTTTGGTCTTCACCTTTCTTGTTAGATGTGAAGCTTGTTAGATGGAGGAAAAAACGCCATAGCAGCTATAAAACACATACGTCATGTTTATGTAGCTGCTATTCGGCGACTAGCGATAGAACCCATGACCATCGTGTGTACTTATTTCTCAACTGTACAACAATAGTGTAATTCTATTTTGTAAGTAAAATAAAATACATATTTTTTTTATTTTATAAGTAAATGAATATAAATAATAAAAAAAACATATTTTATTATAAAGCAAATATATATATGGTACCGAGAGTTGAACATAAAGAGATAAAATGTAAATAAATTATAAGAATAATACTTGCAAGGAAGGAAAACAAGACAACTATTTATAAGGAAAACAAGACAATTTATTTAATCATAGTTAAAGTTCTTGCAAAAATGTTCCAATTTAAGATTTAACGTATATATTTCAAAAAAAAACCGTCACGCAGTATAACTGACCTATATCAATATTAAATAGAGAATATGAGCATATTATCACTAAATATCACTGTGTATTTAATTGTAAACATTTATATTTAAACAAAAAAAAATATTTGTATGATACAAGTTTCAATGACATTTTAAGGTTTGATAGTAGAGACGCAACCTGTTTGCCCAGATAACAATGAGCATTCGCACGATAGCAGTTGACGTTTTAATTCACGTGTCGAACGAAACACATTTTAAAAGCTATCATAAGACCAACAATTGTCTAAAACCTAAGAATCAGGAGGTAAAAGGAAGGATTTTTAGTCGTTATAACCATATGATGGAAATAGAAATTACTCTCACTGCTGTGGTAAGTCATAATGTCCACGACTCCACGCCTCGAAACTTGCAAGCGACAACTAGTGTATAATAATTACTGAGAAAACAGAAAGTTTCTCTTAGAACATAAACGTACAGTTAAAATAATAGCAAATGTTTTAAAACTTGCTTAAAAGTATACTTGCGTATTTAAATTCTAAATTAATAAACCGAATTCATAAAAGTAGGAGGAAGCTCTAGACGGTAAGCATGTATTACTGACATTATAAGTATATATTGCAAAATTCCTGACGTTATCTCAAAATGCAAATCAATTTGAGATTGTTATTAAAAATCTAATCTAATTATTTATGTAAATATTATTCTGTGTATGAAGCATTCAAGCAAGGTATATATATCTTTTGCATTATTATTTTTGTATTATTTTTTCACCTATTTTCGTATATCAAAATAAACGCAAGTTACCCGATTAAAATTGTTTAATTTAACACTAATCAACGTCTTTACGTGGTCTGAAATTTTGGTTATTTGGGTACATGATTTTTTTACCGTCTTAAATATGAATCTTAATGTAATTTATAAAGGCGACTTCAAAAAATTACTTTTTTTTCATATAATGTCGAATCCAAGACATTGCGTCGTATTGAGCAGCGTAACTCAACCGCGCTTGGTCAAGAACCTTTATTTAGTTCATATCCTTGTAATTCTTATACATTACAAATTTTATTCCATAATTACTAATGAATATATAGGTATTAATCTTATTAATCTTACCCTTTTCAACTGTGAGAAGAACAACGTCGGCCAGAACACGAGTAATACAGCCCCGCTGACTACCAGAACTGACCCGAAGCTCATGAAGCAAGCACTTTTCTTTTCAGGTCTCATTTTATCTATTTAATTTTCGTCAATATCTGAAACAAAAATCAAAATATTTTATTCACAAGGCCAATCTATACAACACTTCCGTTGCTGAATAACTGGCAGAAAACGCGTAGCGACGATTTCTTGAAATTTCTACGGAAACGGGGAAAAAACCGAAATTTCCCATTTTACATCTTAAAGCCAATGCAAAATTAAAAAATAAAAGCTTAAGTTGCAGAATTTATTATTGACTACTAGGTACAAGTATATCATATCGTATATATAAGTATCGCTGGCTTAAGTAGAATTTTTTTTTTATGGGAGAGGCACAAGGCAAACGAGCGTTCGGGACACCGATGATGGTAAGTGATCACCGCCGCCCACGACGCCTCGCCTGGTTGTCACTTGCGGTAGGTGGTTAAAATATTGATGTGCAGCCATAGTCAAAAGAAAATTACAGTATGGCAACTGGAACTGCGTACGTAAGTATGTATAGTGATGAAGATGTGGAGAATAAATCTTTGCAATTTGGTACAACTGAGACAAAGAGAAGATTTCAGTATTTATTATTGTTCTCAGGGGTTTAATAATTTTTCTGTAGAGACATATGACATAGCTCGAAGCCATTTTAAAATATTTCTTTTTTATTTTCGATTTAGCGAAGCTGTAAAATAGTCATTTTTAAATTTATTATATAGGAAATTCCTGATATAACAAGAGAATTTACGCGCAAACTGAGTTCTATAGGTATAAGGCACACTGTACCTTTTCATCGTTTTGTTGCAACTAACCTCGAACTATATGTCAATTTGATATGCTTTCTGGTTGGATATAGACTCGGGAGAAACTCACTTTCAAAATGGCTCTTTCTACTTTTATCATTTGAGACTTGTATGATCCTCCCCATGAAATGATACAATAAGCAATAACAGATTTTTATCAATATCTACTCCCAAATTTTCCAAAAAGTTTTGACCACCACAGCCCGCTAGAGTGGGCTGCAGGAACAGAGAGGCATAAGCGGGCCTTCACAAATATGTTCTAATTGCTGAAGATTTGACGGAATCGGTACTTTATGAATGGAGAGGGTAAGATGATTGAAGTCTCTGAGTAGTCCACAAGAAGCAAAAAATAAAAACATATTTGACTACTGTACTTGTTAAAGTATAAAACAATTCCAATAAATAGGGAAATAAAAAACATCATCATGCACAAGCTGTAGTAACAGAACATGCAGAATGACGTTTACGTTGCCTGAGTCATTGGAGACCAGTTGTGAAAATTTAATATGCAGCTATAGCTGAAGCTGAAGGTATAGTATAGCTGAAGGTAAAGATCATGTCAGTTTACTCAAATGATTACGAAGACAGAGACACAAGTTAATGGACATTAAACCAGTCCAGTATAAACGTATCAGTTTAATACCTTTAGACTGGACTGGCTTGATGCCAGTTTTTGTTTTCAACTTATTTCGCTGTATCCCCACATGACTCAGTGCCGCGCTTTGTCTCGACCAGAACGAATAAACATTGTATTTCCTCAACTGGAAGTAGAAACTACGGTGTTAAATATTAAAAAATAGAATAAGTGTGGCACGGGTGATTTCACGCTAAGTTGCGGTGACAACTAATAGAATAAGTTTTCATTGTAGTAAGCGTAAGTATGTTTAAAACAAACGATAGATGTTCTAAAAGTAAACTATAACTATAATTACAAAAAAAATCTTAGCATAAAAAGCGTCATTTTAAGGAGAAAATGTACATTAAAAAATGACGATTCTGAGCGACGCTGTAGCAATCAATGACAAAACAAAAAATGTAATTATACCTGCTAGAATAAGAATATTATTTAAAAGTTAATTAGTACCTACTAATTCAAATTCTAGATAATCTTTACAAGGACTTGACTTAATAATATCTTGTAGTTTCACTCACGTTATTTATTCAAGGCCGAATAATATAAATGATGTAAAAATAACATCTTGATGAGTTCATTATTTCAATGCACTTCAATGGTGTAAATGAGAATTACGATTTAACTTTACAATATTATTTATAAAAAAAATTGCTTCATGCTGTATTCCCGCACACAGCAGGGTAGGTCAGCCTACCCTACTCCGTCCCCACTTTCTGCCGAATTTTGGAGGCATTGCGTGTTGATTGGCAGAACGCAACGTCGCGCTTTCTCGACACCAAAGCGAAGAAATGAAAATATAAAATGGAAATATAAATAAATATTTTACTTCCTCGAGGGGGGATCGAACCCATAACCGTCGCATTACAATCGCACCGTTGTGCCGCTGCACCACGACGGGCTCTAATCGAAAATAAACCTATACCCCTTATTAAAAAAAATTGAAACAAAAATATTCTTACTTTCTATAGTATTATTTATTCACTGTCACTCGAGATACAGATTTATAAAACAACTAAATTACTTGCAACTGTATTAATATTACATTATTGCTTTCACAGTCACAGTTTTAAAAAGTTTCTTAAGCGTTTGATAAAATAACCTAATATATCCGCTATATAAAAAAAATCACATACCCCTATCAAATATGAAATTGGTAATAACACTAAGATTAATTTAATTAACCTCTAACAAATTTTATCACTATTATCGATATAATCCATAGATTTTTTTTGTCGTATTGAGATAACGAAACTAGTCGTAAAGCAGTCGTTACCAATATGGCTTATATTTTAATTT
Source organism: Heliconius aoede (assembly GCA_037355905.1). NCBI lineage: Eukaryota > Metazoa > Arthropoda > Insecta > Lepidoptera > Nymphalidae > Heliconius > Heliconius aoede. The sequence continues at coordinate 937,007 of JBAIZZ010000332.1, forward strand.
AATTATGTGTAATTTTGTAAAAGGTCTGGAGGTCTAGTTTACTTTTAAAGAAAAGTATTTCATCAGAATATTCTCGCTATATTTCACATGCAGCAGGGTAGGCAGATGGGACCTAATATTAAGAAACTCCGCTCCCCACTTTGCGCCAAATTCTGGGGGCTTTGCGTATTGAATGGCGGAACTCAACGCCGCGCTATGCCTGTTGACCCGGCACCAGAGCGAAGAAATGAAAATAATAAATATTTATTTATCTTGAGTGGGGATCGAATCCACAATCTGTCGAGTGTGACACGTGCCCCTGCGCCATGACAGGCCTCAATCAACATTTTCTAATTCTAATTAATAATGAAACTGAGCTAAGTTTTGATTTAATGTAACAAAATTATTATAAATAACAAAAACTATTTTGTATTCAGAATGTCATTGTTCATTTCATAGTTACAGTCTAATAAATTTTAACACAATGTATAACAAAATTATAAGGAAAAATTACCGATCAAATGCGAGTCGGATTCGCATAGGGTATGCGATGATAGGGTATGGTTCCGTATCCATTTCAGGATTGTATATTATGTCAAAGGAAAGTATAATTTGTAAAACTTAAAAATCTAATTCAACATTTATAATTCAAAATTACTAAAATGCAAACAAATTTAAGTTTGCGGACATACTTAACTCCCTATGTCCTCAATGAAATGAACTACTATTATATTATATTATTAAATGCTTGATTTTTTTTTAATTCAAATATCTATAATTTTTTATTTTTGGATTTTTCAATTCATTATGTAATCCCGAGGTAAATGCTCGTGATAGATGGACCGACGGACAACAAAGTGATCCTATATGGGTTTCGTCTTTTCATTTTGAAATACGGAACCTTAAAAAGAAGTACGTGGAGTGACTAAGGAAGTTGAAGTTGAAGGATCATCTGCAAATAAATAGAATCTTTTCAAAAGGCAAAACTTGACGAATAATGTTAGTTACGTAAAAATTTAATCACGCTTGAAAGATTAATTACCTAACTTTATTTTCAATAAATACAGCGGGATACAGCGTGCTCAGCTCATTTAATTTATTATTTTCAAATTGTATAGTTATTAGATAAAGTGTGATATTCAGTTCCGTTGGCTAGCACATAGTGCCTTTAAAATGACAGGCATTCAAATAAATTTTCTCTGTGTTAAATGGAAAAATTACATGGCCCAAATTTTCACTTAAAAATAAGGACTCAGACACTGTTGGTAGAGATTATTATATAAGACATGCTTTGCTTTAATTAAATTACATGTTTTTATTTTAGACATTTTTATCTTTGCATAACTTCTACGCTATGATGGATAACTTACCTATACCTTATAAGTCAATATACTTTAATTTATCGCCAATCTTAGAATCTCAAAGTATTATTACATACTATTATATTATAAGTTAATTATAGGATTGTAATTTTAGTATTGTCTAGAATGTAATGCACTTAGAGATGATGATTAGTGACTAACCAACATATAAGAAGAGTAAATGTATGTACATATTTACAATCAATTAACCAATAATCAACATCTGTGATGAAATGAAACGTGTCTTCATCATTTAATCATCTTTAACTGTAATCAATTCCGTAATTCATTTTCATTTTAGATAAGCTTGCTATTATAACTATAATATCACGTGCCCTACACGACGAATATTTATTAATTATTATAATTGATTACAAAAATCTTTAATTTAAGATATTTTTTTGTTACAGCTTTACGCTGTATCCCGCATATAGCAGGGTAGACCTATCGAAACTAGTGTTAAGACACTCTGTTCTCCACTTTGAGGTGAACGCAAATATACATTAAATAATGTAATTGTGAAATCATTATGCATTAGCGAAGATGTCACAGTAATGAAGAAGAATTGGGTGGTTCAGGGACGCCGAGAGAATGAGTTACGAAAGAGTGGCAAAAAAATAATTATGGAGCAACAGTGAATCGTAAGAGAGGCAGGGGAAGAACTCGAGTGACCTTCAAAAACACAGTATTGATGTTTCTGGAGAAAGGTCAGGCAAAAAATATAAAGAACTCTTGGGTTGATGATAGTGGATGAGATCAAATTGTTGATGAAAATTTTGTTTTAAAATTTGTTTGTATAAATTTTAATATGAAAAAGTTATCTTATTTTTAAAATATATAGTTCTACATATAATGTAATGTTTTCACTTTAGGGTCTGTATTTAATTGTAAATATGAGAGTTGTGAACTGCAAACTCCAATGTGAGTAATAAAAAATTAAATTAATTTTCAATCATCTGCTTTAGTGTGACAAAGCGCTGTGGTTAATTAAGTCACTCAACGAACAGCATGTCTATAATTCAGGCAGTAAATTGAGAAGTCTTTTGTAAAAAAATATTGATGAAGCCTGATGAAGCCTAAGTTCACTGCGTTTTAACCTACAAATAGTAAGGGACCCAAATAATAATTTATATAATCTAGTTATATTATATTTTTTCAGATTCACACTTTATTTCAAATATAGAATGGTAGTCAAGGAAAATCCAAAATTAGAACATAGCACTCTTCATTTTCAGCAAGTGCATTTGACTGCAAGTCAAAGTTGAGTTTGAGAGAACCCATCATTACTACTAGTCTTGACAAAGCAAGAACTGACAAATTTATTACTGCAAGTGGAGATCAAACCACCACTGAAAGATACACAGACACGATGCCAATTTACAATGATACTTACATATAATAGTCCAATAATATTCATTATAAATTCTACTGACTTTATACATATGTAGGTACATAATTCTATACAGGTAGTAGTTACATTCACAATGTTTGCAGTTGAGCAATTCAAAGTTATATAACATAATGAGTAGTCTTTACATACATGCGTTATGTTTATAAATTATATCACTCAATATAAAGCTTAAAAAATATATGCAAAGAATAATAGTAACTAAAAATAAATGAAAAACAATCGTATTAATGATATTAATGACAACATTATTAAAGCTTATTAAATGATTAGCAAAATTTATTTAAAAATGATTTTGTTCTTTAAAATACTTTTTTAATTTATCTATCATGTAAGTGAAGTAAGCAAAAGGAATATAAAAAAGCAATACTTCTTTTTTACTATTTCTTTCCAAGATATTAGGTAGCTGTACCAAAATATATATTATGACTATAAATAAAAAATACAAAATATATAGATTATGTATAGACAGACCATAAAATTATAACTCACAATGATTATTAATAAGTCATCCATATTAATATTATCAACATGATTTATTAAAATATTATATAAGTTCTTTTATCACTCTTAAAAATAGACACAAAAATATATAAATAAATTTTATTAATCAATATAAGTCTCTTGTTAATCACTCAAAGAAGCAAGTGTTGTATGGTAAACAGAATAAATTTGTTTTTTTTTTATATAAAAAAAAATCAGTAGTAATTAAACTAACTTTAAAATATTATGAATATTGTTTTTCTCTAAAATGATAATTTCTATAAAATGTACATGTAAACCATTATTGATATAATGACCCATTGTTACAAACAATACAACACACATAGTGTTTCATGTATTTTAGCAGGGATTCAATTGAAGTATATAGTAATAAAATTACTGAAAAAAATATTTATAAAGAAATTGATATAACCAAATAAAATAAACAAAATAGAACAACACAACTCTTTAATTAAGATCAAATATATTTTTATCACTCACCTTTATTTACATAAACTGATAACTTATTTAAAAGTTTAAATTTAAATATATCATATTAGTGGCGTATATAATTAAATTATTAAAATTTAATATTATTATTCGTTACAGTCATTTCAACACAATTGAAATTAAAATTTGCTATAATATTTTTATAAATAAACAACACTTAGCAAGCAATGGTGTTTTAAACTAAATAACATTTGATCTGACAATTAAGAAATGACAGTACGGATTGTATTTACTTGTAAAGACTAGAGCTGTGAATCTGTGAAGCTGTGACATCTAGCTTGAACCATTAATATCGATTCTCAATAACGAGAATCATTGAATCGAGTCGACACAAATTGTTTGGTTTAGCCAAATATTCATGTTTTCCTGGGTGAGAGTTGAATTCTACGTACCTTACACAGAAAATGGAAAACCAAGGGTTATCACTAGATTTTCTATTCTACTACTGTTTATTTTATTACTTTCTATTCTTTCCCTGAGAAAGTATTAGCTATATATTTATAATTTGGCAACGGTGTGTCTCTAAAGAATTGGTTGTGAAAACGAATAAGGAGAACTAATAATTAGATGAAATTGAAATTATACCATAAACATACAAAATATTCAAGTTGTCTCTCAATAAATAGTGAAGAGTATTCATAATTTATTTTAGTGAATAATTTAATTTTTAGACAACTTCAAAAAAGAGGTACTCAATACTTTTTAAAAATCAACACAAACAAAATTAAGTATAAAGACGATATGTTGGTTTATTCACATATTTAAGTATATTAAGGCCTTCATTCACCAGTAGACAAGAACAGGATGATTATTAACTGTATTCTTAAAATTGTCTTTTTAACAACAATTAACAATATTTAAAAAAAAACTAAAATAATAAATTATCAAATAATATTTTATAAAATAAAACCAACTTAAAACTTGGTACATTTAATCAAGATATAAAAAAAGGAGATGTAAAAGTAATGAAATAGAGCGTACGCGTGTGTTCGGTACTATAACAATCAATACTCGTATCGTTACGTTACTCGTTACAAAAATACTCTAAAATAATGAATCGAGTCGTATTGAGTACGCATACAGGTATGACGTCGGGTTGTCGGAATATTTTTAGTTTTGTAGAAAATACATTTATACATTATATACCAAGCTGCATAATGTGCATTTTTTCACTTTTCCTTAATTTAGTATTTTGATGCAGACTTTTTTTAACTTCGGGAATTGCTCCGCGCATAGCAGAACAGGCAGAATGAACTAGTGTAAGGACATTTCATTCCTATTAAAGCAATTTGATGTTTCCACTTTCCGCTTCGTGTTAAAAAGATCTCATTCTTGAGTTTAAGTTATACAAAATTTAGTTTCATTTAATAGGCAAAATTTAAAACAGCACACACAGCTTATCAAATCACGTACACACGCGCATACATACAGTACTTGCGTGAACCGAAACGGTGTACGCACGAATAATACGAGTAAATAAACGCATTCGCGAGTAACAAATACGTACGGTTTACTTCAGCTATAGCCCCCATCCTAAATGAAATTGTTGATACTTATGTGCCTATTTACTATTTGAAATCTGTTATGATTAAAGTAAGTACCAGCAAAGAAAAAAATATATTGAAAATATTTCTCCCCAGAGTGGAATGGAACGCATAACCGTTGTACGCTTGTGGTCCTGCGTCACAACGGCCTTATCCTCAATGGGTAATCTATATGGGAATATAAAATATTAATAAAGGTTATTTTATTCCCCGTCCGGTGACTTTCTAGACCAGCCCAGATCAACAGCAATAAAGTCCATTCGAAAAAAAAAAGTAATTTAGAGACAAGTAGCAAAGCAGGGGGAACTAAACGGGGCAGGTTTGATGCCACCCTAAAATATATATATTTAATAATTTCATTTCTTCGTTTTGGTGTCGAGGCAAAGCGCAGCGTAGAGTTAAGCCATTCAAAACGCAATAACTAAGTGTCATAAAACTAGGTTCCATCTGTCTACCCTGTAGTGTACGGGATACAGCGTGAAGCTGTTTTTGTAGACAATTTATATAGAAAAATAAAAAGAAACAGTCATACCTACATATAGTTTATTGAATAAATTATGAAATTCCACTGCAGGCAGCGTAATCGCATAGATATCAATCCAAATGAACAAATGAATCATAAAACAAACATACAAAATAAGTTCACACTACTTAGCATTGAAGCGTATATTGGAATGGTTAAGACCTAAGAAATTATCTTTTTGAATAACCATTTAAAAGTTAAGGTTTTTACTTTTTTTACCTAACCCTAAATAAAACTGTAAACGAGGCTTATTATTAACCAAAGCCATATCTTAAAATTCAAATGACAAAATAAGCATCAATTATAATTAATATATAAAAAAAATATTTCAATGGTAAGTGTCAAATTGATGAAATAAGCTAAAAAAATAAAATTGATTTTAAAATGTTGCCATTCGACTTTTTGGTTATCTAGGCGTGAAATGAAAACAAACTTGTGACAGATTTTTAGTAAAATCCCGAATGTTTACCTTTTAAGACACTTAAGGTGTAATACAATATATTATTAACGCCTGCTTAATTTACAGTACATAATATATATATTCTTGAGAAAAAGAATCATTATTTTGACAAAAATAATATAAAACCAATCAAGCTATATATTTTGTAAAAAGAGGACAATGCTTATTATACCATATTATTGAGGTTTCACATATTTTCACAAATTTTCAACACTGGCAATACAATACATACATACAAAAAGTAAACACTGGCAACACTGAAAACCATTTCCTAGGGCCTAACTAATGTATAGCAATGAGGCCAGATTCTAGTAACTTCTGTATTTTCGCTGCAATGGCTGGATTTTTGAGGTGATCTTGTAAAGCTTGTGGGTCTTGTTGCATTTGTTCTAGAATGCACCTCATAGCTGGATCTCGAAGTATCGATTGGACTTCAGGATCGGCCATTGCACGTTGGCGTACCTAGGATAACAAATATTTAAAATAAAATATATTTCACCCACTTTAATTTACTGTTATATTATAAACAATTACGCAAATAACTCATATAGGCTTCAATTTAATTAAAGATAAACTGTAGCCTATATGAGTTATTTTCATGTCATTTACATTGATATATAATGTAAATGACATCAAAACAGTTATAACTAAGTCCGTTTAGCAGTCCTTGCGAAAAGTTTAAACATTTACAACACTACTAATGTTGTAAATGTTGTGTTGATTGTTGCAGTAAATGTCCATTGATAAGAACTAATCCTCACAGTCATCAGTGATTCGTTAAACCAAATTATTTAGAAGTTTTTATTCTTTTGTTTAAAAAATATGATCTCTTTAGATATTATATGTTTTTGTAGTGGTTAAGAGTTTATTGAGTTTGTTGATCAAAAATCGAAATAAACCAGATATTTTAGATGCTAAGAGAATATCTGATATAATACCAAATATTCTCATTTTTTTCATTCCCCTTTTTCCGCCGAATTCTGAAGGCATTGCTTGTTGAGTGGCGGAACACAACGCTGTACTTTATCTCGACACCACAGCAAAGCAATGAAAATATAAATAAACATATATATATATATATATATATATATATATATATATATAACCATACCTCTTCAGGATTGGAATTGAGTTGCGTAGAGCACGCTCTGTAGCCTTCCAGAGCTTCGGCATTACTTGGGTCCAGCTCCAAGGCCTTTTGATATGCATTAAGAGCTTTAGAATGTTGTTGCATACCCTGAAATTATAAAAAAGGTTAATATTTTTATTTTTTGTTAATTATATTTGTTTAAAATTATTAAGGCCGATGTGGCGTGGATTCATTAGCGTGCGATTATAGTCGCACGCGAATGAATCCACGGCGCGGCGGTTTTGGATTCGATTCTCACTCGGGCGAATGAAATATTTAATATTATCATTTCCTCGCTGTGGTAACAAGCAGCCTACTCTGCTTTGTGCAGGAAACAGAGTGAAGCTAAAAAAATACCTGAAGTATTTTCCCCTTTCTGATCCATCCTTTGATGAACTTGGGGTCCAATTTGCAGCATTGATCACAGTCCCTCAATCCTAGATCAAAAGCAGCCAGTTTAGTATAGCACGCGGCCCTGTTTGAATATAGCTTAGGATCATCCGGATTGCGTTTGATAGCTTCAGTGTAATGTTTCATCGCTGTGCTGTAATCACCTGTACAAAAAACAAATAAAAATAGTCAAAGAACATATATAATTGTTTAGTCCTGTCCTACTCATATTATAAATGTAAATGTTAAGACCAATTATGGCGCAGGGGCACAAGGTGGGACTGTCCCATTTTGTGCCCTGATTGTGCATGATTGACTGGTTGTGGGTTCAATCCCCATTCAAAAAGCGGCGTTGAGATCCGTCACTCAACACACAATGCCTCCAGAAATCGGCGGTAAGTGGAAAACGGAGTCTTATACTAGGTTACCTCTGTCTGACCTGCTATGTGCGGGAACAGTTTGCAGCTGATTTTTTTTAAAATAATAATTTATGTAAAAATTTTGTATAGTTTAAATGTCTGGAGCTGCATTTGGAACACCAGTATAACATATAAGTTTAGTATTAAAATTATATTTTTTTATTACTTCTTTTAAAAAAAAATATACATTCTTTATTACATTCTTTTTGGAATTTGTGTTTTAGTAAAAAAAAAAAAAATTTTTATTATAAAAAAGAGAAATATTTTTGCAATATAAATACATATAAAAAAATTTGTAAATGTGTTGCTATTAAGGTATGAACTACAGAAAAATTATAAGATTCTATTTTGAGTAAAATATTTCACAGTTACTTTCAAATAATTAAGAGGCTTAAATTAAAATTTATGCATTAAAACATATTTTTCAACCATTGTATAACCGGAACTTATTGTGTTGATTGTAAAACACCATTGTTCCCTACCTTTCTTAAAGTAATCATTGCCAAGTTCCTTCTCTTGTTCTGCTTTGACTGGGTCTACATAAGCTTTTTTTTCTTCTTCCACAATTTTTTTTTCCACTTCACTAAGTAGTGTTTTAATCTCAGGCGTGCGATGTTCCGACATTGACTTCTCAAAGCATGTCTTTGCTAGCTTCCATTGTTCCATTTTTTTGTATGCGTTACCTAGTTGAAAAAAAAAAGACATAATAAAAATTTGAGGTCCTTGTGGCGCAGGGGCATGGCTTGTGACTGTTAACGCGAGGGTTTTAAGTTTGATTCCCATCTGGAGGATTAAATTATTTATTAATTTCTTTACTCTGATAAGACAGTGTGGAATTGCATCTCAAAAATTCGACTGAAAGTGTAGAATGGGGTGTCTTAACATTAGGTTTCTTCAGCCTAGATATGAATAGAATATAAAGTAACAAAAAGAAAATCTAAAAGTGAAAAAAAATAAAGGGGGATATTATACCGCCGCAAAGGTAGTATGTGAATGCCGGTTTATCGCTGTTAAAAAAATAAAAGTATAGAATGGTCAACAAGTCCTGTCCTTATTGAAGTTATATATAGATGACTATGCAGACCTGATTTTAGAATATATTTTATTTCACAAGTCCGCAATGTGCAAAAGTACAGAAAACCCAACTAAAGGATGGTTCACTCATGGACCATAATAAAAGTAAGCTTTTAATAATACAATATACCTATAATATATATACAAAGTTACAAATGAATTTTGGTATCAAAAATGGTATAACTTGCGTCTAGTCTTGGAAACTGTCAGAGAACCATAGATTGTTTTAACCATAGACAGCAACAATAATAGTAATAATTAAACACATACCAATTCTAGTAAATGCTTTGGCGATAAGCTTGAAGTCAGCTCTATTCTCTCTACCAATTTCAATAGCCTTTTCACATTCCCTAATACACTTCTCATATTCCTTTTGTTCAAAGTACACGGCGGCCATGTTTGTATAGAAAGTTATATCAGTTGAATCATGTTCTATTGCTTTATTATAATGTGATATGGCTGCATCAAATTCCTTTTTTTTGTAACATTCATTGCCTAAATCCTTTTCTTGTAATGCTAATCTGCGATTTTCCGGTAAATCTTCATATTTTGGTGCCACAGGTTCTTCTTTTTTTGGTTCAGGTGTGGCTTTTTCTGGAACTGGTGGATCTACATCCATTGGAAATCCTTGGTCTAGACCAAGCATAACACTGAGTGTTGTTAACATCCTTTTATCCTCCATTTTGGAGTTTAAACTTGTTAAATCATAGGGATTGATATTCTGTTAAAAAAGAATGAGTAAATAATTAATAAATATAAATTAATAAAATTTACTTATTTTATACACTGTTCATTAATATAATTAATCTAACTTGCTTAACTTTCTAATATTAATAATAATTTTTAAAACACAGCAAACATATAAATATTATTGTATTTAAAAAATATTCTGAAGATATTTCAGACACCAAAAAATTTGAGGAGCCCTTAATCAGCTTTTTTTTTATTTTTTTTTATGGGAGAGGACAAGGAAAATGAGGTTTCGGGTCACCTGATGGTAAGTGATCACCGTTGCCCACGACCCCATGCAACACCAGAGGAGCTACAGGTGCGTTGCCGGCCTTTAAGGTGGAGGATGTTGGGCGCCGGGGCCCGGCATTACCTAATGCGAAACGCAGTGGAAATAGCCACTACTTCACGCCGGTTTTAAATGCCGGGGGTGGTATTAATCCCGTCGAGTCTGCCCATGCGTGTTGCCATTACTGGCGACGTGACTCTACCACACATACTTTAGTCGCCTCTTACGTCACCGACAGTACCAGGGTGATCCTATTCTAAACCACACTGCTAAGCTTAAGAAGCTTAAGAACAACAAAGCACTGGGCGATGACGATATCACAGCAGAGCTACTTAAGCCTGGAGGGAAACCTCTCCTAATCGCACTGAAAAAAATATTTGAGAACATCATCAGTAGGGGAACTGTTCCAAAGGGTGGAGCAGGAGCAGAACAAACCAGTTTCGGAAAAAGCTACAGTACTCAGTACTTTGCTAGGGGACCTCCATAGCCCCTCACAATGGGTCTTAAGATGAACATGTACAAGACAAAAGTCATGTCTAACATACATGTTGCATCCAGTGTTGACCTATGGCGCTGAGACGTGGTTCTTCACCTCAAGCCTTAGCCACAGTCTCAAAGTCACTCAGAGAGCGATGGAGAGAGTCAATTTTGGTATTTCTCTACTTGAGAATTCAGAATTCGTAATGATAAAATAGACGTAGTCGGACGCAGGTTACCGACACAGCTCTCAAAATCTGAAAGCTGAAGTGGCAATGGGCAGGCCAGTGTTAGGAGGACCAGCAACCGATTTGGAAGAAAGGTCCTTGGAAGAAGAATGGCGACCATGTCTCAAAAGGTATAAAGGCGGCCTTCCCACCAGATGGACCAATGACCTAAGGAAGACAACAGGAACCCACTGGATTCAAGGGTGCAGGATCGCACAGAGTGGCAAGCAATAGGGGAGACCTATGTTCCGCAGTGGACTTCGAAAGGCTGATGGATCTTAAAAATATATGCCATGTGGCATTTTTATATTAAAAAATATTTATTTAATAACACAGAATATCAGCGAATACAAATATAAATAAGATTTTATTTAATTTAGAAGTTATTCCATATTCTATTATTAGTTAAGGTCAAGGTATAAAAGTGCTACCTAAGAATTTCTAGCATTTAGGCTAGAAATCAATTATGTAGTCAGAAAAACATGTACCTATGTTCAATAATAGAATGCCATTTGTAGTTAATACTCAAAATTGAATGTCATCAATGAATAACCAATTTAAATAAAAATATTTCATTGTTCTTGATATGCAAGCAATATTGACAAAATATTCATGTTCATGAATAAATAATACAATCACATGGAATAATGTTCTACGTGAAATTGATGTTGTGAAAAAAAAACTGACATTGTTCATAGTTGAGAAAAAATAATTTTCTATTTAGCTTTATATGTAATGTAAAATAAAAAAGAAGATGATGATGTCAATGCAATTAGTTTAAAATTATCTTTTCTAAACTTATAATGCATTGACTCAAAAATTAAATAGAAAGTGGTGAAGAAATAGCTTAACACTAGATTCCCTCAACATACCTTGCTGAGGTGAAAAATGTGAGGTTGTATTTTAATAGCTTTTAAAATGCAGTCTGCATAACTAAGTATATTATCAAATTGCTTTATTTTAACTAATATATGACAAAGGGCATGGCATTTAATTGGTGTCAATACACAATATAGATTAAATATACACAATATAGACTAAACATAAAGCTAGTGAATAATGAGTTATTAAACTCAGTAAATAAGTTAGTAAATTTACTGACCTCAACCATACTGACGTACTCCGGATCCTTGAGCCATTCCCTAGTTGTAGGATTTGATCTTAATTTTTCAAACAAGGCTTGTGTTCTCATTTTAACTTGTTTCTTTACTTCTTCAAGACCGGAAGATAATTGCTGATTACTAGGTTCGAGTTCTAGGCCCTTCTCGTAAGCAGCAATTGCTTCTTCATGCTTCCCAAGATATGCTAGAGCACTACCTTTGCGAGAATATCCCTTGCTCCATGAAGGATTCAATGACACAGTAAGGTTTGCATCTTCTAATGCCGACCTATAATTACCAGCCTTAGCATAAGCCGCCGAACGATTGCTAAATAAAACGTGGTTTTTTGGATCTAATTCTATTGCACTGGTGTAATGTTTTATGGCTTCATCATAATTTCCAGAAGACAGAGCAGCGTTACCCTTTTCTTTTAATTTATTAACCTATAAGTTTATATGAAAAATTAAATGTTTGCCCTTTTTCCGAAAAAAACAGCTGAAATCTGTATAACCTTACCTGTTCCATGATACCTATTTTTATTATTGTTTTAAAAGATCAGATCACAGTTCAATGAGCACTTCGCAATTAAAGATAACTTTACTTTACACTATCTCTCTTCCAGTTCTTCTAGTACTTTAACAAATCTAGGAGTAAAATTTCTGAATTGTAAATGAACGGACACTGACACTTCAAATTCGAGAATTTTCTGGTTAAATGCTATTTTACAAGTAATTATTTACAATGGTAACATCGACTTAGACATGACAAGCAAAAAATGATTTTTCGTACGGCAGCGTTTATCAAATTAAAATATTAAATGATCTTCAAATAACTAAATACTTATAAATAACTGGGAAATAAAGATAATTTCTTTTTCTTATTATTAATTGTAATTAAAAATCTAAAATCTATTGAAATTTATATTTTTTTCGTATTATTTATCTGTGAAACCAAACTGTAGTCAACTATTACTTATTACTTAAATTTAATCTGTTACGTGCTAGTGTCACGCTAATCGCTATGTAGTAATATTCGTGATTACATTTGACGAACGTTGTGGGGAATACCAAGTGAATTGTGTTGATCGATGGCAAATTGACTGCTTTTTTTTGAAACATTAACGGGCGGCGTGTTCCCGTGAGCCCTGGTGACTCATCGAAGTTTCTACATTTGTCACCATGGACACCGATGATGGTGAATCTTCCAGCAGCGGGCCCATGTCCAGCCTGAACAGTTTGTTTTCTTTCACTAGCCCTGCTGTTAAAAAGTTACTTGGCTGGAAACAGGTAAAATTATATGCCTTGTGCATGAATTATAAATTATAATATTCAATATGAAGTTGTCAATTAGGTACAACAGAACAAGCGTTCGAACATAGAAAAGTGTGAAATTATTGTATTCTGAACAATATACGTATTTCTCTTGTCATATACAATAGCTTAAAATAAGCATATTACTAAATTAATTCATCTGGTATCTTATTGATAAATATATTAATAATATTATTTATTGTATATACACAATTAAACAATTATCTCCATTTACACTTATATTTTCTGAAAAGAAAATGAATCTATTAACATAACATTTTCAGCATAACATTTTACTTATGAGCATATTTAAATGATATGTAACCTTTATCTTAAATTGTACATATTTAATCTTCTTTAAACAGTGAGTCGTAACATCAAGCAAACTACAATTAATCTTTATATAATATGTTATCTGTATCTGTTTATTGAAATTTTTATTAAGTATATATTCTAATTTTATTTGCAAATTAAGTGTTTTTATAAATTTAGGTCAACTATTATTTTACATAATTATGAGGCTGTATTGCACAGTAGCACAACATCTGATTGTAAATAAAATAAATCTGTCCACTTTGACACACCACACACAACAATATTATTTACAATAACCTTTGCCTTCCCCCGATATTACCATGGCAAAAACAGAAATTTTAGAAATCTACAATAATATTAACAAACTGGCCATATACACACAATATAATTGACAATATATACTTTGTTGACAATATTATTATATGGCCAGGCTACAGAAAGTAGTTGAAAGTTGAGATTTCAAAGTACTGTATACTTTTTACCATACTACAAACAGTATTGGTTTATATAAATACTGTTTTTGTGTTCAATTCTCATTCATAGAATGATTGTAATTTAAATTCTTTTCTTTAAAAGAAACTGGAAAATTTACCAGTGGAGTGTCTTAACGTAAGGTTGCCTATGCCTACTTACACTGTACACAACAGTACAGGATTCAATGTGATTGTAAAAAAGAAACCAATTTAAATATATTTTCTATATCTTGGTTCTTTAGAGATTTTCAAGTCTTATATATAACATCTTGAGATAAAATTGTGTTCAACACTATTTTATAAAACAAATTTGGATTGTATACATTAAAATAATGTAAATCAGATCTGTAAAGATTTTGCTTTTTTTTGCTTTTTGAAAACTTATTGTATCTACTTGAAAGAGTTATAAATAAATTTAATATATTTGTAATGTGTTATTAAAATAAAAAAACCTTAGACTTTATGGAATCTGAAAAATTGAATTACTATTGATAGTAAAGTTGTTATTAATATATATGATAAGTAGTATTGTAACAATTATCAATATTTTCTATGTATGACTCAGTTAGCTCCTCAGTTGGCTTCAAATATTTCTAAGTAATTAATCATTGTACTTAATATAATGATGAATGCATTTTTTAATTTAATTGTACCCAAACATGAGATCCATATTAAAATTAATAAACAAAACTACTACAATAAATTATAGAGCAAAGGAATTCTGGACATTTTTCATTAAAATGTATTGTCATTGGTCTGGATTATACCCACCATTTTAGTATCAGTCAACCTCTTGATAAGTCAGCATTCAGTTGTTGTTGTTTTTATTAAGTGTTTTGTTTTGTTGAGTGTAAAGTTGGTTTATGATTATTTTATTTTTGACTTTGAACTTTTCATATTTTAATAATTTAATGAAACATGAAAAAGAGTAATTCTGGACCAAAATTTTAGAGTTTAGAAACAGTTTTATTGTTTACATTTTGTCTCATGCCAAAATAATAGGCTATATTATATAGAGTAATTATCTGAGGAGTGTCTTATAATCTATAAGACAAATGTAATAATTCTTTATAGGGATTGGACCAATAATCACTTTAAATAAATTCAGACACTATTGTGTGTATTGTGGTTGTAGTTCACACCACAATTACTTAACAATATTTTACTTTACCGCGTATTTTATTTTGCCGCACAACTCTGGTTAAGACACTCCGTTCCCATTAAGACACCTCCATATACATATGGGATGCAGTACGAAACTCAAAAATGCTACGTAATAAGATGAAAATTAAAGTTAAATATGAAATCAGTAGCAAAGTTTTGGAAACTCCAAAAGTTATTATTTATACCATTTTTTAAAATTATGATGGCATAAAAAATAAGCAATTTTTATTTTATTTTCATGGGTCTTTAATTTTTCTTAGTAGGCAGATATAATGTTGGATAATGTTATACAACAATTTATGGAAACATTGTATGCCTAACAAAACTAAAAAAATATGATTCATATTCTTCTAGATTTGTTAGATCTAGTCTAGTTAGTGTATGAATATATCACTAACTTTGGATGCTTCAAACCTACAACAGGTTAGCATTACAGAATGTCACATTCTGTAATGAAGTTGGAATTTTATCACTAAGTATATTTTACATAATAACTTTTTACCATTTCCAGGGGGATGAAGAAGAAAAATGGGCAGAGAAAGCGGTGGATAGCCTCGTTAAAAAGTTGAAGAAGAGAAAAGGGGCCATCGAAGAGTTGGAACGCGCGCTATCATGCCCCGGCACGCCGTCGAAATGCGTCACTATACCGCGGTCGTTGGATGGACGATTGCAAGTGAGTTTTGATTAAATTTACTACTTATTGTTCAAAAATCAACTTCACGCTGTATTCCGCACACATCAGGATAGGCAGAGGGAACCCTACTTTCCCTACTTGGCATCAAACCATCGCGTTACACACCCTTGTGCCCCTGCTTCACGATTGCCTTACTCTTTATTAAGCAGATAAGAAGAACCAAGTATGGACATTCCATAGCGGCATAAAATATCAATTTTGATATTTTCTCGGTTGCATGTACAACCGTCAATAAATGTATAGTTTTATCACATACATGCTGGGGTTTGCCTGTCGGTTATGCTTACAAGGATTAGAACCATCATGCAAAACCTAACGTGTATGGCGTCCATAAGAGAACATGCAATACCTATTATACGATCCGACAGGAGTTAGGGAAACAAGTGTCTTAACACTAGGTTCCCTCTGCCTACTTTTTTTATAAGGTTGTTTTCTTTTATTTTAGCTTCATGAACAGCATGCAAAAATATATTTGTTAAAAATATTTATCAGCTACAATTTAAAAGGCAAAAAGTTAATAAATCTCATTATCTAATTTTAGCTGAACATAATGATACGTAAACACAGTATTTATGTTTATATTTTATCATCTTGTATCACATACTGAGTTAATTAAATAATTGTAAATTCACATCTTGTATCACACTAATTACGGGGTCGTGTTATTTTCCTGGAACTAGCATATATTATATATGTTATGTTAAATTATATTTATCTTATAATTATCTAATAACAATTGAGGCCAGCCATGGCACAGGACCACAAGCGGTCGACTATAAACGCGACGGGTTGTGGGTTCGATCATATCTAATAATATTTTAATTTCCTCACTTGTAAGGAGGAGGCAAAACGCGGCGTTGAGTTTTGCTACTCGAAACACAGTATCGTGTTGTTATGAAGATGTGGAGAACGGAATCTCAATGGGAAAATTAACACTAGGTTCCCAGGTTCCCTATGTCTATCCTGCTGTGTGGGTACAGCATGAAGCTAAAAAAAGTCTAATTACAAGTATCTTAACGAGGTTAATTTTAACTGTTTCAGGTATCTCATCGAAAAGGCCTTCCGCATGTAATATACTGTCGCGTGTGGCGGTGGCCCGACTTGCAAAGCCATCACGAGTTGAAACCTTTGGAGATATGTCAATATCCTTTCAGCGCTAAGCAAAAGGAAGTATGCATTAATCCTTACCACTACAAACGTGTGGAAAGTCCAGTTTTACCACCAGTCCTTGTGCCTCGCCATTCGGAGTTCGCTCCAGGACATTCTTTGTTGCCCTTCCAAAGGACCTCTGAGCCTGCTATGCCCCACAACGTGTCATATTCAGGATCTGGGTTTCCACCTTCAGCTACTTCGGAACTCCCAGATACTCCACCACCCGCGTACTCCCCTCCATCCGACGATACAGAACCCCCAGGCGAAGTGGCTCCGGTTTCTTATCAAGAGCCTCTTTACTGGGCGTCGGTTGCCTATTACGAATTAAACTGTCGTGTCGGGGAAGTTTTTCACTGCAACTCCCATTCGGTGGTGGTCGATGGTTTCACAGATCCATCGAATAATAGCGATCGTTTCTGTTTAGGGCAGTTAAGTAACGTCAATCGAAATTCCACTATAGAAAATACCAGACGTCATATAGGCAAAGGTGTTCATTTGTACTACGTAGGGGGAGAGGTTTACGCCGAGTGCTTATCGGACGCGGCTATTTTCGTACAGAGTCGTAATTGTAACCACCATCACGGCTTCCATCCGTCTACAGTGTGTAAAATACCACCAGGTTGCTCCTTAAAGATTTTTAATAATCGCGAGTTCGCCCAATTGCTTTCCCAAAGCGTGAACCATGGATTTGAAGCGGTTTATGAGTTAACCAAAATGTGTACCATACGCATGTCTTTCGTGAAAGGCTGGGGGGCAGAGTATCATAGACAAGACGTGACTTCTACTCCATGTTGGATTGAAATACACTTGCATGGCCCTTTACAATGGCTAGATAAAGTTCTTACCCAAATGGGTTCTCCACATAACGCGATTTCTTCGGTGTCTTAGCCTTTCCATAAAATTTATTTACCCACCGTATGTTTTTTCTTGGTGAAATTGGCTAAATTCAAACTGCGTTTTGTTTTTCGTGGGTTTCATACTTCGTGTTTTATATTTGTTCATTTGGGATTTAAATAAGTTATTGAAATAAATTCTCTTGCTACCGACATTGAGAATTTTCAGTTTTACAGTAAATAATGCATCGCAAGTTTGCAATTCATTCTTAGGAGTTGCTATGTAGCAATTTCATACATATATGTTTTTAAAATGAATATGCCCAAACATTTTTATAAAGTTTAGCTCAAATTGTGTGTCCAAGATGGAAGAACGTAAGACGTATTTTTAAGTACTTGTATTTTATAAAGTTAATGGATTATACTCGTGATTGCTTTATAGTAAACGGGCCGTTAAAGACCGTTTAACAGTACAGCGACCCCGCTCAGAGGTGTCAATTAACATTTAATTCACATTAAATGGCATTATTACTATATTGGTATGCATTTTTACCACTTTAATTCTAACCGAACATTAATTGATTTCTCTGAGTGAAGGTGGAGTCAATAGATCATTTCTATTGTATCTTCTATGTATAAGTATAGATAAAAATAATCGTCATCGTCGTATATGTGTAAATAGGAATGAATTTGAAGGGAAACGTCACAGGTTTGATTATAGATCGCAGGAATATGGTATGGCAAGGTATTGTAATTATACGAATATTAAAACAATATAAAGCTTCTAGTTACTGAAAAATGCAATTTTTATTTTAGACTAACGTTTACATTTTATGTTTTAAGTGGTTCTGTGGCTCCGGTATTTGTATTCAACAATTTGTTTGATTTTTTTTATTGTAATGAAAGATTAATTTAAAGTTAAGTGAGGATTCCAATTAAAGGCTTTAAGAATAAAATCACCAAAATAAAATATAAAATCTTTTTTTTTTAAATGTATAAATTATAAGTTTACCCTTGACTACGGACTATTATAAAGTGTTCGAAATATCGGGTTTCCAAAAATGTTTAATCTAAAATATACGCGATTTATGCGATTAAAATAATTTCATTTAAAATGTGTAATAATCGTGAAAATCAAAGAACTTATTAAATTATGACTGTTATCATTTTTAATGATTGAGGTTTTGGTTAAAAAAAACAATTGTAAAGAATTCCAATAAATTTTAAGTTATTTAAAAATACAACTGACAAGGTTCAAAAGTAACATCAATTTGTGATTAAATATAAATAATATTCGTTTTCGGGGCCACTTACATTAGATTTATAATATATTAAGTGTTTATGTGCTCTTAAATAATGTTAATAATAATGTCGTAAATATGTATATTTTAGTTTTGTCATCTTTATAATATGAGACCAAAAGTAAAATTAAAAATATTAAAAATCTGCATATTTTTTAAAATGCATTAATGAGTTTTGAGGATATGTATGTAGAAAAAGCTATATATCGTATTAGCCATATATATGTTATCACTGACAGATGTATGTATTAAATTTTCTCAAGATGCTAGACAATATTAACTTATCTTTATATGTTTTTTAGATCTAAAACTGTTATTAATATACGACAATCTATTTTCAACGTAACAACATAAATATTTAACATTACGTAAAATATCATCATCACATCACCACATAAAAAAAATATCTTATTATTACATCTGTCAATCCTCATAAATAATTTTCATAAATATGTAAATTCCTATACAACATTTGTATTGATTAGACATTTTTATTTATTTGGTTAAATCAAAGAGTATTTAAAATGAAAATTTAATGGAGTGCGTGTGCCATCGCCTTAGTGTGTAAATTGGTAATTTACTAAAAGTATTTGGATAGATTGTTTTTTCGTTGTAAGATAATAGGATTTTTGAATTAATTTTGTTATCTGTATATTTTTAACGGTAAAATATAAAATGTGTCGTATAAAATCTGAGTGGTGTCTTATACCAAATTGGGACCGCACAGACGAAATTTAATATTGTATTGATCTCAAAATGTTATAATAATAAGTTTTTTAGTTCCTTCTGAAAAACACTGTAGCGTGTCCCGTGCCTTATTAATTGTGAATAATATAAAAAAACTTTTTATATGCTTTAACTTCAGTTGAATATTTTACATGTCACAATCACTGAAAATTTCAAAAAAAATCTTACAAGTCTACATATATACATATTTGTTTAAGTTGATAAATTTTAATTTAGCCTAACTTTTACTATTATATATATAATAATCATTAATATTTACACGTTTTACATATATATAAGTTACGTTTAAGTATAGTTCATATAGATAGTGACAAAACTGCCTGCGAAATACAGACTATAACGAAATAACAAAGGTGACTATATTTTTAAAATCATCTAAATGAGTTATAAAAAAAATTGTACATTACAGTTTATAAAGGCTACATATAAATTGCGATTTTTGTATTCAGCTTGTTTATGTTAATATAAATAATATGATGTTTTAATGTGCCTATGATGTGTACAACCGTCCTTGTAAATGCCTCTGTAGTTCAGTGCTGTTTTGAATTACAATATTAAAAAGACGAGTACTTTAACACTAGCTTTATACTTGTGCCTATTAAAGAAAATAATAACTGAAAGATAACCTTTTAAGGTCAAGATATAAAATTATCTAGTTATTTAACTGTTAACAAAAAAAGAAAATATATTGAAGCAGAACTGAACATGTTCATTTAAATTCATAATTATGAACTATCAATATTTATGTTTTTATTCAACACCTATATATAGTTGCCAGTTTGAATTTTATATAATATAGTGCCTTTACAACGTTAACATACAAGCCTTATTTCAAATAGTTTTTATTTTTAATTAATTTTTTATGACAATTCTGCGTCTATATACACAGGGTTTTTTTATAAAAATTCTAAAATTATAAGTTTGGTAAAATAAATTTACTATCTGTACATTACAATGGAGAATTAAGAAAATTTGCCCAGTACTCAACAGTTGAACATTATAATAGTTCTGAAATACAACATGTTTCATTAATGTAACATTATTTTATAATTATAAAGTAAATAAATCCTTAGACAGCAAATATTGTTATAAATGATAATTTATAGTTTTTATAGACCTTATTTATTCAATAAAATAATTCAACTGTTCACAAAAGACTATATGACGTTTTTTCAAATTGAATTTAAAATATTATAAAAGTGACTTGAAATAATTGTAAATAGATTCAATGTTCGGCATTATATAAAAAATACTGGTGTCAATATTTTAGACTGGCGTGACCAATGTAAATGTTTTGAGACGTGACATCAGTATGTTTTTAAATGTAAAAATTATATATACAAAGTGTATAAATCGGAAATTTGAAGAAATATTTGGTTTTTGCAATTTAAAGGTTGAAATCCCAATTTAGATAAAATGCTGAACTTAATGTCTGTATGTTGTGTTGTTTTTGTGTATAGATGCTATTTAGTGACTTTTAAGCTTTTGCATTTTATTTTTTAATTCAATTGACTTCAATGAATCAAGTTGAGTATTTTTTTTTTATTTAGAAGTGACAAATATAAGGCGCAAAGTGTAAAAGTCATAATAGCTATAACATAAAAGTATAATATGGAATTGAAAGCATGATAATCAGTTTCTTGTCTAAAAACGTATATGAAACTGTAACGACAGTAGAGTTCTACATTGAATTGCTACACTACGAAAATTTAAGTGTAATAGATGCCATTGTTCGTGTATTTTTTTTATTGTGAACATTTTTCCCCATTTAGTAAGTAATAAAGTTTCTTTTATTTAGATTAATGGGTTTTATTTTAATTCAAGTTGTAAAGGTTTTCAGGAATCCTCTCTTAGTCCCTCTTTTACTCCCAAAACAATCTACAAGCCAAGTTTCAGCTTTGTTCCGTTTACAAACTACTACAGAAACGATTACAATAACTTATAAGGAAAGGTAGAATTACAAGAGCGGACAGAGGCCAAGTAACACTCCTGCCCTGTCTCCAGCAAGCATGCAACACGTAAAACGCATTCCTAGAGTACATAGCAATTATATGGGAGATATGGTAGCTCAGCAGGAAGGGGATGACAAATCAACAGGAGAAAACGTCCCAGGTACACAACACTTTCGGAGAAATCCAATCCTCGTCGTAGGTCGATGTATGGAGGTAATTCTGGAATAAATGATAACACTGCGCACACCATTCAAACCTCTAACAGTTTAACAAGTATCAGCTACCGAACATTTATAGTGGGTAGTCAATATTATCCCCGATAGTGATCTGACAGCAACTACAATTACTTAGGGAGCCGAGAACCTTAGGAGTAAGATTACTTTTAGTTGCACAAAGGATGCGAAGATGAAACTCCGCACGATAGCCTCTATCAGGTAAACATGTTGCAGAATGGTCCACAAGACTTGTCGTGGACGAGGCCTTAATGGATAGTCCATTAAGGCCTCGTCCATGTATGGACAATCGTAATGGCGCCAATTTAAGGAGCAAAATCAAACTAGAAAAAAAATTCTGGCGTATATCAATTGAATTGAAACTTACCAGTTGAGTACTAATTACTTCGCTTATGTTACGTTGTATGGAGAACACATGAGGAGGTTGTACGGTAAAAAGAGACTAAAAAAAAAGAAAATTAAAGAAATTTTAAATTGTTTAAAACGGTACATTTCTTATTTTTTTGGTATCGACCACAAAAAAAGTAATTGCTTATTAATGTAAGTTTCCAAAGAACGATTCAGATGTGCGATAGATAATGTCTATAAAATAGTTATCAATCACAATGGTTTGTTGGAACTGGAGCATAATTATGAAATCAGTGCCAACTACAGCAACAATATGATGGAGAAATGTAATTCCCTTAAAGTATTAAGAAAAAGCTAATTAAAAAAATTTATCAATTTTTTTTGTATGAGAGCATAGATCTAGAAAGCGACAGGCTAATTATACACAGATTATTATAACTAAATATTTAATTAATAATATTATATTTTACAACAAGCTAAGCTTACTGATATGAGAACGACCTACGCGCGGCACGTTTCGTTCCTGACCCGCAGTTTGGCAATACCGTGGTTATATAATCGTCAATATCTACTACGCGTTAAGTAACTAACCTAGTTTGTTGAGGGAGGATTAAAAGGTTTCATTTTGAATCAAATATTTATACCTAATATATCGAACTACAAAATATTACAATTAAATATTTTTCGAAACGCTACGGTTAAGACACTCTGTTCCCCATTCCCCCTTTCCGAGGAGTTTTCCTGGCACTGGGTCTTTTTCCTTACCTGAAACCAAATTCTTTCAATTCATCAAAAACCTATCGCTTGATTGGACAAAGTATTTGCATGGTTTTTTTCAGCTCCCCGCATGTAGCAGGTTAGGGTGCCTAGTGTCAGCACACTCCGCTCCCCACTTTCTATCGAATTCTGAAAGCATTGCGTGTTAAGTAGCGGAACTCAACGTCGCACTTTTCTTCGACACCAGAGTGAAGAGATAAAAATATTAAATATTTCATTTCCTCGAGTGGAAATCGAACCCACAACCTGTCACACACATGGTACCATAGAAAATATAAAAGGGACCTTAGAAACTTAACAACTATTTTATATTGGTCATATCGAAGTTTAAATATACAGGACCGATAGCCGTTAGAGTTATATAATGTTTGTGATATAATAATTTAAAATTTATCACGTCTACTTCGCTTACTGAATGTTAATAATATGTCGATTTAGCGAAAATTGAGTTTCTAACAGACGGTCTACATCATTGAATTGACAATTTTTCAATATACGAGTATATTAAAATGAGTACTTAGTATAAAATGTAGTAATATTTCTTTTATCTTTACATATTTTCTGTATCATTTTATCAAGATGTAGGAATCGCTTTTCAAATCAAAAATTTCAAACCAATTATCAAGCACAATTGGACTTTGGCATATTAAATCGCATGTTCTTTAGAAAAGAAAGAAATATAATATAGAAATAACTTAAAGTGCAAAAAAAAAACAAATGATTAATATGTTCAGTACATATTAAGCCTTCACCTAAAATGATTAGACTTTCCGTCGATCCGGGAAAATTCTGTACACGTCTTAAACTACCTTGAAATTGTGTGTTTATTCCTTGAGTTTATTGAATACCAATATTAATACCAAAAGATGATCATTTAAATACATAATATTTAATGTTATATCAATTAAATTATCACTTAGTTTGTCTCAGCTTCACGCTGTATCCCGCACACAGCAGGGTAGGCAGAGGGAATATCGGTGTTAAGACACTCCGTTCTTCACTCTCTGCCGAATTCTGGAGTTCTTTTTATTCAGTTTTTATAGTTGTGCTTTTTTTTCTTTGCAGTAATATATTCTAATTAAGCCAGGATCAGTTATTAGATCTGTATGACTAAAATTTGTTAATTTACTATTAACATAAAAGGTTATATAGTATGTACGTTAATATAGCCATAAACAAAGAAGGAAGATAACTCACAGTAAGGGTAATGAATAAAATACTATAATGAGGTGTCGAGATATTTCTTTATAGGTATATTATATTAAGTCATCCTCTGTTACTTCGTGTACGTTGATTTTAAAATTCTGTTTCTTCCATTTCTTGCAGGAATTTAAGGAAATTCTCTATTAGGTGCCCTTCATTTTATAAAAAAACTACTAGCGCACGGTCAAAAGGTATGTATAGATAAAATTCTACTGTAACTTCCAAGATATAGAGAAATAAAATATATTAATATTTTCTGAACCATTTACCACACAGTAAGACAACTAACTACTTTTGCAGATTGCAAAGTAAATTTAGAAACATTAGTCTTTTATGAAAATCATAATTATCCAACTATACTATTAAATTACAGTATGTGTAACATAAGTTATGAAAGTGACGAGTGTTTGGGCGCGGCAGTTCAATGGAATTTGAATATTATAATTATTGCTTCTAATTCTCGAGCGCTATCGGGGCTGGTTGTGGAATAATTTACTAATTTATTACATCGTTATATGAACCATTGCTTTAAAGAAAATTGCAAGAATCAGGTCAAATGGACCGGAGCTTGAAAACTATGTTATGTATTAAAGGAGTAGAGTAAATTATGATATGTATTGTAGAAATAGAGGGCATCTGACTTACTGATAGTGGGCTTAATCCCCACTCAGTTCGATGAATTATTGCCATTAACCCGTTTTGGTAAAAAAAGGTGTAATATTTAAATTGATTATCGTAATTCACTATTCCCTCTGCGAATGTTGAAAGGATTAATATTTTACATAAAAATGTATAAATTAAACGGGCAGTCCAGTCGTCGTCGTTGTGGATTCGATCCCCATTCGATGAAATGAAATATTTATTTAAATTTATATTTTAATTTATTCGCTCTGGTATCGAGTAAATACCCAATGCCTTCAGAATTCGCCACAAAGCTGAAGCTGATTTAATTTTGATTTATTTGTAAATTAAATAGTATCTCTTGTATGGTATCTCTTCGGTTACGAAGAAACGAAACTTTATTTTCCTATAACATTACTTAAATCTTGTTCAAGGAAAAAGAAGGCGTCTAGTTCAAATAGGAAAAATACGCAAAGTCATTGATATTGGCAATGAGGTACAGAGGTCTGTGGGTGATACAGAATTTATGGCCAAACTTTATAAACTAACAGTAAATATAACAATCAAATTTAAAATAAATATATGTACAAATTACAAACATTCCCTCTGCTTACTTCACTATGTGCAGAATATATTGTGAAACTAAAAAATATATTAATATTGATTATAAACTATTTCAAGCTTTTTAATTGATTTAAACAAATGAATGTTTAGCTAAATTACCTATTGTGCTTAAAGCCATTTAAAATTAAGTATATTATGAATTATTACACAAGTAAATAAACGAATAAGATATAGAATAAAGTTAACTTTTCCGGTTGTAATAATAAAAAAAAAACATACGCAATCGAAAATATTTTGTTAAAAAACACGCAATGAGTTGCGATAGAAAAATTTGATCGTTTGTTACGAGCTTTACCAACGTTGAAATCTTTTATTGAACTGATTTTATGTTTTATTTACTTGATTTTTTAATAGATACAACTATCTGTAATTAAAAATAATTTAATACTAAATTAATGAATACAAGTTTTATTTATTCCTAAGAGAGATAGGGGA
This sequence comes from Heliconius aoede, assembly GCA_037355905.1. NCBI lineage: Eukaryota > Metazoa > Arthropoda > Insecta > Lepidoptera > Nymphalidae > Heliconius > Heliconius aoede. The sequence goes on from JBAIZZ010000332.1 coordinate 963,291, forward strand.
AGACCTCGGTTGACCTCGACAACGCAAATATATATCAAAGATACTGGAGGGAGGAGGTTACTTAAAAACTATGAGGACCTTCTGGAGGGCATTTATGAAGAGTTTGATGTCAGTGGACGAGGCGAAAGAGATATGCAGAGACTGTAGCGTTTGGCGTTCCGTTTATTTCAGAATAAACGGACAGTCAGCTAGGGATACAGCGTGAAGCTAAGTTAAATATTTATTATGGTATATTTTATAGTGTCACCTGTATTCCGTACACAGCAGGGTAGGCAGAGGGAACTTCATGTTATGACAATCCTTTACCTATTTTCTGCTAAATTTTAGAGGCATTGCGTGTTAAATGGCGGAACTTAACGCCGCGCTTTGCTCGAAACCAGAGCGAAGATAAGAAAATATTAAATATTTCATTTCTTTATATGTGCGTAAATTAACTCTTTCCTTTGCGAGTGCGAGTGGAAATCAAACCGCACAATAAAATACACCACGACTGGCCTAATTTATTATAATAATAATATAATTAAAGGTACAATAATATAATACATTTTGATCCCATATCATATTAATAAAACAAAATTTAAAATAATTTTATATAGACTAAAATTTATAATTATGATAACTCGTTCACTCTTACTTTGTTAACATGAAGAAAAATATTACTCATACATATTTTTGACTTATATTGCATACAAATGACAATTATGTAAACTAAAATCTATTGTAAACCTAGAAACACTAGGTCAAGGTTCAATAAATTATTATTAAACGTAACGTAATAGTTTGCGGTGCATTTGTGGCGAGCTCCTTTATAATCAACGTACTACTACGTATCATCAAAATCTATGTAAAAATGTTATTTATTCCTATATTCAATTAATGAATCGTGGCGCAGAGGCACAAGGGTGTGGCTGTAACGCGGTGGTTGTGGGTTCGATTCCCACTCGAGGAAGTGAAATATTTATTTACATTTATTTATATTTCCATTTTCTTCGCTCTGTTGTCGAGGCAAAGCGCGGCGTTGAGTTCGGCCACTCAATTATTAAGTATTAAGAGTACGTATAAAATTTTATAGGAAACAAATAAAAAAATCAGCGTCTTTGCTGTATCCCACATATGGGATGTACTGTACCAGAGCGAAAAATTAAAATATAAATTTAAATACATATTTTCATTTTCTCGAGTGGGGATCGAATCCACTATTCACGTTTACATTTTACACGCTCGTGCACTTGCGCCACAACTGGCCTCGAAACAAAATTCAAAACATTTCAATTTTCTTATATATAGAATAAAACTTTTGTAGTTTTTCACGACTTTTCAAATATTAAAGGTCAATTGCCAAGAAATTTATTTATAAATATAAATAATAATAAAAAAATAGTCCAAAATATTATATACAAGTCATCGCCTGGTTTATAAATACTTGATTCACTGAGACCGGTTGCTCTTGGCCTTGGTCTCATCTAGATCATTCGTCTGTACTGAAGCCATAAAATACGCATTCATGCATTTTCTACATGCCTGACCAAAGCAACGACTTATTAGCATAGTTATTTTACAAGAAAAATAGGTCCTTTATAGTAAAAGACGTCATCATCAGGGAGGCGGAAGTTGTTGGTGACAAACTAAATAAGTTTACCAAATACGTATATTTTAATATTTATGATAAATAGGTGATTTTCTACAGACGACCCGTAACGTTGTTGTGAAGCTTCACCACTATCACACAAAACTATTCAAAACAGATTTTTTTAAAATAATTTTATGTAAAAATTAAAATTTAAATTATTAGATATTTGCCGGGTATACCTAGTGCTGATGTATATTGCAAAATAGTAAACTGAAAACAATATGTGGATTTATTTTTATCACAATTTCTCGTGAGAGCTAGGAAGAATAAGAAACATATTTAAAAATCTAATTTATTAACTAGCTTGAATATCGTTAATATTTTTTAATTTATGACAATACCTGACTCTTTAGCGATCCATCGTCATCTTTTTAATGAAAACAAAGTGATCGCTTAAACTAAGTATAATTTCAAACTATAAAGCTTAATAACAGCACAAATTAATATCTAATACTTGAAATTATATTTATGAACGTGTGCCAGTAATATTGTTCTATATTATAGTATCGTAATATCGTGAATATTTCATTCAAATATAAGACGTACATTAGGTAGAACCTTCATACAAGAAAGAAATGATTGCATTGATGTACACAATTTTAAAAAAGTTCGTAACCGTATCAATTTTATTTGTATGAGTACTCAAAAGAAATCAAACATATTTTTTGTAAATACATGATATCTATAGAAATAGTGCGTTTTAGTCTTAATGTTATTAATATGTAAATTTTTTGTACAGAACTTAAGAAATCTATTATAATATACCTAATATATTAATAAGATTAAGGCCGACACGAATAGTTTGATAACAATTATACCTGACCGAGGAGGGTTCTGTTACAAAACCACAAGGGCTCCGTTGACCGCATGACAATATTAGCGGTTGTAACGACGTTATAAATACAAGTGGTCGGCGCAACGCTCAGTGTACTCGCACGCCATAGCCCATAGCTGCTGCGAAGCGCGGGAAAGTTTGACGTTCGCGTTCGGATATTACAAACATGATTTTCAAGGTTGGTTTTTTGTTTTTCTTATTTTTATAACTTATTTTCAAAATACAATTTAAATGTGTGTAGATTGATGAGAATATAAATAAAAAAAGTTTGTTTTAACGATTAATTAATAAAAAATATTAGTTATACATTTTAAATATCAATCCTATAATATCTGTTTTGTTAATAAAATATTGTTCTACAAATTAAATTTCTAAATTTAATATTAAATATTGTTAAATGTTATCTGTTATTCATAGTCACAGAACATAAACATTTTTTTAACTAAGAAAATGAACAAAGAACTATTGTTTATTTTTTTGTACAATTGTTTTATGATTGATTTAGTGCCCGATTGTCGTAATGATTATGTTTTATAAAATTAGTTCGCTCACTTTATCTTTTATATATTTCTTAGCATATTACCTACGTACATATTCTGTCAGCTGCGTAATATATAAAATTATAACATCATTAGCTTCCTTATATGTATAAGTAGAGTTATGTTGTTATTCTATATAACGAAGGTTTTCTGATATTAAAACTAAATTACAAAGTGCAAATCGCTTATTTTTTTAATTAAATCAATTTAATTTATAGGAATATTGGAATTAGTAGAACTACTGTTATATAAAGTAATAGTCTAGATTCTAGGACAGATTGATTATCTATATATTAACAACTATGCGTGTAACAATTATTCTAAATACTACGTATTAATGTCAGTTGCGAAAGTACAGAAATTATTTATTTAATTTATCCGATATATTATATTTATATCATTTCTTAAATTATAATTAATATGTTTAAGAAAATAAAATCACATGTCTGTTAAAAGATAAGGAAACAAAGTAATAAATACATACATAAATACAGCTAAAGTTTATTAAATATTTATATCTAGTTTTAATATAGTAATGAATTACATATCATACCTATTATGTATTACTTTAAATTATTTGATAAGAAAGGTGTGTGACATAACTTTGAAGAAAAACAATATACAGAGTACTGCAAATTTTAGTAAGCATTTAAGTGGTATCGATTTTTATATTTTTTATATAAATACTCCGCGTGGGATTTTAATAAATTTCAATATAGGTCGTAGGTGGTCGATATACTCAAATATCTTTATTCTTTAAGTATTAAAACAGAAAATAAATAGTTTTGGTACATTTAATAATCTGATTATATTTCTCTATACAAAGCTATCAAAACAAGGATAACTAAGGAATGTATTATTGCGCGGGCGCAGTTACGCAACCAAGTAACAGCCTAGCTTGATGGCTAGAAAATTGTTGTAGAATATAAATTATAGGATTTCTAAGCGATCACCTACTTTGCTGGATATTGCGTTATCAATTGATGTGAAATGTGACGTGGAAATTAAATAATGTGGCCTGTCGGTCTTCTGGTTAATGATTCTGCTGAACTATAATTCGAACCCATGGGTTCTCTTAAGCTAAATTATTGTAAAATATCATATGATATTTATCAATTAGCTATGACAAGTATTTTTTTAATGAGTTTAAATAGCTTTGCATATTTTATTTTAACTATTTGGATGATTATAGATAAACACCCTTTTATTAGCCACATTTTAAATAAACTATAGTTAAAGTTAAATATATTTTTTTATAAGATAATAAATCCCATGCCGCTCTTTCATCACTCATTCGTTCGACGTGTCCAAACTATCTGAGCACGTTCTTCGTCATTCTCACAGTAACATCCTCGCCTGCCATTCTGTGTATCTCTTCATTGCGGATGCGGTCAGCTAAGCCGACTCCGTATATCCTACGAAGAGATCGCATCTCCACGGCTTTCATTCTTTGTCTAACCATACTACGAAAACGGGAATAGCTTACTAATATTCGAAATAGATATTTATTAAACATAATTATTTCGTCGAAATTGCAACCTTTATTTGTTCAGGTACTTTAGCAGGCAGCTGTATTCATATTTGTGTTATTCTTCTTAATACCTCGTATATCTCATTTTATAATTTTTCTTATACAGGGTATCTCCAACTAGTCAAGCTTGGAAATCAAATCCATATATTTTAAGGCTTTTGTATTTTGTATCTCCACTATACTTTTAAACTCATCCTTTTCTATAATATATTATATGGTCAAATATAATAACTCATATTGTATTAAATGTACGTAAATACTAATTCTATCGATATTCTTAATAATGACTATTCGTAGCGCATCGTAGCAAGGTTACGACATAGAAGCGTAGATCATCTTCGCGACCTACAATAGAGTTGTTAGAAGTTTTTAGATAGTATTTTAATATCGATTATTTATATTATATACTTTTAAGTATGTATTATATAATTATGGGTTGGATATGGGTATAGAAAACAGATATTTTGAGCTACTTGCATAACTCTTCATTAAAAATTGATTAGTTCTATTATATACATAAAGAAAGTAAAATTTCACATATCCATATACCACTGTCTTGCCCACATGACTATAGCTGTTCCTGACCCTAATGAATGTATTATAAGAGATCTGAGATAATTTAAATTTCGTAATATGTAAATAGATTTATATTGATCGAGATTTACTCGTGTACATAGAAAACACTTATAAATATATAATGTTATAGAGAATTTAAGTGCAGTTTTTATAGCAGCCATGTCAATTACATTGGTAAGAATATACACAAAAAATTTCATGCTTCCAAACATAAAAGTTATTTTACATAAAAACTTAATTTAAATATTTTAATCGATATATGACTAACTGGTACGGAATGTTGTAATTAAACTAAGTTAACTAATATGTAAAACGCAGTCAAAATATATGCTGACCTTGAGACAGTAAATTTCTTCAAACACTAGTTACGCAGAACAATTAAATGTAACTAGGCCATGCGCCTGGCGTTGCTCAAAACGTTATGGACTTGCATATTAACATCGTGTGAGTGGAATAACAATGGAGTTGAACAGTTGACGTTATTACACTTGTTTTGTTATATCATAGAAACTATGACGTCTCAATCAGTTGTTTAATTTTAGCGAATAATACGTCATAATATGTTAATTTATAATAGTTTTACTTTTATTATGGAATGACGTGAACCGTTCACAATATTTAAGAGAGAAGAAGTCAGTTGTTTCTATTGACAATTTTTATCAAATATATTTTTAATTTTTTTTTACATACATACTGATAGGTGATTCTGGTGCAGTGAGACTGTATCTGATCGTAAACCTCACAATGGAGGAAGCTTAATCCCCCCATTGGAGAATATTATTTAAATTATTTTCATTTCCCCTTTCTAAAAGACAAAACGCGGTGTTCTATTCCACTTCTTAACACGTGATGTTTCAAAAATTAGACGGCAAGTGGGGAAAATAATATCTTTGGGTTCATTTAGTATCCTGTGACAAAAAAGTATGTACTATATTAAAAATAACCTAGTTTTTTTTATATTATTTATATAAAAAACATTCACCATATGAGATATCCCTACTGATAATTTTAACTGTTTTCTTGGTATAGCATGTACGGTATTCATATTCACAAAGAATATATTAGTGTTGAAATTTGTTGTTTTTTAAATTCGCTGCAACAATAACCGGAAAATATATAAGTGGCCACTTGCATGACTCATTCTTTAATCGTAAGTCATTGTAGGAAGCTGTAACAATGCTACTAATTCTTGTATGGTTTTCACAAGCTGCACTAAGGGACGGCCGAGTTCTTTTTAGTTTTTAACCGACTTCCGTAAGGTTATCAATTCGTCTGTATTTTTTAAGTTTGTAACCTTAGAATTTGTACCTTAGAACACGTATATGTACAGCATAGAAAAAAAGTTTCGCATTCTCTAAGATTTTGAAATTTAAAAAATATTTCACATTAGTATACTCATCAGAAGAAATGTAATCACCATTGCAAACATCTCTACTAATAAAACAAAAAATATAAACAGCAAAACAGGCTGTTTTACCATTAACGTCGATTATTTTACATACTAGCACCTAATTATTATTGACATCGCATTCCATAGTCCACACCACGACAGCGCAATAAGCTTTCGACGTACAAGTGAATAAGCAAGGCCGACTTCAATCGAAGGCCTTAACTTTGTTTACGTGATTAATTCTCGCTTAGATGCTGAATATATATGAATCGGTCAAATAAATTGTGGCCTATATGTTATTCTAATGAATAAGCTATATTATTGAAAAGTTTTATATAAATTCGTTAAGTATTTCTTGTGTGAAAGTAGAATAAATATCCATCTTGACAAACTTTCACATTTATAATATTAGTACCATAATATAAAACCTCTTTATTTCACACGAAAGTTAAAAGAAAATTATTAAATTTAAATTATATTAATAATATTCTATTACATGAAAAGTTATTACTAGACGTACTCGTATATAATATATGTATAAAGAAATGTAATAATTTCATATTATTAGAAGATTTAACGAATTTATAAATTTAGGCAGTGGGTTTAATGGGTTCTATTCCCTCTCGGGGGAATGAATTATTTAATATTTTTCAATTTTTTAAATATTTTAGTCACAAATTTATTGTTCCATTTCCATAAAAATATACCTACGACGTATAGTTACACATACATACATATATAAATACTGATTCATATTTTACTATAAAAATAGTTCCGGTAAAGCCAAGGCTAAAGAACATTCACTGTTCGCACAGTCATTTGTTTGCAACGCCTTTGGGTTCGGAAACTATTCTAGAGCGGTTTTCATTCCGAAAGGTTAAATAGCAATGTACTGATTCAAATTTTCATAGAAACAGTTATTTGTCGGACGTTCTAATGTAGAAATATTTTAAGGTTAAAGGAAGTGTAGAGTAATTATTTTTTAATTTAAGCAATTAGGCGTTTTGAATCGAATTATTTAATTGATATATTGATATAGAACTCTAGCAACAAAATCGTGTCGCAATTCGAAAATAACTTATAATATGCGATGTTTGTAGGTTGTAGAAAACACAAATAAAAAACATTTACAATGTTTTCATTTTCTTAATTCAGTCATAAGTTTATGGTTCTCAGGAGACTGATCTATGAAATTACAATATATATAATATGCGATTTCTAAAAATAATGCGAATATAAAATAGATAACAAATAATTGAAAGCTACATTATTATTTCCAGGCACTATTACTCAGTGCAGTATGCGCGTGCGCATATTCACAACACCAAGGACCCACCACTACTCCTGTACCGATTCTCAAACAGATAAACAGACAAAACGACGATGGCTCATACAGTTTTGGCTATGAAGCAGCTGACGGATCCTTCAAAATTGAAACAAAGTATCCTAATGGCGATGTAGCAGGGAAATATGGATATGTCGACGAGAGCGGGAAAGTCAGGGAGGTTTCTTATGGTGCGAGCAGCCAGAGAGGATTTGAACCTGAAGGTAATCCTTTTTTCATATGATCTTCATACCCCACACCTACTGCGACTCTACTATGTGTCAATGTCCATTGACACATAGTAGAGTCGCAGTAGGCGTTATTTCTATACGAAACCTTAATAAATAAACTCATAATACTTGTTTTTGTTTGTTAATTCCATACGTTTACTGTAGTTATATGTGTATTAAGGCAACATATTTGTGACGTTGTTGGTAACAAATATGTTGTTTAGAAGGCTTGGTCTAATATTGATTTGTGTTACTACAGCCAAAATCGTTGGTGTGACGCAACTGTGCCAGGTATTTAATAAATGTCTTGAGAAATTATATTCAAGTAATTCAAATTATTTGCAAAGAATTTACTGTTTTTCAATTCATTAAACCTATAAAAGTTTAGATATATAATATAAGTTAATAAGAAAATTTACATAAAAAACTTCGTAATTATGCTTAAGGGCTTCCTTAATAGTTTTTATTGAACAAGTTACAAGTACTATTAAACTTCTATGTATATGACACTGAGCTAAATTTTACGGTTGCCAACTAGGTCGTATTTCGAAACAGATTACGTCAAATACGCTAATTTTCTTGGGAAAGATCATTCATGTACACAAATCGATCTAATCGATCTACATTAAGGCAAATAGTAAAACAAAGATCGTATTATTGAAGATGAGATAATAATTTAAAAAAGTATTTTTTAATATTACTATATAAACGTAATATAATCCTGTATATTATATTTGTTTTACAAGCATATATTTAATTTTATAATATTATATAATTTGTGCAATAACATAATTGAGTAGGTATATTAGAAAAAAATATCGAATTGCACATATTCTGTGGGAGTTTTTTTTTTAGCAATTTCTATTTCTCTAGCAAATTCACGCACTGTTTACTGACTGAGTTAGTTGACCGAAAACTTTATAATACAGCGTAAAGTGTTACATCATGCGCGTTATTCACACTCAATTAAAGTGGACAAGATCTTCATTCATACTGGATTTTATCGGATTCACACATTTATTTAACACATTCTTAGATTGATCTTAAGTTTTTGTTAATATTTTATAAAAAATTTTAAATAGAATAAATTAAAGTATAATTTAATTAGTATGATATAATAGTTATTTTGATCCATAAATAATAAGAAATTTATTTATTATTATACTTGATAGAGACAAAATTCAATAAGAAGCAGTATGAGACATTATTTATGGTAGTTAATGATTTATATTTTATTTGAATTTCAGGTCCAGGAATTATGGTGCCACCACCAACGCTTCACGACCCGTCATCAACAAACGCCTTGACCGACGGACAAGAAGATGATGGCCAATACAGAGAAGATCCTAAAATTTACGAAGACCCGAAATACAATGGTAGAGCACAGGCCCGCCCTAGCTTCAGGCAGTTCCAGCAACCAGCTGAACAAGCTAGTTTCCAACCGCAACCAAAGTTCCAAGCGCAACCACAGCAGTCGTTCCAGTCGAGTTTCCAATCGCAACCACAAGCTCAACCACAACAGTACCAACAACAGTACCAACAACAATACCAGCCCCAATATCAACAACAACAATATCAGCCACAAAGGCCATCATTCTCTCAACAGACCAACCTCTTTAGTCAGTCACCTCAACAATTCCCCCAAGAGTACAGGCCTCAAAGCCAAGTCTATCACCAACAACCCCAATTCTCGTACCAAGCTTACACCCCACAACCCTACCAAAACTACCAATCGCAGAATTACCAAAATCAAAATTACAACCCCTTCCAAGGACACCCTGCCCAAAACTTTGACCCTAACACTGGTTCCTACTCAATCAATTTCACTGGCAAATAATTCTTGACTTAATTAGGATATTGTACAAATTTACATTATAGTAATACAATCGTTTTTATTATAATTTTCCATCAAATTGAGACTCTACAAACAATCGAGTACATAAAACTTTTAATATAATAACCCTCCGTATCTTATAAAAATTAACAATTTGAAGATAAAAAGCTAAATACTCCAATCGAATTATGGGTAAAAATATATTAGTGTATAATTTTGTATTTTTTATAATATTTTAGTACTAGTCAAGTTTTCAAATGTGTATCGGTACATTAAGCTTTACTTAAATTATTATTTTTCAGCTCAGTATGCTTATTTTTTTAACCAGTGATTTGATGAGTCGTATATATACTCGTATATATTATATAACTTATTTTTTCGTTTTTAATATAATAAATTATAATATTATAATATACATATATTGTATGTACAGTTTATTAAAGTATGCTTATTATCTAGTTTGTGTATATATAAACACATACGTTTAATAATTTATTCATATTAAAATATATACATATATTTTATTACCATATAAAAAAAATTAATGGACTAATTTTACACATTTTTTAAAAAATATGATGCAATTTTGTTCTACATATTTTATTTTATTATTTATAATTTGCTTACAACAAACAATATTTTATTACTAAACTTAATTCACGTAATATATGTATTTATATATTTACTATATGATTTATTTATTATTAAGATATTTTATGTAGGTGCTGTATATTCAATATGTGTGTATGTTTATGTTTATACTTCTATATTATATCAAATTATCATAACAATGTATACATTTATATAAAAATATATGTGGTATGTATAATATTTATATATATAAACCAATCAATGATTCAGTATGTAATGTATTGCGTGTGCGCTCCATGGCCTATGTTGTTTTGACGAAAATATACGTGTCCAGGGTATAAACAGTTGAAATAAAGACTTACGTAAATATCCTTATTGTTTCCTTCACTAATAAAAGTGAAAGCCTCGTCATGCTGAATAATTTATTTTTCGCAAAACACCGTCGCAATAGTTATGAAGTCATTTTATTAAATTAGGTATAAGTTTATTAATTTTGAGATAAATAAATAAATCAGTCGATCAATCAACTTCACTCTGTATCAAACATAAAGCAGGGTAGGCAGAGGGACACTAAGACACTCCGTTTCCCACGTTATTTCCTTTATTCTAGTTTTATACACAGAATTAAATAATTATAGAAATTATTAAAGAGGAAACTATAAAAATAATTATTTGTCTATTTTGTTTGATGTAAGTGTGCTGCTTAGATCTTGTCCCATGCACTATTTTTTTCATGCTGTAGCCCACATATAGCAGGATAGCTAGAGGGAACATAGTATTAAGATACTCCCACTTTCTGCAAAATTTTCGAGGCATTGTATTTTGAGTGGTGGAACTCAACGTTGCGCTTTTGACTTGGTACCAGAGCGAAGAAATTAATATATTAGGAAATAATAATTCACTCCCCCCAGTGGGAATCGAAACCATAACCTTCGCGTTACAGTTACACGCTTGCCACGAAAGCCTCACGTGTGATAACGCAATAATGTTTTTCTTTGACCAATTAAGAAAAAATATACACATTATTAGCTTGAGGTAAATGGCCTTAGAGAAAGAAAATAGGAATTACTCACCTGCATCTAATACTGCACTTGACGCAATGTAATTGAGAAGGTTTTGTAAGGCAATATCAGAAAGTGTAGCAATAGAAGAAACTAACACAGAATATTACAAATGCTCTAATGAAATTATTGTTAATTCAAATTACCTGGATAATTTAGATTTATTATCGTAAATAAAATGATTTATGACATTTTTAGTCAGTCATCGATTTTGAGACGCTGGGTACATACCAAAGCTTATAATTTGGAAAATGTAAAAAGAAAATATTACGTATTTCGTTTGTTGAATAATATTAGCTAAATATATTTATTATCTGTATTTTCTTAAATAATCACCTTACCGACCAGCTTCCCGCTGTATCCCGCACACAGCCAGGTAGGCAGAGAGAACCTAGTGTTCCCCACTTTTCGTCGATTTCTGGAGGAATTGAAAAGTACTTAAAATTATAAGTTATATAGCTAGTTTTCCTACCTTTCAGGAACATAAATCGTCACCATATATAAATGTTAATCGTATAATGAGTTATTCATATATATTATTGAGGTAGAAATGGGAAAAGTTAAGGCCGTGGTTGTAATTAGCCATGAATTGCTTCCTTCCGACCATGCTCAACTAGTTTTTCAATTTATATTTAATTATACGTAAGTCAAGTCAAGAAATAATTTGCACTTTAGATTTTTATGTACAACAAAATACGTCTCTTAACTTTTTAACTATGGATTTAAGAGATATTATAAGTTGTTTGTATGTTTTTCTTTGCTACTATGGAACCCTATGCAGGCGCGTCCGACTCGCCCTTGACCGGATTATTATATTATATTAAATTGTATGTACATGCATTCTTCTAATATAAATATAATTAAATATAAACCCATAAAATAAAACTCTTAACTTATTAAAATATTATGATGACAAAATACAGAATCTATATTAATTACAGCGGTTTATTAGTACATAATATGATGTAGTATAGTTTTATTGCATATGCTAAGGTCGATTCAAGCTGTAGACCTCCAAATTTGTTCGTTATCAATTATTTAGGCCACGCCTATGCATATCGGTGTTATATAGAGTAGATTATAAAGAGAGAATTTTTTTTTCGCTTCACTCTCTATCCCGCACATGGCAAGGTAGGCAGAGGGAACCTAGTGTTAACTCACTCCGTTACTATTAAGACACTTTCATTTTACACTTTCCGCCAAATTCTGGAGGCATTGTGTGTCGAGGAAATGAAAATATTATATACCCAATTAAATAGAAACCATATAATATATATATTATGTTTTCTTTGTTGAATATGAGAATAGTTTCGTGTTACCATTACTCTACGTTTTAATATTTTATCGAATCGAAATGTCATTTCCTTGTATAAATAAACGACGACCACTCACGAGCTTATCGTAGTGTTACTTTACAGGCACCAATATTACTTTATATATAGTATATTAACAATACACTCTTTTATGCCTTACAATTCTTTCACATGCAGCAGGGTAGGCAGAGAGAACCTAGTGCTGAGGCAAAGCGGATTTTCTGAATAAGGCACTGAAGTTTTAAAAGTACAAAAAAAATACTTAATGTATAACTCTATAAATATACTTATATAATGTGATCAATTTACAAACTATACATTGTTTGATTGAGTGGATAGAAACAATCTATAATATACTATAAAGCTCTGTGAGAATAGCTTATTGACCTTTCTGAATGTCATTTGATGTATAAAAAGTGAAATGCTATAGATTATAATTTCAATAGTTGCATTTTTGTGAGGCAATGTAGCAGTAGATTTAAGTGGCGAAGGTCGAGGACTCGCTTACCAAATGATAAATGTATTAAAAAATAAAAATAATTTGAAGAAGTAGAATATTTTTTGAAAATAAGGGTCACGTAAGATAACTATATCGTATCACTCGTGAGATTAATAATGTAAAAAACTTTAAGCACATATATTCGACTGGACAGTGTATAAGCTTCTTATGATATAATAGCATTCTTTTGATAGTCAATTAGTCTCCTGTATAGTAATTTTGGCCTCTAATATATTATATACTTCAACTATACTCACTGAGAGAGCAGATTAATTTTTTTCATGTAACTGGATCGTATATATATTTGTTGATACAAAAGCTCCAAGGTTCCGTTGCAGTTCCGTCATCGATTCAATTGTTATATAATTTTTTCAATATATTTAAATTTTATTGGTTCATATATTTCTTAATTGAAATTTGATTCAAAAGTAAGTACAGTTTCTTAATATTAAAACGCGAATTAATTGGATTTATATTGATTGGTTATCTAAAGTGAGTTAATGTTTAAATAAATTTTCTTTTGTACCAAAATTTATGGAGAAAAAAAATCTAGGATAGTACTGAGAGAGGAAAGATATAACCATAAAAGTTTCGCACTTGTTTTTATTAATATTTTATTTTTCCTTTATTTGTAATGTCCCCTTCCTTGCCTAACTTCATTATTGTAAGTCTCTGCCTACTCTGCAATATGCAGTATACAGCGTGAAGCTAAAAAATGCTGTATGATGGTAATTGTCCTTATAAAAATAACATTAAAAATATTGTAGATACAAATGTTATATGGCGCTGGGGTTGAACGTTAAAAATCCTTAATAAAAATATCTAATAAAATATACATCTTATATGAAATATTTATTTAAAATTTATATTTTAATTTCTTCGTTCTGGTGTCGAAGCAAGTTCCTCAAGCAAGGCCTCCAGAATACGAAGGGAAGTGGGGAATAACGTGTCTTAAAAGAGATCTACTTTCAGCAATGACTATAAATATTCAAAATTGTATTATTGTTATTATTATTTAGAATATTAATAAGCCGTAACTTAAACTTTTAAGCGATTGCGGTTTTGTCTAAGCTATGGGCGCCTTTGAACTTCAGAACAGTAAAAATAATAATCAAAATATATAAAGTTTAGACCACCCGGACATACAGTGTACACTCGTTGTTTTATTTCAGATCTAGTTACAGAATAACTTTCCTTTTGTAAACCTAATTTAGCTGCCAATTGTCAGGTATTAGCGAGGCCGGTGTCCTGGCTCAGGGCTATCAAAAATCCGGCACGTTTGTTTTTTTTTTCTTTTTAATTTAATTATGTTGGCCCAGTCGGATCGTATTTGATTGTATAGAATGGCTGTATATATAAATTCTGATCAGGGTAGTATGTTTTATTATTACTAATTATGGATTTTTCAAAAAATCTAATCAGCTTTACGCTGTATCCCGCACACAGCAGGGTTGGCAGAGGGAACCTAGTGTTATGATACTTCGTTCCCTACTCTACTAACGCTTTTAACATTTAAATGCATAACAATCTGATGTGTTAGTCAAAAAGCATAGAAAAATCTATCTATCGTAAATTAATACGACCTGAAAAATTTACAAAACATACTTCATATTATATTTATTTAAAATTGACACTGATTTAAAATAATTGTAAATAAATTTTAAAGAATGACATTGTGAAAAGTATTACTGAGAAGCCTGCCCTGCCGTGTCCTGCTCTAAGTGACCTACGAGTATGTAAGTGACATAACATTCGAATCCGAATGCAGTTGGCATTGTGATTGATTGCACCTATAATAGTCGTATTGTTTAAATATTTGATTTCTTTAATAAAAAAATTTATAAGCAAAATAATTGATATCATTATAGATATCACTGCTGGGTAGTATCTGACCTTATGATGAATGACCGATGATGGATGATGAGTGACGAGTGATGTGTAATGGTGGAAGTAACTACACAAAATAACTCGATTTTTATAACAGTGTGAAATTGTGTATGTTTTAATCGGGCCATCCAAAAAATATTTTAATTGGCTTCATGCTGTAACTCAAACACACCAGGCAAAGGAAACCTAGTGTTAAGACACTCCTCACCCATTTTTCGCTGAATACTGCGTGTGGCGGAACTCATCGCCGCGGCTTGCCCCGAGACCAGGACGAAGAAATGAAAATAAAAGCATCGAAAAATTAATCATTTATTTCTATGAAAATAAGTATTTTATTTTCTTGAATGGGAATCAAACCCACAACCTGTCGCACTTACAGTCACACGCTTGTGTCCCTGCACCACGACTGACCGTGGAACGTCTTATTTATATAAATAATATTAGAGCAAATGAAACGAGGGGTGATCCTTTTTGCATAAGTATATAAAAGTATATGAATATTATTGTATTACTTAAATATATAATAATATTAACATAGCAGTGAACCAAATGTAGAGTTCGTTCAAAGATTTTTAACACAACATTATAATTCATGATTTTGATAGATTGCACAAAATCACCTTGTTATTTAGTCATTGTATTCAAATACTATTAGTCAATAATATGCTTGTACCTACATATGCCCAGTACATATGTACACATTACTATCTTTATATACATTTATCACATCTTTCGTCACTTTTTAAAACAACCGATTGTTTTAAAGATGGATCTGGGTGCATTTATATGTGGAGATGATATGTTTAAATTAGAAATATTTTTCTACCCACAATTAATTTTGCCATACATTAATTTTGCAACTGTCTTAAACTGTGTGTTAGTGCGACAATTAAAATCTTTGAAAGAAAGTTAATTATTTCATATACAAATTATCTATATATTATCACGAAAGACATAATAATAATATTACATAGGAATACCAGAGAAGAAAAAGATATATTGTATAGTCTTGTCACTTGCTTCTAAATATTTTACAAAAGAAAAAAGTTAAACAGTTGCTGGGCTGTACAATTAATTTTTCGATAATCTCGTATACAGCAGGAAACTCTGCACCGCACTCTGTACCAGAACGGGGAAATTAAAATAATATATTCCCCAATTCAGAATCGAGCTCTCGCATTTACAGTTAAATGTATTTATACTGCACCACGGTAGTCTGTGATTAAATTGAGCTACTCGTTTTTTTAGAAACACGTAGCAATTTAGGAAATTGAAAACCACGTAACTCCGTTACGTAGTTTTTGCGTGTTAGAACAAACACCAATCCTCACATTTTTTTACATTTCTAATACTAGTTGGATACAGCAGTAAAATACATTGGCTAAAAGTTTAGTGTAAATTTTGCTTATTATATAACAATACGCTTGCGCCCTGAAACAAAAACTGTAAATTAAAATTATAATTCCAAAATGAAAAAGTATCAATGAAGGTGGAAAATAATTTGAGTGTTTAACAAACTATCACAACTAATTTTGTAATACATACTTTTAAGTCATGTGCATGACCAAATATAGTTTTTTTTAAAAAATCTCATATTGTGTTTATTTATATACTATATAATAATCACCAGCTTTATATAACTATACAACGTATTTCATAATGACAACTTTAACTTAAAGATCAATAACTAAACTAGTTTTGTTGTGGAAAATTTAAATAACGATGTAGTAAAAATGAAACCTCAGTAAGTAAGTACCTCAGTAAGTTTATTTTTGAACTATTATTGCACATTTTATCGATTCTAGTTTCCTGCACCTTGAAATACAGACGTTATGGCTTACACATATAATTTTGCTAAATTACCGTTATTTAATAAATGCATTTTACCAAAACTGTATTATTTCGACGTTTAATTAAAAACATCTTTCTAAATATCGTTTGTGTGTAAATAAAATTATTTGAAAAATAGCAACTGTTCTTGCTTAGATCAAGTACAACTATTCATAGTTTCTTATGAATAAAAAATGTGACGGATATTCTAGGATATTAAAGGATTATGATAGCATCCCTTGAAAAAGAAATATATTAGTGAAAGGCCGCCCGAAAGGTATATAAGGGGCCTGCGCACGCGCCGCGCCTCCGACTTGAAAACATGACGGCGCTAGTGAGCTTGGTACGTTATTATTTAATTTACTCTTTTTATGTGTAAAATATAATAGATAAATTAAAAGAGTTAATAGTGATGAGATTGATTTCAATAGTTTTTTCCAAATAGTAGTTGCGCTGTGTGTCATTTATAACTTTCTTTTTATGTTTTTACGAGTATAAGGTGTTTCTAGTCAACATTATTATTTGTGTGTATACTGTTTATTCTTTCGTCTATATTCAGATAGTTTTAGTTAATATTATATTATTAAAAATTAAATTATATTAAAATCCGCTTCACGCTGAACACTTACACTGCAGGGTAAGCAGAGGGAATGTAGTGTTAAGACACTCGGTCCCCCACTTTCTGCCGAATTTTGGAGGCATTGGGTGTATAGTGGCGAAACTCAACGCCACGCTTCACCTCGCCATCAGAGCGAAGAAATGAAAATACAAATTTAAATAAATATTTCATTCCAACGAATGGGGTTCGAACCCTCAACCAGCCTACAGTCAAAATTTGTGCCCCTGCGCTACGACTGATTTTATTATTTATAACATAAATAAATAATTAATTTTAAATGTTTGTAATACATTTTTTTTCAGAAATTTCATAACTTTAAGTGTTTATTTACCTAAATTTACTTTACATTATGCTATTTATATCAATTTTATTTTCATATCATATTTTAATTATATAAAATATTCTTTTATGATGAAAAAAAAAATATTTTTTTTGTTACCAATATATATTTTATATTTAAAATTTTTGAAATACAATCTAATAAAAAAAACAAACAGCAAATCAAAGAGAGAACCAGATAGATAAATGGTGGTATCTTGGACAAGTCAAATTCAATATATTTTTAACTTGAAAAATAATAAAGACCACGCATATAAATATATTTCGTGTATGAGTGAAGGTTAACCGGATATAAAATGGAAATGTCCCCTTGGCACATGTCAATTTGCACTATGAATTAATTTTTATTAATAAACTGGCGTTTATACGTTAGTACTCTTATAGTGTAGAAAGATTTACTTACACAATTATTTTAAAATAAATTTTATAAAAGGAGCAGAGAACTGGAAATAGAAAGTGTTGTCATTGTTGTGATATTTAAAGAAATATTTATGTAACATTACATAAACGAATTACTAGATTGATTAATCGATAAAATTACGTTTTTTAGTTACATATTGCTTAAAACACTTTTAAGTGTCGCTAAGGCAAGGCCGCCTTGTTTTATTGTAAATTCAATATTTGTAGCATAATGTAAAATTACGTATTTTATAATGATCACTGTTAGGCAGTGGTGCAGCGTTTGACTGTACATGATGGTTATTGGTTCGATTCTCTTTCAGATAAATTATTATATTTCAATTATTTTCATTTCCCTGATCTGGTGTAGTGTTAAGATTCGCTACTTAACATTTAACGTCACGAGATTCGTGTGTACCCTAGAGAATCGTATGACACTATATTATATCTGACTACCCTGCTATACATTTTTCTACGTAAAAAACTGAAAAGTAAAATCTTAAAATGTTTTATGTGCCTTACATTATATGTCAGCCCATACAAATTTATTAAATCCTCACATTTACGATTTTATTTCATAAACTGCAACATAATATAAACAAGTTTTTGTTCAAGACAAACAGCTTGTCAAACTCATAATAGTGATTGTAGTGAGATGTGTTTTTGCATTGGAATGTCATATATATTTTATTATATTTATGTATTTAGTTTTAAACTTTTAAACACTGAATTTTGGTTATTTTTATAACTTCTAATCATTCAACGTTATTTAATTTGAAAGACGATTAAGACATGTCCGAATTCACTCCCTATTTCAAAGTTATGGTCACACAACGAATTCGGTCCATACTTACTTTATTTTAACGAGATCGTAACAAACTAAAATATACTAGCTTTTACGTAGGTTATATTTCACGGAGATCCAGAAATATGAATTATCACTGCACTTAAAATGATTTTTTTATCACTTTCTTCACTTAAAAATAACTTTATTTTGTCTAAAAGGAAAGGTGCCCTAAACCTATTTAGTTTATTTAATATATTTTATTCAGCTCCATTAATATTTCAATCAATACATATATTTTTTTAATATATAAATAAATAGTTATATAATGTATTTTTGAATTTCTAATTTCTTTCAATAGGAAAAAGCCAGAGAATTGCTTAATATACTAATTATTATTTTCTCAACTTTATTGCTAGATTAAGACTATGTGGCAGAACGTAGGCCAAAGTCACATTTTCTGTAATTTGTTTTTTAAAGCACCTTATATTGTACATTTCCGGTTTCCATAATAATACGATTTCGAGCTATGACGCGACAGATTGTGCATCCAGAATTCCGTGGAAAGTGGGGAGCAGAGTGTCTTAACCCTATGTTCCCTCTGCCTACCATACTATGTGCTTGATATAGTGTATAGCTAAAAAAATATAAAGTAAAGCAAGAAAATCGTATTAAATATGATAAACACGTGCCTTTCACGTAATGGTCTCGTGCAATGCAGAAATGCTTTATTCGTGTTATCCTTGACTAACTTCAAGTGTAAGTCGTTTCATTTTGTCGACATTTTAAGATCATTTAGTTATATTTCATGTCTATTTGACATTTAAAGTTTTTAATATGTATTTTAATTTTTTTGTAAACTTTTTTTTCATATTTAACTATTTTTACCCCTAAAGCGATCTAAAATATTAAAATAAAGTTTTTATAGCACCACAATAGCAACTAAGACTTAATATTTTTTTACATGTAAAATTAATAGAGGATTGATAAATAAATAGCAATAATAAGTAATTTAACCGAATTTTGATAACTATATTTTTTTAGTATATCAAATAAAGATGACGTAAACAGTATAAAATGCTCGAAGAACGATATTTTAATCTGTGGGCGTATTTATTCCCGGTTGTAATTCCATACCTGTAATGAGATATGTAGGGCTTCCATGAGTTATGTAGAGGTGAAGGATTTCCTTATTTGAAAATAATATGGTTTATTTTTTGTTAATTTGCACGTTAATGTAGACGTTCATGTAGAAGTTTTGTATTTAGTAATGATTTTTTTAAAACACACCGAGGATTTTTAAACAATTTTATATGTTTCTGTATAGTACCTAAGTATTAAAGAGAAAGGAACATATTACTACATCATTACTTACGTGTTAAGGTGTAAATCAATTGGAAAAAAAATTTGAAATTCAATGAAAATTTTGGAATTACAAATCTTCCTAATTTGTAAGTTCGATTCACAAACAGTTATTATAATGTACCAAAAATAAATATGAACGTAAAATTTACATCATTAAATTTAAAAACATAATTTGCTTATTCTTTAGTATAATACTTAAAACTTATATATACTTATACTTTCTTTCAATTTATGTATTTGGACTTATATCTCGAATTCGTCATTCCTTGTATGTTTATTTTTTTACGACGAATGTATATATATATTTTTTTTAAATATTATAACGTATACTGTTATAATATTAAAAAAGTAAATATAAATTCGTCATGGATGTCAATTATTATATAAATTTAATTAATAAAATTGTATATGACAAAATTTCATACATTATAAATTAAGCTATATATATGTATATACACATACAATTTCATGTATGACTGACGCACGACAATTTATGGTCACCGGTGAGAGGCCGCTGAACTGGGCCGTGGCCTCTAACGAGTCTACTTTCCGATTTGACGCCCTTTGTATAAATTATATCACACAAAGAACTTTGATTGAAATCGATTTTATACTTAATAAAAATTTGTTTTTTTATAGGTGACGTATTTATTTTTATATTTATGACTTTACTGTCTCAATATTACAAAAATCAAATCTTCGAAAAAATATTCTCCAAAAAGGTTATTTGACTTATTAGCTATATTCTCTTTCTTAGAAAAAATGCATAAATATATTTAAAAACAATCCACAGCTAAAGTATTCAATTTACTCAGAAATTTTAGCAACGCGCATGATTTCATTCAAAATAGTGAATTAGAACAGAAACAGTTTGACACGTAAATTCACCAATGCATGACTTATTAAGTACTGGGATTAAAACACAAGTGGTAGGCGGCAAGAGTAAGCTAAAAAAATTAAAGTAATTGGAATAAATATTCCAATTTTTTTAGCTTACTCTTCTCCGTATGGGGGAACCCGTCACCGCACGATATTCTAAATATTGCACATTCTGTAACAAATAGGGATCGAATCCACAACTATCGCCTTAGTCGCTGTCCTTCAGAGACAGGTCAGTCAGGTCCCACTACACTAAGATAGCCTCAATATTTTTGCATACTCGTGTAAAAATATCTTACGTAATATCAACTACAAATGAATTAAGCTTTGCTATTTAATTTGCCGTCACGTTGTCAACTTTTTTTTATAAAGAAATCTCAAATAATATTTTTTTAATAAAATTAATACAATATTCAAATACAAAATACTGTAAGGAATCTTTTAAAAATTTTTATGTTATTAACTTTAAAAAAATCCATGGCTTACTTAGGTACTATACATTATATACTATATATTATATTATAAATAAAACGATAAAAACTGTATCAACAATTTTTTATAATTATCCTCTTAAGATTAATTACTACTTACATCAAAATTTTATTAGATTTATTGAAATTTCATCATTAATTCGGAATATAGCCTTAAGCTTTTAACTTGGCACATTTTGTTACCACGTGCCGATGGTATTTTAATAGACAACATTTTTTCGCAACGACGGCTGTGGACTGCGAAGGTCGCAGTTTCGTAAAATTGAACTACATATTTAAGAACAAGGAGTCGTACGTATAGTAATTATAAATACATACTTGAAACAATGTATATCGCACGATTTTTATATATTATATATCATGTTGGTGTTCATAAATATTTGAATATAACATTTATTTTTCTTATTAAAATATTATATTTATATTTAGGTTATTTAGGTTATTAACACTAAATGGAAGTAATCTTCGGTTGAAAACCATATTTTTGCCATAAATAAAAACAAATCTACAACACTAGTTTTGTAAACTGCAATAAATATAAAGTAATAGTCCAATAATGTTTGTAAAATTGTGTTCATTGTGCGTGCTAAATGTTTCACAACGTCTAAAATACCTTTTGAAACACTATTTACAGGTTCAGTTGAGCAAAGTGCGGAAATGAAAGTCCATTTATACGTAAATACTTAATTATAATGACATCGCATATGTAGTGACGTTGTGTATAGTATATGCTACGTGCACGATCATATTTTTTTTATATATTAAAAAAATCACCATTGATACTGATGTTCACTGAAAGCCTTTTTTATTTAACTTATAACTTCTATTTCCATTCAGATGAAAAAAATCACTTAAAATAATAAAGTATTATAGCAACATGAAATAATAAACATTTTTTTCTTTTCTTAAGACAAGACATTTGTCATGTGGAAGATGAAAAATAATATCTTTAATTGAAGTAAATCATTCACTTTAACATGTCGATTTAATTCAATATATTGGAAACAAAAATATTTATATTAGTTTTTCATTATATATTACAGGCTATCCTGGCAATTTGTGCATGTGCGCATGCGCAGTACGCGGAAGAGCGCGCGCCGCGGTACATCGCCTCGGAGCCGAAAGTTACGTCGACCCCTGTGCCAATTCTTAAACAGATTAACAGGTATTTTTTTTTTACTTAATTAGATATTTCAAATAATATTTAAGAAAATTATTGCAATATATCAGATATAGCTTGTCTGTGGTTTTCTAATTATGAAGGGCTCAAAAAGATCTTGAAATATAAATATACAATAAGTATACTTAAATATATTTTCAGGCACAACGAAGATGGCTCATATACCTACGGATACGAGGCAGCCGATGGGTCTTTCAAGATCGAGACGAAATCTCCTTCTGGAGAAGTCAAAGGAAAATATGGATACAGAGATGACACTGGCAAGGTGAGTTTCATCAGAGAAGTAAGAAGCATAATAATAATACGTCATCAAATACTAAGTTATAAGCTAGATTTCACTTATGGCTAGTAGGCTTGCCACTGATGACATCCTCTCAAGCAGCCACGTAGTGCTTGCACTTTCTCAGAATTATGAAAACAAGTTGTTCATGATTGAATATATCAATCAATCTGTTCACAAATAATAAAACTATGATAGATAGTAGGCGGGCGAAGCCGTGAGTTAGTTGCTAGTCGAAATTTAAATAAATATTTTATTCGAATCGAATTGAGCACGGATCCAATCCGCAACTTTCAAGAGAAAATTAACGTCTTATATTATATATTTTTTTTAGTAACTCGTAGTCGGCCATATGAAAATTACGCCAGCCAGCTCGAAGTAATATAGTTCATCAATAATAAATTTATAAATGTCAAATATTTTGACTATATACTATATTATAGTTTTTTTTTATTAAAACACGTAACTGAACAATTTCATAAATATTTCAGGTACGAGTAATCGAATATGGAGCAAATAAATACGGTTTCCAGCCAGCTGGAGAAGGCATCACTGTCGCTCCCCCCACGTTAGTTGACGAGTCCACACGGGAACCAAACAAGGTCGGTTATTTGTTACTGATATATAATATTCAACCCTTTTTCAATCTAAAATAATATATTTAAAACTAAAATATTGCATATTTGGAATATAATATCTTAACTATTATTAAAGTCAAATTTCTTAACCTAAGAATTAATTATACTATTTTATTTTTATAATACAACTTAATTTCAAGACTTATTAAAATCATCGATAGACCCCTTGCTTTGTTCAGTGAGAAGAGAGTCAACTCCTTTTCACTTAAATATTTTCGATCCAACTAAATAACAGCTTTATACTTTTGTATAGTAGTAGTAGAAGTTGTAGTTTAAGTTTATATATTTAAACTTTATAACTAAAACATTATACTAATAACGTTTTCAATACAACTAACAGCAGGGTGGCCGATCCCAATACCGTGAACAATCAGGCGACTACGACTATGAGGAGCCAGCACCAGCCCCGCGCCCTCGTCCTACTCCACAGCCCGCCTATCGCGCTCCCCAGCCCCAGCAACAATATAGACCTGCCCCGCAACCACAACAGCAATATAGACCTGCACCTCAGCCTCAGCAGCAATATAGGCCTGCACCTCAGCCTCAGCAGCAATATAGGCCTGCCCCTCAACAAGCCCCAGCTCCACCTAAGGTACTTTTATTAAAATAAAGTCAGATAAATACTAGAAATTTTTAATTGATTTATGAAATAATCTAAAAAAAATCTCGTGTCGAAAAACATAAGCAATTATTTCGAAGCTTAAAAGTAAAGTAATGTAACAAATGTCAGAAAAAGTTTTTTATTTACATTCATATTTATCTTTTTACAGCCTGCATTTTTCGCGGGTGCATCACCAGCGCCAGTAGAAGACAATTTCTTCAACCCAGAACCAGCCCAGCCCCGTCAACAGCAGTACAGGCCGAAGCAGGACTTCAGGCCTGCCCCACAGCCCCAGCACTTCAGCCCTAAACAGACTCAAGTTGATTTCAACCAGGACTTTAATGCCCCAGCTCCCCAAAGGTTTCCACAAGCGAATCAAAGAAGTCAATCGTTCTCAATGCTCGATCAACTCCTTAAAGAGTACTCTCTGCCTCAAGGTGGATCCGCTCCACTTCACGATATCTCATTCGGATCCTACTAGTTCGATAATTTGATTACATTTTGTAAATATGTAGTGTATTATAATTAAACGAATTTTTTTAAATTATTTTTTTTTGTTTTATTATTCATATTTAGCTTTTTTTGTAATATTTGTTAAGATTTACTTATTACTGCAGATTTAAGAAATACTTAACTTTAGACCCTTAGAATTATCACTCGTGATAATTTTTATATAATTTTTTGTTCGTTTCCGTGCAAAACTGTGTGATTTTATTGTTTTTTTTTATCTATATTGAGAGATGCATTTTTTCCACACGAATGTAGGGGTCTGAATTAACAAAAAAAATAAATCTTACTTAAAATAAGCTTGAGTTGAATAAAATAAATTTAAATAATGTTTTCTATAAGAAAAATTTAAATTAAACACTCTTTATGTACCGTCCACATATTGACTAGAAATGAAAGGTATTTTCTACAAATTATTTTTTAATTATTATGATTACTAAGCTGTAAGGTATGATAAATCTGTATTTTTATCAACTACTGTGCCAACAGCGACACACGCGTGTGAATGTAAACGCGATGGTTGGGAATGGAATGTCTTAAAATGAGGTTCCCTTTGTCTACCTTGCTGTATAAAGAACTATAGTTCTCCAGCTAGATAAGATGATAGCTATGGTTATCAATTTCGACCCATTCATTTCCCATGTCCATTCATAGGTGAGGATCTAAAAAATTAATGTTTTTCAGATTTTAACCTATTTATCCAAATCTTCTTTTATCAACACCTAGTAAGAAACAAGTAAAGTATAGTAATATATGTAACATATTACAAAATTACACAATTTACAAAGCTGTATTGTTTGTTATTAACACGAGGCCGTGAGATCGATTCCCATGCACCGAAAGCAACAATAAACCATGTATGGAGTTTTCTCATAACGTTGAGTAATGTACAACATAAGCGTTTGTATATATGGTATTAGACATACATGTTTTTGCCCTGACTTTGATTAATGTTTCCAAATAATGTCATTAAATCAATTCGTGCGCGATATATTTTTATTTAAAGTCATAAATTTCTCATATTTTACAGTAAATTTTTATATCAGTGGTGCCGTCGTTAATTGGGAATTCTGATGCGTTTGGATGCAAAATGTCTATATCTTAAAATATTTTCATTTTCTTTGATGGTTGAAAAAGTTCTAATACCCAGAATCAGTTATACCTATAAGTTCTTACTGTGAACAGAATATTCTGTTCAAAGTGAAAATAGTTGTAAGTGCAAAAATATTTATTATTAAGAATAAAAAATATATTTTTCATTTCAAAAATTCGTTACAATCAATAACGTAATTAAAATAATAGCAATTCTTAGTAGTTTCATTTAGTTATTTGGTAGTTTTATCCTCCAAATCTGTTCCACTTAGATAAGTCATATGGATATTGCGGCGTGAGACGAGTGTAGGCGCGACTGCGACATACCTTTTGAAACAATAGGTTTTTGTGATTTTTATTACACACGCTCATTTGCTACTCTATAGTATTTTTAGTTACAAAATTAATCATATGCGTGTAAAACGGATCATTATCTGTTGTTACTTTGACAAATTTACTATTTGTTTTTCATTTGATTTTTTTTTTCAGATTCTTTTAAGATGATGGATTGTTATAAAATTTAGAATTTTAAAGACTGCAGTAATAAAACATAAAAATAATAAACATTGTTAATAAAGAAGAATTTATCTACAATATAATACATAATATTCACATTTTAGGGTAAAAAAACTTATAATAGAAAATTATACTCTAAGTAAAATTTTATAATACCTTTATGTAGTCTTGTTAAGTCACATCTTTATATCAGTGCCTCTGATTTTTTGTATTAGATCCTTCTTCGCCAAGTATTTGGACGTTTCTCACCTGTTTTCGTGGTGCAGCCGTGGTCAGCTCGGTGGCGGGTGGTGTGGTGGGCATGAAATCAGGACTGATCGCTAAAAGTAACATTTTTAATAACAAAGCTTCTCTAACTTCCACCGGTAAATACTCTGGTGGTTCATCGATGTGATTTGAAGCCGCTGTTTGTGAATCGTACGGCCTTGAGTACCGTCTACGAGGAATATACCGCTGACTCTCATATCGATTATCGTAGGGTAATTGGTTTGAGTATACTTCTTGTCTATATTGTGGTTCGTACCTGTAGTCGTATCGTTCATCGTCGTAACGACGTGGCTGCTGATAATCATCGTGTCTGTACATCAGGTGTTGATACGGAGGGCCAGGCATTATTTGATCCATTATAGCTTGCAAACGATTCTGCCTTAATATAAGGATATGAAGTAAACGCTTGAAATCACGAGTACTCACTGGAGCTGATATAGAATTCATTTCACTTACAGGGTCATATCTCTGAAATAGGGGCTGTGATCTATACGGATTTACAAACCTTGGTTCGTATCCTTGTATAGGTATGCCACGTTCATCTACTGGTATTGGGACAATTCTTGTTAGGGGTCGTGCTTCATACGGAACATGGGCTTGGTTTTGAGGTGTAACTTTCGGCTGTGGCGGTTCTTTCACATATTGGTCGTCCAATACTTTGTCCTCGTATTCATAGTGGAGAAAGGGCCGCTGGTTACCGATTGGAATAGCTGATCCTGGATTATCTCTTAGATATTCCTGGGTTCGAAAGTGCAATGCTGATGGTCTACGATATATAGGTTGCTGATAAATCCTTTCTTCAATCGGCCTTTGCGCAGGTATATGGATCACAGGCACTGGTGTAGGTGTTGCTACGTTTTGATGATCAAAAATACGACCAGTGCTGGCTTCAAGTGTAGTTTCTTGGTCGTCTAATTGTGTTTCTTGATATTGATGTTGTATTGTTTGCCTGGCTGATGCCAATGATTGGAGCGGGACAAGTCTAGGACGTACGGTAGTTGTGGTGAATAAAGGTCTTAAGGTTCCATGCGATAAATGACCCCCATACACGTCAGTTGAGTCATCTCCCATGGACTGCTGTAGATTCATCATGTGATGATTAGAACTTGTTCCTGATAACTGACGACGAATAGCATTAGACTTACTTAAATCAGGTTCTTTTTCAGTTACATGCTCATATACTGGTTTCAATGTTTGACTTGATGCTGTTGTAGTTTGTTTAGTAATCAAATCATCTTTAACTGTTACAGGGACTGCTTGCGTTGGTTGTGTCCTAGTTTTAACTATGTCATCTTTTCTATACAGATTCATAATGCTAGCTGTTGTTTCTTCATCTTTTTCTTTTTCGGTCGTCATTTCTGTTGCAGATGCTCGCGTAGAACTAGCTACTCTTCTCCTTGGTATAGCCTGTATAACCGTTCCTCTTGTAGTAGCACTACCTCGTGTTGGATAAACAACGGTTGCGAGAGGTCTTCGAGTTGTTGACGACACAGTTTTATTTACCTTCACAATCATATTTGGCGTGCTCGGTGTTGTACTTGTTGTCACTGGTACCGGCGTAATATCACTTGATGAAGAATATGTCACTCGTTTAATTTCACCATCATCCGCAATATAACCAAAAGTTCCTTTTACGTTGCCCAACACGTCTCTACTTTCAATTTTAAATGTCCCATCATTTGCTTCATAACCAATCGTATATGATCCATCTTCATTTAATCTTCGTATCTGTTTCACTATTTCCACTTTAGTCGGGTCACCTGTTTCACTGGCTTTTAGAATTTCTTGGGTTGCATTAGACGAAGCTTCGGTTGTTGATATGTTTTCGGTAGAATTGGTAGCGGTTACACTGATGAAGAACGCCAGGAGTATGATGAGGTTCATCTCGACAGAAAGGCGGCAGCCACATGACGATACTCAAACGGCCGCGCGGTTATCACCCTCCTATATAAAATATCGCCCCACTTGTCTCCCTAGCGTGCGAAAATCTTACGCAAGCGCCATCATTGTTGTCACTTTATTATCTGAAACGGAAAATCTTTTTCTATGCATCTACTTGCGTCGTATCCCAATTGTTTAATTGTCCATTCGAATATGCGTAAGTCGTGAACGTTATTAAAATACCGTATTGCTAATCGAGAAGATAGAATACAATATCTCATCTCGTATCTAAGTTTATTCATCAAATTGTTTTGTATGCTTTGTTATGAAATTTCTCATGCGGTTATCCAATGTCAGCTTTAATTTAGGTGATCCAAAAGTGAATTTGCACTCAAGGTTCCACTCACCTGTCTCAAATAGACCAAGATTTTAACTACTGGAATCTGTGTTTAAGCAATGCAATGTATCTTTAAAAGGAAATTTAATTACGTTAATTTTCTCTAAAATTAAAATTTAATTTAAAAAATCAATCCTTTTTAACCTTGGGGGAGAAGGTATTAATTCAAGTAAAATAAGCGTGTGAACGGTATAATATTATTAAGTGGAGATAAAAATATACATTTATCTCCAACTATCTAACTTTGCTAGGTATAAAATGTAACTCCCGTAGTAGTGAATTACTTCCATTGATGCTTGTCAGCAATAGAAAACAGCCCTAGAACTCTATAGTAAATATAAATCAAATTTTAAATTAAAACAATAACTTCTATTGAAGCCACTTATGGCGCAGCAAGGGCACAAGTGCGATTGTAAATGAGACAATTTGTCGTTGTAGGTTCGATTCCCACTTGAGGAAGTGAAATATTTAATATTTTAATTTTCTTGCTCTGGTGACGATTCAAAGCGCGGCGTTGAGTTCCGCCAGTCGACATGCAATGTGTCCAGGATTCAGTGGGAAGTGGGAAGTAGATTCCCAGTGGTAGATAATAGTGAGCAAAGAAGATCCAGTATTTTTTTTAAATTTCATACAATTTTTTCAAATATCATGCACATATTAAAACGTCCGATCATCAGATATTTTGTTCTCGAGCTTGTGCTTAGTGTACGTCTCACATTGAGAGTCGAGGGCCATACGCGGAGTTTAGAAATTTAAACATAACTATTTTTTATTGGAATTGGACTCATAACTATCATTTCAGATACTGTCCCACTACGACACGGTATAGTCGTTATTTTTTAATTTTTAAAGCTAAATTAACGCCATCTTTCGTTAAAGCTTCGTTTTATTTGAGACAGTAAATAATTTCACACGGACATAGTATGTGAATGTATAATTTCATATAAAAGCACGGAATTATATCAAGAGGTTTCAGTTTGTTTCGGTAGAGGCCGCCACTATTAGTACGAGTAGTTTTTTAATGCAAAATCTGAGAACTCTACAGATATTTGGGCCGTACCCTTTTATTCCATACCATTGTCATTACTGTTTTATTTTCTCATATTTTATAATTTTTAAATATTTTCTCTAAGCTTAAGTCTAAATGATGTCCAAGCGAGGGTTTTTTGAGAGGCGTCTTATGACTTATCAGAATTTCTTTTTTATAAGTCAATTTTTTAATTTTTTGCATATTTCTTTTAGCTTCAATAAAATGCCAATACATACATAATAAAACTTAGCATTAAAACACTGTTTTCCACTTTCCGTCCAATTTCACGATGTTGCGTGGTGGGTTTGAAACCAACTTGTTTTATGGCAGTGATAAAAAAAAGAAACAGTTGTGTCATTACAAAATAAAATGACATTAACACGTCTTTATTGAATCATTTATACGTTACTTAATGGGACGCGGCCTAGAAACCACACTAAGTGTAAGTACATGTAGTACAAGTTGCACTGTCTTCCGCATTCTTCGTGACCAAGTATTACAAATTACATAGCTAATACACTCAGGTATTTATTATTTCATATTACTGCATGTGAAATTTAAGTTTAAATTTTCGATTAAGTTTTTATACCGTTGTTGGTAATTTACATTCATATTTTGTACATTAATAATCAAATCGGATATAACGTTTCTGTAAAAGTCAGAAGTCATTTAGTTTGTTTTTACAGCGGGACAGAAACTGTCCTTAAAGATAACGTCTTTGTTATCTTTATAGACGGTAGGTAACGACTTTATACAATTAAATTACCTAATACAATTTAACAAATTTAAGTTTTACAATTAAACGACATTTGTTAAGAACGACGCACGCCGGCATACACGCCGACTATTTTGTAACGATAAGACAACAAGTAATGCCCTCATATTCATTTTTTTATCTATTTTGATTGAATATTGAAAATTGAACATTTTGCGTTTTGAAATTAAACTCACATCTAAAACTGGATATTGGAAATAATAATACACTAAAAATAATTAATAAAAATATAATTTATTATAAAACAAAATAGTACAAAAATGGTATTTCGATATTACAACGTTCACACATGGAACGTGTAGGAAAATGGTTATTTATAATTAAACCTTAACACTAATAACTAGAAGTAGCTAAGCGGAAAGGACTCTTATCACAAGCCTATAATTTTGTAAAGCAAATAATTATTTTACTTTTAAATATATATTTTTAATTTGTCTTTTTATATTTTAAACTTATTCACAAAAGTTTATTTTCATACAATAATTCAAGTGAATACAGTCGAAGTTCAAAAAGGAGATATGTATAGGACAGTAGTATATTTTCGATTTTTTTATTAATTTAGTCATTTCCGCTTAACCACGTCTAACTAAGGTACTGAGACACAGTATTATGTACACTCGCGGCCACTACACGCCACTGTCCGAACTAGATTCACTTTGTTATCGACCGGTGTATGACTTGTACTATGGCTCTTCGAACTCGATCGATACTCGTTCAGAAATTCATCTAAAGCTGAATGCCGTGACCTCTCAAAAACGCATCAATTTGACCTGAAGAAGGATTTTCTCCTCTTGGGACATAATAGTATTGAGGTGACTGGGCTGGACGTTGTTGAGGCTGTGCCTGAGCCTGAGAAATGGCCAGTCTTTGTGCCTGAGCTCTTGCTGCTGCTCTATCTCTTTGCAATTGACTTTGTTGAATTTGTTGCTGTTGAGCAAATAACTGTTGGGAGCTCTGAAACTGAGCTTCAGATTGTTGTCTCTGATAAGCTTCTTGTGCGTTTGGTTGAGCGACAGGTTGTCTGTATACTTGTGGGTTAGATGGGATTTGAGGCGATGGTATGAACGGCCTCTGTTGTTGTGGTTGTGCAACAAACGGTTGAAGTCGCTGGTTAAGGTTCAACTCTCCTTTAGTTTGCGGTAAGCTTTGGAAGAGTTGAGTATTATATTGACCACTGGATGGATCAAATACTAATTCAGTCGAGTATAGTGGATTACCAGATGGAGAAGCAGCAGTAGCTTTTGCGGAGCCACCTAACGATGAAGGGGTGCTAGGTCCTTGACTATCACGGTGGAATTTGGCAAATTCAGCAGCGAAATCAATTTGCCCTGGCCTAGCAGATGAGAGAATAGCAGATGGTGTTGGGGCAGGAGAGTATTCAGGCTCAGGACTGTACTGAATATGGGGCTTAGGGGTTACTTGGACTAATTGTGGCCTAAATGTAGTCGCTGGAGGTAGGGCTCTGGCCGTAGTGATAGGTACTGGACGAGGAGTAATTGCGATTTGTTGAGCTTGATAAGCTGGTCGAGGGGCTAATCTCGCGGGCTGTGGACGTTGAACAATTCGTGGCCGTATGTTTTGAAGAGGCTCTTCTTCAGGTTCTTCATCAGCATCTCTAAAGTCGTTTTGGAAGTAAGTGGTCGCTGGTCTTGTTGTTGTCGGTCTTAAGACGGGTCTGCTCGGATAGTTGGGTTCAGGATCATCTCTCTCTGCAGATTCCGGTACTTGCGCTTCTTGTTCTTCGTCTTCATTTGGTTTGTTTGGATCACAAGGGTTACCAGATACGTAAGTAAATTCTCTTTTGTTTCCGTCAGGGTCAATGTAGCCATATTTTCCACGAACTACGCAGTCAGTGCCTCTAGTTTCTTCTTTGAAGGACCCATCAGCAGCTTCGTAGCCGAATGTAAAGCTACCATCATCGTTCACCTGAAATCAATAGACAAAATAATTAACTTAAGTTATGTTATTTTTGTTATTGAAAATTGACCAAGACTCCACTGCATAAAATTTTTTATATTATTCTAATTTCTTAAAGTTCAGTAACATTTTTATCTAATGTTATTAATTTAACCCAATAAATTTTTGTACAAAATGTAAGGCGTATTCAACAAAAACAGAAATTATAGGTCTTTGGACATTATTATGTTATTTATAAGGGAATTAATACGGTTATAAATTGTAATATGTTTTATCGTCATATACCTTGTCATTATACTTTTACCTTGTTATAATTCCGGATGGTCTGCACTGGAGGCTGCTTAGGTCCTTCTTGTTGTTGTAATTGAGACTGCTTGTGTCTTTGTGCAGGTGCTCTGACTAATGCTCTGGGTTCGTAATCTTCATCTGCACGATCTTGGGCCTGGTATAAACCATCATATGCATCCTGGGCAACTAATACAACCTGGAAATGAAACGTTTTCCTCAGTTAACATTTTATTGTGAATTTATGTATTTTTTTGTGTTACTTCTATTGATAAAGCAAATAATAGTTTGCAAACGACCAATAAAATATTAAATTAATTATTGTTATAGTAACTAAAGTAAAAAATAGTATCAAAAAATTTAAATGAATCATTTATCTCGCACGTTCTGTACCTTTTCAATCCTCTGAATACACAACGTTTATTTGACAAAAGTAAAAAAAAGTAAGTTGAATGTAATAAATGTCCAAAAATAATTGACCTTTGTTATTTTTACAAGTTCCAAATATATTTCAGACTCAATAGCAAGCTGCAATTTTTTCACACTAACATTTAATTTTTAGAGTCACCATTATTATCAGTAGTTTACTGAGTAGACTCAATACATAATTCCTCGAATTAGAATATAAAAATCAGAACAGAGAGAGTATTTTGACACTCGGTTCTCTCTGCCTCTCGGTTGCAAGGAAAAATATATTAAAAAATTGCTAACCCGTTCCCCTCGTTCCTGGGCTTGAGGCTCATAGTCATATTCTACGGGCTGTTGATATCTGGGCCGTTGTCGCGCAGCCGCCACCATCCCTGTCGCAAGCACTAGACATAGCACCTAGAAGTGAAAAAAAAACTTATTTTTTTTTATATTTTTAAGTAACGACAGCAGTAAAATTTATAACACTCTGAACTTGTGTAAAAAGGTTAATAATTTTTTTGTGTAATTAAAAGACTGATGAGTTCGAAACATGGTCTATGAATGATTTCAATGATTTCAAATGAATAATACAATTCTAGAAGGGTAAAATATAACGTAAAGTATAAAAATTGATAAAATTTTCATAAAAAATAATTAAATTTTTATGTAAATCGTTTTATGGACAAGCGAGTTGAATATATGCCAGAATCGCACATACTTTGTACGGACTTTTTTTTATGAACATGACGTTAATGTTATTAGCCTTACTTTTATTTACACCGACATTCGTCATGGGAAGAGAACAGGATACTCTGTCAGCGAGAAATGGAAAGACGGTGGATTCTTTTACGTTTGATCTCTGGGCAATTTTATTTATGTAGTCCATTTTACGAATTTCATGTTAATTTTAATTAAAATGAACTATTTGTAGCTTGGAACCTTCCAGCTTATAAAAGAGATAATAAAAGTTACAACTGTAAGTGAGATATCGAATGACCAAACCGAAACATATGAAAGTATCGTAATTCTAACTGACTAGGCCATAAATACGCCTCATTAGATTACGCATATAACTCGATATCTTGTATGAAATATAGCTTCTAGTCTTTAATTGGATGAAGGCCGTTATTGGGTAACACTTTTCGTGTTGATTTACTTTTCTATATAATTTCATTTCCTCGAATGGGAATCGAACCCACAATCTATCGCGCTTACAGTTACACGCTTGTGCCCCTGCACCACGACTGGTCTCAGTTTCTGTGTATTGATTATTTAATAAATATCCACAATGATCTACATAAGTAGGTATATCTATATCTTATCTGCACTAACTCAAATAATAACCTGCGTACAATTTCAGTATTTACAAACACAATAATGACAAAGTTATCATAATATTTGATAAAACACTTTCCAAAACATTAAAGTGTCAGTGAAAGCAGATCAGCTACTTTACCGAAGCATATACAAAAATATCGAAAGTCCATAAAAAAGTAATAAATTATTATATGTGCCTCAATTCCATTATAGTTATTTTAAAATATTATAAATATTGAAGTGATATCGTATCATGACATTGGGACATATTTTCGTATATATATATATAAATAAATAATGCTGCTCTGCTAAATAATTATAGCAATATGTAGATAATGGTGTAAATTAGGGTCCGTCTAAGGAGTCATACGTTTTTATTTGAATATTAACATTAAAAAGCTATTTATCAACATATATATGTATATGTATCAATAAAAACTTAAACTTAAAAACAGGAAGTTTTCTGATATTTGCAAGGTGTTCCGTTATAATAATATTGTATATTATAAATTATTTATATCTTTATAGCGTCAAGAGAAGGTCAGGGCTAAATCGTCTGCTGGTCAATTACCTACAATTTAACGATTTCAAATAGAGGCCATCAATGCTCAGTGGAACAGCGTCCGAATATACTCGTAAGCACGATAGCTTTACGTTCGATATGATCTTCCCGAACACGTTATGTCGCGACTTCAGGTGGAAAGTAAGAAGCACGGAGTGTTTTAACTCTATCTACTCTGGTATGATGAATTAAATGTGAAGCAGAAAAAAAATTCTTAATAGATTATTTTAGAAACGAGCAAGTGTATAGTTTATTTTAATTTATCGTTTCATAAATTTATTAGCTTTCTAAAATTATAAAATGAATAATAATATTAGCAAGCAATTTTATGTAGATAATTTGTTATTGTTAGAAGTATAGAAGTGTTATTAATTTTGTTAGAAGAAGATCATTAATAAATTCTAATTGACTTTTGTTTTTTTTCCACACATCCCCATGACACACGTACAATACCTATATATATATATATATATATATATATATATATATAATATAATAAAGCTGGAAGGTTTCATTGGTAAAATGCGCTAATCTCAAGAATCTGGTTCAAATTGAATTATTTGAACCAGCCCTGTACCTGCGAACAGAGCTACCTAGGACGCCTAGAATATATTTAAAAACAGAATAGTATTATATATTATATTACAGTTATACCATATCACAATGTATCCATTGGACCTGTCATAGTGGCGAAACCGCAGGAAGAAGCTATATAAAAATATAATTATTTCTCTAAGTCAGCGGAATGTTTTAACACTTTCCATCTGCCTACCCTGCTGTGTGCGGGATACAGCGTCAAGCTGATTTAATTTCATTTTTAATTCTCTAAGTCAACTTTTGAACCTATTATTATCATTATCATAATTCACTATAACATATAATTTATTCGTGAGATATTACTATTGTGTACTTCATATTTGAATGTTCCAGGCATATTTTATCATTATCTTTAGATATATTTTAATGATCATTATCTAGATGCCATTTTAATATAGATTATAACTAACTAATTCTATTGTGTTGTGAAACGTCATTAATTTATATTATACTCCAAAAATGTAGTATATAATTAAATATATTTATTGTTTATTTTAAATTCGTCTTGGGAATATTCTCATTATAATATTTGCGAAAGGCTGTGTTGTAAGTTTTGTGTTTAAGATTTCAGTTAGTACCTAATTAAGGAAATATATGCGAAAAAAGTTTAAGCACTTATTAGCCGTTTGTCTGATTTTTTTAGTAATACAAGAGAACTTTAATGTGATAAAATATGCGCCATAGTGGCCCATTGTTGTTTATGTTTGAATAAAATCAATGAGAATATTTTTTTTATATTTAAAAATATTTACATGTTTTTGCATGCAATGTGAAAATATTTACGAACTTCTCACATGAAATATATTCAATAAATTTCAACATAATATGTTCAAGGTCTTTGATAATAATTTTTAGCTCTATAGGCGCGAAAACTTAAAAATAACGAAAATTTCCATTTTAATTGGGTTTAAATAAAATTACTGCACAAAATAATAAATTCATGATATAACTACCAAGTATGCTCGCATACCGCCCTACTTATTTTGTGACATAATAGTAAGGCGACCATGCCTCGAGGAAAAGTGAGACTGTCCGACAGAAAAAATAATTTGCGTAACTGATTCGGTTTGCATTACATTAGTAGTCTCGACTAACAAAGTTGCTCAAAGGGATTTCTAAACTGATTCGGTTCTATTTTCCGATATAATACATACAAGAGATATATTAGAATAAGTATATGAAACAATAAATTTTCATTAAAAAAATAAAAAAACATATATATATATATATATACGCTTGCGTGTGTTACATGCAGATCGTTTTGTATATTTAAATCCCACTGAAAAAATCATCTATAAAAATAAATTTCTAAGGAATTTATTTGACAATTAAGAAATAATTTATTTACAAAATGTTTAATATATTTTGTTACAAATAAATTTATTTATAAATAAAAAAAAAACAAATATTTTATTTTAGATGGCAAATACTACACACAATACTTAAAATTATTTTTATATTACTATTTACTTTAATGTAGACGATAAGTACCCTTACACGGCCGTTAGATTAGGCTGGTTATACAATGAGAGTTAAAACAATCAACGCGTTAGAATCATTGTGAAAGCTCTTTTATGTTGTATTGTTATGCGTTTCAACATAAATTGAGAATTTTACACTAATGATAATATAACATTTTCACTTTTTTATTACTCTTTTCTGTCCAAATTCCGCATATAACTGTAATTATTGCACAATTTCTGTGACAAAAATTTACGTGGTCTAAGCAAAAGAAGCTTTAAGTTAAAGGCAAATAAATTTAATATAAGTCATATTTTGATTTGATTGATTAAACCTGAATAGGCGGACTTAGTGTCAAAATAATCCATTCTCCTGCGAAATTCAGCTGCGAAAGTCAACGCCGCGCTTTGTATTGCCAAAGTGGAGGAATTAAAAATAATAAATTTCCTCTGAGTACAAATTGAATCCATAAAGATTGCTTTTACAGTCAGACGATGCACCACTGTGTTACGATGGCCTCATCATCAAGTCATTTGTATTACATGTAAATAAAGTTAAATATTTCTTACCTCACGACGTCTAAATGGATGGAAAGTGAAAATCACGTAAAAACATGCAATTAATATTGCTATACACCATTTTTATTGGATCAAATAAAAAAAAAACGATATATATATTTTAAGCAATATGTATTCAAATCGATTTTTATTTAAATTTAAAAATAATTAGATTATATATATATATATATATAATACGTAACCTGGCTTTGACCGAAATCATTAATATCTGAGATGTTGACATCGTAATCAAAATTCCTATGACATGAGCTATAAAAATTATTATGATATGACATGGTAATTTCGATCATATTAGTTTTGATTGCTCTATATGAGTGAGCAATAAGAAAAAGCTGAAAAACTATCATAAGTCAAGATTTATTTAAAACTTTGTGGCCGTCGTTGCGTAGTGGATAAGTGGTTAACTGTAAAGGGACGGTTGTAGATTCGATCCCACTCAGAGGAATATATTAATATTACAGCGTGAAGGAGATTTTTTTTTAATATATGTGTGATTTTTATTTACCTATATCAGATATTTTTACGTATTTAAAACTATGCGTGATTATTATTATATAATAGATTACGTTTTTCGCTCCGATAAAACAAAGCTCGATCTTCCACTTTTCACGCAATTCGGTACATGGCTTATTGAGTTATGCTACTCATCATACAATGTCAGCAACTGTTTGTAAAGTAGAGAAGAGCGTGTCTTAAGTACGGGAAATCAGTAAAGCTAAAAATATGAGTAACGTTGCTTAAGATATAGAAAGTGCGAACGTGTTTGCCATACAAATAACATGAATAAACAACACATGATTCAATATCGGTGCTAAATAAAATTATTCTATTGTTTTTTATCTCACCTAACCTTATGTAACTAGTGTCGATACTAGAATGTACTTGTTATTTTATTATAGACATATTTTTTTTGGTAAATTATGAAGAATATTGTATATATGTGACGAATAATTTGAGTCCGTTGTAACGGGTAGCGACAGTATCTGAATGCAGGCACTTTAATAGAGAGTTCGACCGCTAATAGGAGATTGATATTAATATTTAATTTGTACTGTTTCACTGTATCCCGCATGTAGCAAGGTAGAAAAAGGGAATATAGTGTTAAGACACTCCGTTCCCAACCTTCCGTTCGCAAATTTTCGAGGCGTGTTGAGTGGCGGAACTCAGCGTAGCGCTTTTTACCTTGGTACCAGAGAGAAGAAATGAAAATATCAATAAATAATAATTTATTCTTCAGAGTGGGGATCGAACCCACAACCATAGCGTTACAGACACACGATTATGCCCCTGCGCCACGACGGTCGCGGTTTTTTAAAAACACCATTTATATAAATACTAATTATAAATTATAATTATTTTCAGAAAACATGAGGTTAACTTAAAATAATTTTGTCCACCCGAAGAGGTCATGTTGCCTACGTTACCTAGAATTACGAGAAAGGCATTCGTCCTTAGCTCCGATTCAATAATGTCGTCCGGCGGCATTTCACACGATATCAAACACTAACCTTAGGTCGGTTTTCTATCTGTAATGCGATGCTTATGCGAATCGATTTGGCGGTTTTCTAACGCTGTGGTTAGATTTTGATGGATACTATGTTATTGTTTTCTTTTAATATATACATTACAAAATAGCAATAAAATTTTTAAAAATTTAGCTTCCCGCATAGCAGGATAAGAGGAATCTGTCAAACAGTGGCTTGATTTTTGATGGCAAGTGTGCTATCCAAATTTTCGAGGCATTGCATGTCGAGTGCTATATCTCTACGCCGTTTTGTGTACCAGAGCAAAATAAAACCCAGAAATGAGAATAATATATCTTTTTATCATTACCTCAAGTGGAAATCGGACCCAAAAGAAAATGCAGGAGATTTGGGAAAACAAAAAAATAAGAAAACAAAATATTCAAAAAAAAAAAGAATAAATCGCGTCTTACACGGTATTATTTAATTTTTTATCATTGAATTATCAAATCATTTATTTTCAACGGATAAAGGTCAATTTTAACATTAAACATATTATTACGCAAAGACCATAAATTCTAATCGATTGTTATAAAGTCGATGTATTTGATACACTTAAAGTGTGTCAAGAGCAAACAGGTGTTCGACACAGTAATCACATACGAGTATGTGTACATATTTAAGAACGGCCTAAAGGAATGGCAGCTATTTTAATAAAATTTCAAAATATTGTATATAAATATAATATGGAATTTTACATACAATATATTATACATATGAATTTAACAATATAATATATACTTATATAAGAGATCGTCCCGACCCGATGAATTGATTCATATTTTTGCTTTTGTATTTTCTGAAAAAGTAGTAGTTTTTCCTAACTAGATCAAATTGCCAGTATTTATATTTTAAATACATATATTTCACTTCTAAATATACAATAATAAATAATACAAAGATTATAATAGAAATAAAATCACAAACCACTTAGAATATATGTAGTATTTAATCTACAAACAGGTATTTTAACGAAATCAATAAATTTAAATTAAAAAAAAAAAAGTTTACATTTTAAGAGCATTCCACGTATAGATTTCGAAACTTCCTCCGAAGTGTAACGAATTGGAAAATTCTAGAGAAGTTTGTATGAACATATTTGCCTCGATCCTTGCAAATATTTGGGTAGTAACTAACCTTAAACGTTCAAAATTAGTTAACTGTTAGTAGAGCATAACTAAGTTAGTGTATAAATAAGTTTGCGCTTATTACGATTAAATTACAAGTTATAAAAAAATTGTAAGGATTGTATGAAATTTTTTGTCGTTTTCATCACTTTATCCTTGAAAGATTATAACAATCGATACTGTATTTCGATTTTTTATTACTTACAATAATTTCCTAACAATATTCTCACATGCATTTATATATAATTTATGCAATATGATATTTTTCTTCACATCGCGGCAGTGACAACATCATTTGCCTATCTTAACGTCAATCTTAGAGCAATCCTGAGCCTACTTTCGTGGAACTATAATTAATAGTTAGACGCACAGTAAACGCCGCAGGTGACACAGCGTTCACGTTGCGAAAACAATTCTAATATATAAATGCCAAACTACCTTCATAATTTGTCCGTATCAATATTAGATTGGAATTTGAACCCACTATTTCCATGTTGTAGTTAAGTAACTTATAAAAAATGTTGTCCATATGTTTGAAATTTATTTAATTTTGTTTCATACTCTACATTTAAATAAAATTAAGAAATTTCAAAACATATAACTTATTAAGTTAGTTGCGTTTTTAAAATTTTAAGTTATCTGCCTATTTTCTTGCATATTTATTATTTGTAAGCAGAGGATGTTATTAGTCATAGAGTCGTTTATATGACTCTGATGATACTCTACACATTCAGAAGCATTACGTACTGGGCGGCGGAAATTAACGACGCGCTTTTTCTGTCAGCTAGGAAAATATGTATGATAAAACATAAATATTCCGTTAATAATTATATGTTGAGTAATTCATTTATAGTTCGATAGCGGCTGTCAGACCACTTACTAACTAAAGCCAATTATTAGGCAACATGCGCCGAAGTGGAACCATTACGTTACGTTACATGAAAATTAAAATATCTACCTGTTCGAGAACTTGATTCTTATGCGTGTATTGTTTACGTACTATGTAAATATACTTATGATCGGCCGAGAATATCTAATGTTGTGACTCTACGTTCTCCACTGCACCCTCTCTTATTGAGAGTTAGATATTTTTCTACTGCGCCATAGTTGGCTATCTAATTTTAGTAGTAATAGTTACATGTCTAAGCAAATAGAAAACATAACTTATATTTTGAAAGTTAAAAAATGTTTGCCAACATTACCATACTTTGATTAACTGGGAGGTGTGAGGACTTTTCAATTAACTGTTTTGTATTACTTATCTTGTACTGCCAGCGTTTGCTGTTATTTCAAATACATATATTAATATTTTGCTCCATTATCGTACAGTGAAACTTCGCTGTTTCTCATTTTCCGCCAAATTTTCGAGGCATTGCGTGATGAGTGAAGAAATTTAACACTGCACTATGTCTACCTTACTAGACTTTCTTTATCTCATAAAATAAATTAAAAATACGTTGACAAATTTTATAATATTATATTTATCTATAATTTAACCACACACTTTGGAGAATTTTATAATTTATTTATTATTTTTAAAATAATAAACATGTTGCCATTTTTAAATATCTACATTTTAATTCTGTAGCTACTATGTGTAACGACGTCGTTATATAGTTGTGATGTATGTGTTAAAGATTTAAATTATAGTATAAACAATGTGGGGTATTGAGTTTTGAATATACAATATCTTCTTGAGGCCAGTCGTGGCGCAGGGGCACCAGCGTGTGACTGTAATGCGACAGTAATACATGATATAAAGGAAAATAAAAAATTAAACAAGATAATAAAGGCCAATATTAGATTGACAGTAACAGATAACGTATAATGTACAGACGAACACATTTTAATTGCTATATACTTTTTTGGGTTAAGGCTAAACTCGAAATATAATCGTAAAAATGAAATATTTCAGTAGTCTTTAAAAAAAGCTATTAATTTTTACTTAATGTTGATTACACAAAAGCTAATTATAAATTCTTATTTTTTTTAAACAATTAAATTATAAAAAATGATGTAAAGAAAAAATCAACTAAAATTTAAAATAAAATATTATTTGGTCATCTTCATGATATAATTGAAATATATTGAACTTTACTAAGACACTGGCAAGGTACTGGTAGACACTGGGTCATACAAGTTAATTGACGGAACCTTAAATCATTGAACCAACCACTATCCACTACCGAGTTTACGGTCAACTTAAACTTAAAACTTAAAAACTCAAAACCCTGTAGTGTCTACACACCTACATACATTTTGCAAGGTATGACGACAGGGTCTGATTGGAGGGCGCGAAGAAAAGAACATTCACTGCAAACGACAAATAAATAGCTGTAATCAAATCACAATTTTGCATTACTTTCGACACATGAAGGTTGACGCGGGATTGAACGATACATTTTGTAAGATAGATTAATGACACGGCCCAGGCTAGTTCAACAGATCGACTTCATCTGCTATGATGAATCTTCATTTTGATATAGATACTTGTACTGCCAAATCGTAATTAATTAGTACAGAAACTATTTTAATAATATTTTCTTGAAATTAAAATAAAATTAATTGGAATAACGTAATAAGTGATTTAACCAATCAAGTTAGAGCAAAAATTTTAGATCAAATTTCAATATTAATAATACAGACATTACTGTTGCAACCATAAGTTTAATTTTTGAAAAATGTTTCATAATGTTTAAATAATTACTGCTTAAAAATTGAACAAGCACTAGATAAACGTCAATGACTGACTTGATCAGCATTTCGTGACTACAATGGCTTTAACGTGACCAATTTTTTTAATTTCCTACAAAATAAGACAGCAGTTGTATGACAAGTTAAACAGTTCTTTGTTGTTTTTGATAAACATTTCTAATTTTTGTCACGATAAATTAAGTTAAAATTGCTTTATAAATGAAATGTAAAAATACATAAATTAGTTTTTCACTTATCGATTTTCTTAGTTCGACTAATATTACGTATTTTTTATTATTTTAAATAAACAGACTCACGGTCCGTGCCTTTTTTTCAACTTTTCTTAAATTATTAGATATATATGGGTTTTATCTGCTGCTTAAAGTAAATATAGAACCAGAATTAATATGAAAAAGTTAATCACTATATATTTCGCAACTCCGCTTTTTACAGATTATAGAGTATAGTGGACCAAACTGTAAACACAATAAAATAAGTATAATAACTTCTATATTATGCTAATTTTCAAAAGTTCTAAATATTTTTTCATAGAGTTGATTGTTCAATATAAGTATGTAACTTAATAGAACGAGCCTTATACTAATTCAAGTTCATAATATTAAGCTGATAGTTTTATTAAGTTAATATATATCAGTAGTTCTTTGAAGGCTTATCGTAATCTCGCATTAAACTTTATAGCGATAACATCTGAAAGTTACTTAAAATCAATACGTCTGTTAAAATCGCGAC
The DNA here is from genome assembly GCA_037355905.1 of Heliconius aoede. NCBI lineage: Eukaryota > Metazoa > Arthropoda > Insecta > Lepidoptera > Nymphalidae > Heliconius > Heliconius aoede. The sequence continues at coordinate 1,007,620 of JBAIZZ010000332.1, forward strand.
CAAGAATCGGATAAAAGATTTCAACACTTACTTTTAATTGGAGGTAGATTTTTTTTCAGCTTCATGGCTTACATTGTATATTGAGGGGCAGAACTTAACGCTGTCTTTTGTCTACTAGGGTGGGAAAATGAAGATAATTTATATAATGAAATGAATAAATATTATTTTGTCTGTCTGGTATCTTTTTATCAGTTTGCTCTAGGCACCACGAATCCAACCAGTAAATTTTTAGATAAATATTTTCATGTTCCCTCTCTGGCAAGAAAAAGCACGTTGTTAATTTCCATTACTCAAATTTGGGCAAAAATGAAAAATCACACTAGATTCTCTTTATCTAGACTGGGAGAAAAAAATGTGAAGTTACAAAGAAAAACGATACTTTATCAAACAGATTTTAATATTTATTTGCAGAAATATATTTTAATATTTATTTACAACAAAATTATTTACGGCTTTAAAATATTTTTTGCTCTCATAGGAGGGATCTATGACGGAGTAAACGAGCAGGAAATGTGCAGCTGAGCTTAGTACGCTTATTAAGATTTATTACGCATAAAAAGAAACAACGGAATTACTTTCGCTGTGTCCGGCATTACGCATGCGCTGGACGCTTTAGAAAGCCATACTAGTTTTCACTGCCACGACAATCACGCTAGGCACGTGATAAAGTTACACTATTTTTCTATTTACTATTATTGTTTTTTTTTATTATTTTTCATTACCATAAAAAAAATGTTGAGTACTATTTTGTTTTTTTTTTACCTCCGAGGGTTGTGACTTTTGGAGTTTTTACTTCTGCGTAACCTATTTGCTTTAATGACCGTATTGCATGGATGCAAATGCAATAGATTTAATGTCTTGTAAGTTCAAGGCATCATAATCTTATAACAAATATACCTACTATTTTACATTTCATAAATTTGAAATACTATATGAAAATGGATTCAGCTTTAACTTTTTTCACATTAACGCAGACGAACAGAAGAAAAGATCGATTTATTTATTTATATAATTATGCAAACTATCAATATTGTTTTTTTTTATTACTCTAAGGAGCCACATTTCACAATCATGCTGCAACAGCAAATTAACGAAAAGTAAAAAGTCATTATTTAATTAAAAAGAAGTACAAATACAGCAAAGTGCGTCACTTAAGGCAATTAGCGCTCTGTTACCAACATCATTCGTTTCGTCCATACAAAGTATTCACATGAGCAGTGTAATTGTTCTGTATTGAACGTTTTTTTTTTCTGCAATTTCTAGTAAGTTCAAGGCATTGAGAAGACGCTGCGGGCGCCGCTCTCACACACTTGCGAAACATAATTTTGCAACGATACGACAATTGTTATTAACGAAAAATAACGAAATCGTGGAATAATTGGATTTTTTTACCGTAAAAAAGAGATATAAAATACTATATGCGTACAATCGAACTACACCTGTATGTTTATTTAGTTGTGTAAGTAAAGATTACAACTTTTCATTATCGAAATATCTACATAAAGTTAATTTGATAAATTAAACATATTTTATTGTTCTCTATAGGCCAATGATAGATGTAATTTCAATACAATATAAATTAAACTATTTTTACTATAATATTACATGCATACATAAGTTTACATTATCTGTATTTCTGCTTTACAAATAAAATTAAGAAAACCTTATACAAATACTTATTATTATTACAAAAATATAATAAATGTATAAACAAACAAACACTACATACTAAAGACAATAGCCTCTACAAGCTGTTACCCAATTATTGCAAGCTCCTTCAGAAAACCCATTCAATAATGATTGATAACCACATCTAATAATTTCTCAACAATCATAAAACGGAATATATCAATCACTTGGAAATGATAATGTGAAATAAAAGCATTTTGACCTCGACCTTTCCGTATCATTCATCTGCGCCCGCCGCGCTGGCCGAGCGCTTTCACTTGACAACCTTGACAGTTCGAGTGCGATAGTCATTATGTACTACAGATATAAAAATAGTTAGTCCTTTGCGCGATGTATTTTTTTATTATAAATAACAATAATACTAAGATAATATGTACCTAGCTTTAGGAAATGGTAGTGCAGTCTGTTGAAGTTATATTCTATATTCTATTTGTTTGGTTGAGAAAAAAAAAACATTTTTAGTCTCCAATAAAACAATAGAAGAAGTAAGCAGAAAAGGAGGAGGAATTTGCGTAGGAAGAGAAATGTTACCATATTATATGCTAGAAAACTTAAAAATTTATTTTGACTAGAAAATATGCCTGTTGGTAAAAGAAGCAGTGGGTTAGTTCGGTTGATCTGTACAGTTAAGGTTAATTTTGAAAAAATAGAGAAAATGACACTTTATTAACAATTTAAGATTAACATGCTTTTGAGTATTTTTTAAGAAGGCTTATCAGACAATTAAATGTCACATAAAATTGAATGAAAAATAAATATTTTTTATCTGTTTCGTGAGTAAAGAATAGGTTAGCTTGCAAAAGTCGGTTAAAGGTTACAAGTTTAACTATAGCATAAGGCTAGTGACCCATTCATATTCCATTGAAACATGTGATAACTTTTCAAGTTGCTTGAATTCGTGCAGCGTAATTACAAAATATACAATATTAAAGGCTATTTACGTAGTAATTGTTATTGTGTTCATATATATGCATATGCACGCAAGGAAATATGTGATATATTTTGTGTTAAAATATTTTTGATCTTCTTGAATAAGTTTATTATAAGCTCGTACGAAAGAAGTAATTACATAGAAAAGACTTCAACGCGCTACAATAGGTATGTTCAATAAATTATGTAGTATTTTTCTGAGTCACGCATGAATGAATGGCTAATGGTTCCCATGTAGTATTTATGAATATTCTAATAGCGTAAGAGTAAAAATCCCTAAATTCGTCATCTATTCTTATTATCTTAGTAAAATTCAAGAGATACGTTATTCACGCCCACAAAGATTGGCCAATTATAGATTAAACGTTAAGATAACTTTTCTAAGGCGAGACGGGAAGTAGAAACACTATCATACAAATAAGTACATACAAAAGTAACTATAATTACACGGTCGTGATACGTCAGTTCTTATCAGATGTACTCAGAAAGAAATTTCACCTATTTATGTAATAATATATTACAACATATGTTGCATGCTATAATTCATTGATGAATTTTAATGTGTGCGTGTATTAATTTTACAACTTCTGTAACATTCTATATATAATAGGATTTATTTAAGCAGATTTTTGTCATATCGACTAAATGAGAAATAAAATAAAAGAAGTTATGGAAATTTTCCATTTAGATAATTTATTTTATATATATATATATATATATATATATTACTTCCCCTTATATAGTAAAGTATTAAATTAGTTTTTTAAGAAAAGAAAATCCACACTGACACATAATTGTACGTTTTGACCTTGAATATTCCGGAAATACTATCAAATCCGTAACTTATGATACTATTACAAATTACATTATAATATGTAGGTAAAACTTACACATAACTTTATTCTGGCTATATATTAATATATTGAAATTTTTATTTATATATATTTGATTTTTTATTCAAATTCAAAGTTATCTTAACCGAAATCAAAGGTTAACTAAAAACAATCTACTCTATAATTATATTGGGTGTTGAGCTGTTATTAACTAGGAATTCTATATGAGGCATACACGAGTAAAGCACCAGTTATTTTTTAAACAACTTTAGTCTCCCAGAGTTAGTGCATGTTCTTGGAAAGGTTAGAACAAGACCGCGGTACCAAGCTTTAGAAAGGATATCGCCAAGGCCGGACGGTGTCCGCTACAAAAGAACACATGGATGTATGTATATATGAATATTCGAGTGCATTGCACAGGTGCAATTTTTTACTCAAGTATGAAATATATTCCTTTTCTATAATTTAAGCAATTTTATAGTTTCAATAAAAACTTCAAGTCTCAATTTCGTAAATTTTCAACCATACTGACTATATCTTCTATCTCGACAAACCTAACAGTATACTTGTTAAAGTATATGGTATCTTCGATGTCATTTAAAATTAAACAGAATCAAATCGGTTATATACTATAACTGATTATATACATGTTAGTTATAGTAAATAACTGATTTGGTTCTGTTTTATTTTATTATTGTATCGTAAACAGAGATTTATTTATTGTCTTGATATAAATTTAATACACACAACGTTATTTTTGTCAATATAAAATAAAATTATCTGTATATATTTTTTTTCACTCTGAAAGAATATCATATGCAGTAGTAAGAAATATAAAGCCTATAATAATATCATTCTCAGTCCTTGGTTATAATTACTTTGTTGCCCCTAAAATAACTTCCTGAAGAGCAGTAAAGGTCGCATATACATTTCTACTATGGAATGCAGACGTCAATTTCTCATAAATATATGGTTCTGTACGTCAATACTATGTAAAGATATGTCGATACGGACCGCATTCTTATGATTTTCTTCATTTGTTAATTGCGGAAACCTTAACTAACTGTATAAATAATGATTTAAAATACCAATAAAACTGTTTATCGTTTTTTGTGTTTGTACTTTATGTAGGTATACATAATAAATTATTAAATGATTACAATATCATGTTAATTATTATTATACGTACGCACGTTATGTAACAAGTAAGTAAAAAATGTAAGTTAAAAAATATATAGTTAACGAATATGGAACTTCTTTTCCAGAGATGAAGGCGGTTAGAAATATTTTTATAATTTAATTTAAAAAACAGTATCACTCAAACTATGACGACTGGGGCTCTAGACTCACTTTTGTAGCACATTGATGGGCAGTACTTACCTGTAATACAGAAATAAAACATTGATCATACAAAACAGATACAAAATAGCTTGGACCTTCTCTCGCACATGTATGATTTGAAGAGAAATGGGAGCAAGAATCAAATCCATAACCACAATGTCACTGCACTAAGAGAGCGTCGGCAAAATATAATTAAGACGATAATTATTTAATATTCTTGGAAAGGCTCGACTAAATTTAGCAGTCCAAAACCATACTTAATTGCATTAGAATATGACAGTTTCTAGAACTTTGTTTCAAAATCGCACCGAAATTCGTGAGAGTAGATTACAATGCGTGCGCAGTTAACGTGGCACCAAATAAACAACCTGAACACTCGCTCCTATTCTGAGCTGCATGACCGTCATTTTGCTGTGTTGAAAGACTTTAATTTTGTGCATAAAAATATTATATAGATTTTTATTTTTTAAAAAGATATTTTATAGTATAATAGTTAATACTTTCATTTCTTTGCTCTGGTCTCGAGATCGTCTCCAGATTTCGGCGGAATGTGGAAAGTGGAGTGTCTTAACACTAAACTCCGCCTGCCTACCCTGCTACATGCGGGATACAGCGTGAAGCTGAATATTGATGAATGAAATTTTTTATAGCGTTATTGTTTTTTATAGCCATAAAATTATAACCATTTTAAATTATAAATAAAGATATATGATATGGTAGAATTTGAAGTATTTGATTTAAGCCCGCCGTAAATTATGACAATGGTGATCCTCCTTTCCAAAGCCGCAGACTTGCAATAAGTCGATTGTATACTCAGATAATTTTAATACTCATATAAATAATTAAACATTTGATATTTTTATTACTGAACTTGTATAAAGTAACTGACAAAAAGGATAAATTATATAATGAGTAAATCAAATTAGCTAGTAAAGCTTCACGCTGAATCCCGCACACAGCACGATAGGCAGGTGGAACCTATTGTTAAGATATTCCTTTTCCCAATTTCCACCGAATTCTGGAGGCATTGCGTATTGAATGGTGGAATTCAAAGTCAGGCTTTATCTCCATTCCAGAGCGAAGAAATGAAAATATAAATCCCTCTAGTGTATAAAGATAACAAATGACATAGATCTTATAAGAAAGTATTCTATTATGAAACACTGCCATAAAATGTAGGTATTCGGTGTAACTAGATGACGCAACAAACCGGCCCGAAGGGCATAATATAGGCCGCTTACACTAGACCAGATGTTTATTATTTCACTTTTACTGCTTGTTTCACTTTTATTATAGACTGTAGTAGGTTTTGGTTGCGGCTTCGCCCGCGAAAGCTCATTTATTGATTATAATTATTTTATTATTTATCGTTTTAGCGAGTAAATTACTTTGATTATCTCAGTTTTTCTATATTATTACATTATGCTATTTTTAAGATATTTCCGCTACGAAATTCTTATATTGTATTGCGTATCGAGTAGCGGAACTCAACACCGCGCTTTGCTTTACCAGAGCGAGGGAAATGAAAATATAAAATATTTTTTTTTCCTCGGGTGGGAATCAAACCCACACCTGTCGCGTTTAAAGTGGCAAGAACAACAAGGAAAGATTTAATTAAGGTTGCGTCGTCGCTGGAAATCGATTTTATCTTTTACTTTTGAAAGATATTAGTTTCTTTAGAAACACGTTTCTGCCAAGTTTAATCTAGTACATATTGCCCTTTTCTTACAAATATCATTAAATTGGGTCACGAACAAAAAAAAAAATTAAGCTACATAAATATCACTACAAGTTCAACTAGTATGGATTTTAATATGTAAATTATTTATTTTAACAGGCCAACCTTTGTAAATATTAAATTAGAGTAGAGTATCGAAGAAAAGGAACTCATTAGAGTCGGTTGAACAATATATTAGTTTTGTAAAATTAATTAATTTGTTTATTTTATTTATGTATACTTTATTTATCCAAAAAGTATATGCTTACACCAAAGGTTGAACTGTTTCCGTAAGATATTTTATGTAAAAAAATAATTTAAGATATGAAACACTGGATAAAACAAAAAAAATACATATTTTACATAATAGTTATCGTCGCGGATTGTCAGTATGTTTGTGTGTTACGCAGTAACGCGTGACCATTGCTTTGTTGTATAATATTGCATGCTAGTGCCAACGTAATGTTCAGACTGGTGTAGCGTAAAGTGTTTATAGCTCAGTGACTCAGTATTACGTCTAAATCTTGATTGACTTGTCCAGGTAAATAAGAGTTAACAATGTTTTCATACGTAAAAACTAACAAAAAATCAAGCTTTAAGCTGTATCCTTCCTTATATAATAGGGTAGGCATAAATATAACTATGGACATTTGTAGTATTAATAAGAAAATGAAATATATATATTTTTTTTCATATAACAAATTGTGGTTCAAGCTTTAAGACACGTCAAAAATTCTCCGCTACACATTGTTATAATTTCAATCAGTAATAACAAAAGTTTTAATATCAAAGTCACGACATTTGACGGGTCCACCATTAGACAATAATACGGCAAGTGAATTTCATCACGCATCGCTTTCTACATCGTTTACATGATTAATAGCACCTTGTATCGTTGCCCATTATATGTTATTACTGACGACAATCTATTAGACTGTACAAAATATGTCGATGAAATGTTAAAATTTAATCACATATTTACAAAGTAGTCGTAGTTGAAAGCTCAAGATTAGACGTTACAGGTGAAAATCGTGGGTTCTATATTCGAGCTTTGATATATGAGTTGATTTCGTAATATTAATATTTTTTCTTTTTATTAATTTATAATATACATTATTAATAAGAATTTGCCTGACGATGGGAATCGGATGTTTTCTAATAGCAACGGAGTGTCTTAGCACTACTTTCCCTCTACCTATTATTATAGGCAACCGATAATAAGGAATGGAGCATCTCTATCTACCACCATATACAAGAAAGCTACCATACAATATATGAATAAATCTTAAATTAAATTAAACTTTTTGTCAATTAATTTTCAAGAATCTCCCATCTAATAATTGGTACTTCACCGTTTTGATTCATTTCAACACATTTTGAATCCGTCATATATCCCAGCATCTAAATTATGTCCTAGAGAACACAAATCCAATGAAAACGATAAGACCTTATTGTGCCTTTGTTAACATATCTCGCGGCCTTCTAGTCCCGACCACGCCGCAAAGGATAATAAATCTTATAAACTATCAATTATATTACGTTGCATTATTTTCACACGTCCATTTGATTTTTTTCAATAATATTATCTTTATAGTTTTAACAAAATATAGTCTGTCTATATAATATAGTTGGCTGGCCAGACGTATCTCATAAATATGAGAATTTAAGTACCTTGGGATTTGATTGATCGTTTATTCGACGATTCTGAGTTCAATTCCTACTTAGAGAAATATTTAAATTTAAAATGTTATATTTCAACGATTTGGTAACGCGACCAGAGTTGAGTTCCTCTAATAAACACACAAAGTGTTCAAATAGGACGGAAATTAGAAAAGTTTTAGGTAGGTTTTTATCTTTCTAGTCTTTACTTTCATAAAAATATTATATAATTCTTAGTATATTGTGTACCAATTGTTGTTGTGTAAGTATAACAAAGAAATAGTCATTAAATTTCTAATAATTTAGGGACCGGAAACTAATAAACTAACTATAATTAATAAAATAGTTGCCTCGATCAGAAATCAAATTTGTGATTTGTGATTAATTATAGCTATACGAGTATGTTTTTCGAAATATAAAAAAAATTGCTATTTTGTATTGCAATTGTAAGCACGGCAAGGAAGTAAATACTTGGATCCGGGGCCTAGAGGTCAGATCTTGCACACGAAGCTACGTGATAAGCGTGACCACCGTGGAATCTTTTATTTATTGTTTAAAATTATACAATTAACTCTTTATGTGCTTCATTGACCTTACGTCAAGTTTTTTCTTAATTTCTTAGTAATTATAAAAACCTCTACTTAGATATGTTGTTGTTATGTTGCGGATATAGACAGAAATTAACCAACCATTGTTTTTATTCTTATTAATATATTATTTTCACTTCACTCAGTATAGGATATAATAATTAATAATAGGGGCATAGCGCTTTCGGCGGAAATCAAAATCATAATAAATCTAGGCAAACGAGGGAAACAGAAATGCTTTTAGCTCAAACAATATATCAAAGTGTATAAATATTTATAATTATAATATAGGTATTTTTCGACCGGTACACTGAGGTTAAATAAAATTGGGCCAACATACAATGTTAAAATTAGGAAAAGTGGAGGGCAAAGTTTTTTATCACTAAATTCTCTCTGCCTTATGCCAAAATATTTCACTATTAATTATGTATATTTGACAATCAAATATAATTTGTAATGTAAATAAGGTAAAGAAACTCCTTAAAGTGCCCATTATCTTATAGGTGTTCTCACGTCTCGAATGACGTTGATTTCTCGATTGTTTATTATTTATAATACTGTGTTGTATAGACGAAGTTATACTCCCAGGTCACAGTTTGGATATAAAGTAAGGATTAGAGTGGATTCTATTCCAAAACTAGGGTAATTAAGAAAAAATCTAAATATAATTTATTTAAATAGACTTTTGAATCGTCCAATCAACATTAAGTTCACTTTCAGTTTTACACTGTATTGCCCATCTAGCAAAGTAGGCAGAGGGAACTCAGTGTTAAAATACTCCCCACTTTTCACCGAATTTTTAAGGCAGCGCATATTGAGTAGCGAAACTCAACACTTTATCTCGTTATCAAAGCGAAGAAATGAAAATATTAATCCAAAAATTCCTTTCTATCTCATAAAAGTCAGGACTTAAAAAAAAATTAAAACATTTTTTGGATATTTACGTCTTAAAAAGTTCTTTGCTTTTCAGATTTATATAAATAAAAGTTGGTTTTTAATGATAATAAATAATTGAAAATAAATATTAAGAAATCGCGAGGTCCACCATAACTAATAATTTGAATCAATCAATAAGAAGAAATAAATATCTACGTTTGGTTATCTGGAACATATTTTACGTTGCGATGTTCGACGCCCACTGATCTTACATTATACAATTTCCTAGATACGAAACAATTGAAATATTATTATCTGATGACCTACATAGATCAGTGAACTTGATGTTTTTTTTTTATCTTTACACAAATCATATATTTTGGGGTGGGGAGATAATTTAGTGTAAAATAAATAAATCAGCTTCACTCTGTATCCCGCACATGGTAGATCAGACAGAAGGAACTAAGTGTAGAAAAATAATGTAATTGTAAGGGAACTGTATCTAAAACCTCTTTGGAACATATTTTAAACGTGTAATTTCAAGAATATATTTTGCTTAAGCCTTTGCTATCTAGATATAAGTTGTTATACGCCTTGAGGTTTCAAAATTGAAGTGAATTCAATTAATTTATTCTGTTAGATACAATCATTTCTAGTTAGTTAGCTTTAAGTTCAGTATTAACATACTAACTTGTAGGAAATTTTTAAGATTTAGTGAGATTATTTCATTGAGATTATGTATGTAAAATATTTGCTCATACTAAGATTTCGTATGTATAAATTAGATGATGATACAATAAGAAGGCACCATTGAGTTGGATTGATAATTCATCTCGACATATCCTGTTTATTTACCCTGGAGGATCTGAGAGAGATTTAAGTTAATAGTTTTTAATAAGAGAACTGTTTTATTTTTTTAGATAACTATATCTGAAATTGACCGATATAATCTGTATATACAAATTAGATATACAACATTTTAAAACTCGACAAACGGAAAGAAATATCTAAACAAAGAAGGTTGAAATAAAAAAGAAATCTAAAACTATAGAAATTAGAAATTGTTTTCTAAAACCAAGTTATCAATTCTACAAATATTACCTAATCTGAGAAAGTTTGTACGTTTACCTCAACATTTATATTTAATGAAGTAAAAACAGCTGACATGTTCTCAGGATACGTTTAAATATAGTATTTTTATTCCACTATTCTAGAACATTCACTTGAAGCCTATGTTTTGAGCAGAATAAAAAAAAATAAAAGCAGTATTTATTGTATACATGACAAAAGTACGCTAAATGCGTCTTTTATATAGCAAACGAAGATAATAGAAATATACATAGATATAACACAAAATATTATCTTTTTATTAAGCAAAAAAAGTTTTAAGTAAAGTAGAGCAGCAAAGCCATGTCCTTCAAAATTCTTGTTTTTTTACCCCTTAGTGATCGAAGCAAGCAAGAAACAAAGTATTACTATAAAATAAATCGAAAAAAAAGCGAAACTAATATTTAAATATTCAAATAAATATATTTTTTATATATCGTCAAGATGCTGATAGTAATTATATTGTTATAATGAAATGACACAAATATACCCATACCCATATATAAAATTAAGTCTTTTCAACGACACAAAAGTGAACAAAGTGATGGGAAATGTAAAGTTTGATATTAACATAGAAAAAAAATATTCAGAAAATGTTAGTAAAATGATACTAGTCATTACAAGCGAAAGTTTTAAGTGTAATCTAGGAAACCAACTGGGGCTTAGCAGATTTCACCTCAGTACGAGATTACTTGCGGCAATGATCTTGTAACAGCCAAATATAGATTTAGATTTTTTTTCTCACTTTATTGAATCTTTTGTTTTAATATACGAAAATTATTTTAATTATTTATATTTAAAATTTCTCATAACCAAAATATTTAAAAATATCTACAGCATTTCTCGTAGGGACTTGTACCCTTGACTCTTGGAAACCATTGACGCATTCAACAACCATAGACATCATTTACAAATTAATATTGAATTTCTAGTGAATAGCGAGCTTTATTCTAAATTTGGTAGTCACGCCCACAATCATGTAGTCCGCCCTATTCTATGCACCATTTATAATGTTGGGTCATATTCTTTATTAACATCTAACAATATCATGATTTATGAAATTTACGAAACTAATACAGTATCGTTCTCCATTAAGACACTGTTCCCCACTTTCTGCCAAATTCTTGAGACAGATATATTATTGTATGAGTTGTTAAATAAATATGAGTATTTATAGTATATAGTTTTACCTCAATTTCTCTAAGCAAAAACAAGATATATATAGAGATTGTCCTTCTGCGAAGAATGGAATGACGATAGGTAATCTACTTCTGTCGTACCTACTCGACAAATCACAAAAGATATGCTTCATGTATTTTTTGCCGTTTAACAAACAACAAAAAAAAAATATATAAATCAAGTATTCCTATATTAATATAGATTTAAATGTAACAAATTACATACTGTAGCTATAAGTAAATAGCAACTAATATATAAGTAATAATAATATTTGCAAAATCATGGCGTAACTCTCACTATGTTGGTATCGAAAGTGAAAACACGAGGAAACTAAATATTATCGTTTCTTAAGGAAGCCGTTATTGTTTACTTGGTAATGTTACACTATGAAAGCTAATGCCTTTATTAGATGTGTATATATATATATACATTCAATAAATTAAGTAAACCGTGTCGATTTTAATTTTTATTAAATATTTTTATAATTATGAGTATATATCTTATGAATACAAATTAAATTATTTTTCTATGTACGATTGTCATCATACATATCGACATAGAATAAAAAATATAGGTAGTTAATAAGCAACTAACATATTTTTTATTTATTTTAATTTTATTTGATCAAATAATATAGAAACCCAATATTATAGAAAGAAGAAAAATTTTCAGTGAATTTTCTTTAAGATAAATATTTTTTAGAGATATATTCTCTATAAAAATATTAATAAGAAATATAAAAATATTAATATTTCTTAAAAAAAAATATTAATAACATGCATATAATTATTTAAAAAAGATAATAGCTAAATGAGCTTTTTAATATTCAAATATTTTAACATTATAGTTATATAAAACTTATAAACCTAAATTTATGTAAAATTATCTGTATTTTCGTATTAAAAATAATAAAATATTATAAGCAAATATATTTTAGCTTGTGAGACTTATAACTTGCAAACTTTTGCCTATTGTGAGTAAATTAAAAGTTTAGTAAAAAATGGCATTGAATTCACATAAAGCATTCAATCGATCATTGTACTAGGTTCTAGTCTACATAATACTTTTTTTGTAACCTTCAGTTTGTTATTATTTCAATCTATGAAAAATATATATAACAAATACTATAATACAAATTCGACTGAATAAGCAACCCTTTTCGTATAAACCTAAATAAATATTACAGATATACTAGTAGTGAGTAGACTCCACTATTTCAATATCACAAACTGGCTTCACTTGACCCATGGATCAACCAAAAGGTCTACTCTTAACAGTGAAGCATTTTCTTAACATTAAAATTTAAATATTTGTCAAAATGCTAGCTTAAATTTTCTTTTTGGTCTAAATGTGAATAAATCACATTTATAAATCTTTCTTAAAAAAATAACAAGTACTGAAACGCATAGAAATGTGGTCTAGACCCACCGAAAATAAATACCACGAACACAAAACACAATCACTGAAAGTGTAAGAGAAAATCCAAAAAAATAGAATTAACTAGTAAAATCCCGTGTGCGTTCTGAAACCACAGATCTACACTTAATTTCGATAATGACACTTACGTAAATTTTGGCGGTCATTTTGTAGGTCACTTGTCAGTATCACTTGTCACTCGCGAGACATGTGTGAGCGCGGAACGACGCGCGGCGAATGGCGCGAGCAACCTTCCACTTAATATATACCCTCCCCCCCCTAATTATTATATTAATTACGTCTAAATTTTCACTAAGCCGATCGATCTGGATATACTTCCTAGTTCTATAATCGTTTAAAAACGGGAAAATTGAAAAAGCAACAGTTTCGTTATATTTTAGTGGTAGCCTTGTTTTATCCTTTGTAAACGCTTTTCTACCTTCTGTTACTTGCTTTTTATATAAAAATCACCTATATCCTGCTTATAGCAGGGTAGGCAGAGGGAACCCAGTGTTAAGACTCGCCGCACCTCATTTTCCATCTAATTCTGAAAGTATTGCGTTTTGAGTTGCGGAAATTAACGCCGCAATGTACAATATTTTTTGTTTTATATGTAAAACTATAATATTGTACTTAGTAAATACTTATATATCTTTATCGAATATCGAAAAAAGGTCATACAGTTTATATGACCTATTGGTCCTATTATACCCTAGACGGAAATATACAAATACTTTTATATTTTAAATTTTCGTCTTTTTTAAGAAACTGTCAATTAAGTTTATTTATTACATTAAATAAGATTAAATTATAATCATTAAATTAAATTAGAAATGTATATTGTTATGCTTAGAAACGTATCAAAAATTTCGATTATAGCTCGAACTGTCGGTCTGTTGAGTTTAAAATTATAAATGTTAATCATAAAACAAAATCTCAAACTATATGCTAAAAAATCTCATTATATTTTTTTGTAGAATTCACCTTTCAAGAACAATTTGAAAATATTTTTGCATTATATCTAGGTATTTCATTTTGTAAAACAGTATGTTAAATAAATTTGAATTATATGTAATATATTTTTTTATTTGGATACAACGGAGTTAGTCAAGGTAGCGGTTACGGTTGATATATTTTAAAAAATCCTTCACTATATTATAAAAATGCTTGATATGTGATCTGACAGATTCGATGAATGAAAAATTATATCCCAGAGCTACTGTTATATTGAGTCATACGGCATATTATTACTTGTATTTTTTTTTTATGGGAGAGGACAAGGCAAACGAGCGTTCGGGTCACCTGATGGTAAGTGATCACCGCCGCCCACGACCCCATGCAACACCAGAGGAGCCACAGGTGCGTTGCCAGCCTTTAAGGTGGAGATGAAGGGCACCGGGGCCCGGCATTACCTAATGCGAAACGCAGTGGCAAGGGCCACTACTTCACGCCGGTTTTAAATGTCGGGGGTGGTATTAAATCCGGTCGAGTCTGCCCATGCGTGTTGCCATTACTGGCGACGTGACTCTACCACACGTACTTTAGTCGCCTCTTACGACACCGATAGTACCAGGGTGATCCTATTCTAAGCCGGGACCACACGGCTAAAATTTATAATAAACAATTCGATTATTGGAATATTAAACTTATGAGAGCTTTTTTGGTTCTTTCTTTTACATTTTCTTCCATCACATGAAACATCAACATGAAATACATTCACATTTTTAAATTTGTCATAACAAGTTGTACGATGGTAATATATATTTTTTTAAAGTAAAATAAAAAAATTATAGTAATTAGTAATAACATAAAATTGTTTTACTAGTCTGTCGATGTTATACATTGGCTTTCTAGTTCATTAATCCCAGAATAAAGCGGTTGAAGAAATTACTAGTTTTGTAATATTAACGTAATAACTTGGAATTTATATTCTTAACTGTAAATGTATCAGTGAGTATATATAAAATTGTTCAACTATTACACAAGAAATATAATAAATACAAAAAAGTCAACTTCACGCTGTATCCCGCATACAGTGGGGTAGGCAGAGGGAAACTAGTGTTAAGACACTCCGCTCCTCATTTTATTGCGGAATTTTTCAAGGCATTGCGTGTTGAGTGGCGGAACTCAACGCCTGGTATTTGCCTTGATACCAGAGCGAAGAAATTAATTTTTTTTATTAATAAATAATAATTAATTCCCTTGAGGTGTCCTTCCTTTGTATTTAATATGTAGTTGATTATTCTAATTTATATATTTTAAGTATTTATTGAGGGCGTCGTGGCGCAAGGGCACAAGAGTGTGACTGTAACGCGATTGTTTTGGGTTGTTGATACCCATATGGGATAATAAATTATTTAATACATTTATTTAATACGCTCTAATATCATAACAAAGCGAAGCGTTGAGTTCCACTAATAAACAATTAATATTTCGAAAACTACATGCTGGTTACGTCATGAAGTTAAAAAAACAATGTAGGTATACCTTACATTCAAAGATTTTTTGTAGTAACAGAATCAACGTCTATTTTAAAATGTATACATACTTATTTCATAAGATCCAAATATTTTAAGTAACGCTACAGCTACAGGAGCGGTAACAATGCGACTAAAACGCGAACAGATACAAATTGCACAATACATGCATTATTCAATGGACAGATATTCGTAAGGCTTGCGAATCAAATCCATGGACACCATAGTTGTGTAATGGAGACGTGCAGTGTCATCTTAAACGTGCTTTTTGATAAAACTCGTTCGATTCACTTTTACTCTCTCTCTCTCTCTCTTTATGTGCATAAAAATATTCGCAAGATTTTGTATAACTATCACCTAATTTAAAATACCTTTGTTCCTTTTTGGTAGTTTCACACTGTATCCCGCAGATAGCGAGGTAAGCAGATGGAAAACTCTAGTCCCCACTTTCCGCTGACATTTCATACTTGGAAAATGAAAATATTAAATAATTCAGTACCACGAGTGTGAATCAAACCCTTAAAAATTTTGGTCAATAGTTAAAAATCAGTCATAGGTTAAAAAAATACTTGTTGCTATATTTTATTTCATCATATAGTCCAAATTTTTGGCGCTAACATCAGGCTGAAAACCATGTTCTCTTCACTTTACGCGTCGCTATTGCCATAATTTGGTGTATATATAATAACATAATCAGAAAAATATTTTAATTATAAACTTCAAGTGTAAGTGGGGTAATAACCCACAAATATTACGCACAGTATACATATTAAGAGAGCAATCCCATATGCTCTGCTCAACGCGTGTCGCTTTGCCTCGATAACAGAGTGATAAAAGTAAAATATTTTATATTTTATTTCCTTCGGTTGGAATCGAACCTACAACCTGTCCTGCCTGCCTTTAAGCATTATGAGCTTAGAGTTCTTATTTGAAATAAGAAAGAAAAAGCAGATTATTTTTATCTTTTACAAACTTAAATTCGAGGCATTATGATATGATATGTTATATAAATTATATTTTATATAACACCTAATAAAGTTAAATAAATTAACGCAATAGTAAAAATTGTCACGCTCGGTAACGATCTAGATCATACCGAAATTAATTACATATTTACATAAAATTTTATCTAAAGCGATGCTCACCTAAAATACTTGGCGCGCTTCAAGTATTCGACACGACTATTTATCTTGAATTGAAAATTCCTATTCAGAATAGCTACGTTAGTCCAATGTGATAATATATAAGGTACTTTTGTAGTGGCGGACCTCAGCCCCAGTCGTTACCAGAGCAAAGAATTGCAAATATAACATTTTTCTAACCCCGATTGAGAATAGAACCCACTACCGTCACGATTACAGTCGTGTATAGTTGTGTTCCATAATAATATTTAAAAATTGAAAATGTGTGTAAGTCTAAACTTCAAC
Source organism: Heliconius aoede (assembly GCA_037355905.1). Taxonomy (NCBI): domain Eukaryota; kingdom Metazoa; phylum Arthropoda; class Insecta; order Lepidoptera; family Nymphalidae; genus Heliconius; species Heliconius aoede. The sequence continues at coordinate 1,024,858 of JBAIZZ010000332.1, forward strand.
TGTTATGCGCTGCATAGGGGAATGAATTACTTTCAATCCCTTCTTCTAATAAAGTCTAAATCGGTGATAGAAATATTTTTATATAAAATTATATAATATTTTTTTTATCATCTATATTTTGTTAGAACATAGGTTTTAATTTACTGCTTACGCAATGAATAAATAAGTACACCGTCATCTATTTTTACATAACATTTTTTGTATATAATTTCTTTTTTTAATATCATAGATAATTCAATACTTTAAATAATATGTTTTAAACGATTTTTTTTAATTCTCTTATGTATAATGATTTATATTGTACACAGTAAAATACAAACTTCTAGAATAACTTAAAACCAAAATGGGACGAAACCAAATCAACAAACTATACGATACGTGATAAGTAACTAACGTAAGTAACGTAACTAAAGTAAAGTTATTTTATACTTATAATTATTATATAAACATTTTATGGATTCAAGACACTGCGTGGTGCGAGGAGAGATTGATCACTGCATTTTGTCTACCAGAACGGGGAAATAGAAATAATAAATTTCCCCAGGTGGGAATCGTACCTATAACCGTCGCTAAATATCAGTCACATTAAGCCTATATGCGTTGACTGTAGACTATTCTTTTATAATATAATATTATGATTTTACTAGTCTAATCAGAAAAAGTAGAATATTGAGAAATTGAAATTATATCATATATTCACTAAGCCTACCATAAAATGTACAAACATGAATGTGAAAAGAGAATAAATACACAGTTTTCGAAAGTTAAAGTAATTAATACCTATTCAGTTCTTGACACCAATGAATCTGGCTTCGGTAATTCATACGTGAATGACGGGGACGGAATTAGGTTCCACCTATTGCCTAATATTATATGTTTGCATTTAGGTACTTTGATTAGGTACTCGCGCATCCTGGGTATCGCGCTCTAAGCTACATAGAATTATTACATCTACTTTTTGTTGCTGGCTTAATGTTTAGAAGGCTTAGATGGTTTCCAGATGCGGGTTCAAGTCCCGCTACCCTCTATGTTTATTCTTCTATATGTCCGTTCTATTCTTAAAATCCTATACTATCCTAAATGTTGAAAAAAGTTCAAAATTAAATGAATCCCATGGCATTCCTATACATATCTGTGTCCAGTTAATTACCTAACATTTTCGCTTCGAGGGAATTATACTTATAATCTAGCGCTAACATCTGTATGACTAAGAAAAAAGACACGACTGAGAACCGAACCTGTGACCTCCACAGTCTGATGTTATCTAATACAAAAAAGGCAATATTACTTACAGCTAGAGCTAGACATTGAGTAGTAACCGGATATATTTAATTTGAGTGTCGTGCGCGAGTGTCTATTGTTTTCATTTCACTTTCGCCACAAAGTAACGTGTCAAGGTCGCTTCGATATTGAGCTTTTACGTTTTATATGGTATATTCAATTATTCTTGTAATATTTAAACTTTAAATTATTTTCTATATATATATAAAATATAATGGTCAAACTTTTTCGTTACTTAATGACAGACACCGCAAAGAATAAACTATGCCGTATAGAACTTTGAACTTTTGCATGTGCTTAGTTCCATGGCGAGAATAGGGCAGCATAAAGAGAGGTTATCGAATTAAATGGGGACGGAGAAAAGTTCTCGAGCCAAATTATAATTTTTCGTAGTTATTTAAGAGTAACACAAATACAGACGTCTCGAGTTATGTATGGATAACGAGTTTTTTTTTCTGCTATTATTAAGAGAGAAATAAGTAAACTACGGTTCTATCATAACTTTCATTGTATATACTTCATCAATATGGAACAAGTGAGTGTCGATGTCTTGGAATTTTATATAAGTACACTGAACTGTACGACAATGCAAGGCCGAGTGAGGTCCGGTTGCCTATACACCTATGTATATGACTCATATTATATCCTATATACACTTGAATATTTAAAAAATTATAATAAATAAAATTTTAACTGTTAAAATAATATGAGGAAAACTATTAGGAGTTCGACAGCAACTTGAACAAGTTACCTAGATCACAGTAAAATCATTGTTAAATTATTATTCTATTTTTTTTAACTACACGTATAAGATTTTTCACCTTAATTTTTTAAGCTTTGAAAGATGTGTTGAGAACGAAATATCCTACGACTAACTTTTATCTGTCCCTAGTAAAGCTGGCTAAAAGTATGAAAAGGTATATAATTTATTTTTACAAAATGCTACATGAGAGTTATTTGTAATGAAATATTTAATATTTTCATTTCTTCGCACTGGTACTAAAGCGAAAGCACGGCTTTGAATTCCAACACTAAAAACGCAATGCCTGGGAAAATTTGATGGGAAGTAGAGAATGTCTCAATATGTTCCTTCTGGCTACCTTGCTAAATGCAGGAAACAGCGTGAAGCTGAAAAAAACTGAATAAATTTCGTTTAAACTCACAGGCAGCGTAGCGGCTGATTACAAACACGACGGCCGTGGATCCGATTCCCACTCGAGGGAATTAATTATTGTTTTCATTCGTTGAGTTTCACCACTTAACACGTAATTATTTAAAATTAGGCAAAAAGTGGGGAACGAAATAGTACTCACTAGGTTCTCTCCAACCTGCAGGGTACAGCGTGAAGCTAAAAAATAACTATTTAATCCATTTGTATTTAAAAAAAATGTTCTTTAATCTACCCAAGCAACAGTAAGTAGGTCAAATCAATTCATACATTACACTTAAGACAGTAGCCTCTAGAGATGTTAATAGTTTGCAATTTTATTCTGTAGAGATTTGAGCGGCTATTTGCGTTCTGACGTATTACTTGAAATCACTTTGACCATGAAGTACTTTGATATAAAGTATCAATGGCACTAAGTCTGAAATGGTCACACTTTTTAACAGTAGGTAGCTGTACAAATTTGTGTATCTTCTGCTATATTTACCTAAGAATACAAATAAGACACCAGAGAGAAAAGATGAAAATATTAATAAACAATTATTCATTTTATCGAGTGGGAATCGAACCCACAACCTCATAAGTAATTAAATCTAAGATGATACAATAATTAGCTTGTAGTTTCTGGAGTCATTTGACAAATATTTAGATTAGATGACAATACAATATTATGTCTATATCTGTACAATATATACTGTCCAGCTAGCCTGATGATGGAATAGGTAGATGCAACCTTGGACAGCCTACTAGTATACATATTGAAATTGTGGTCATTATATTCGTCTTATTGTGATCTATTGAAAAAAGCGTGTTTTGTTTTTATTTTTTTTTTACTATAACAATCTACTAATGGAAAGTCAAGTTCAATAATTGTATATATTTTAGTATTATTACTCATGTCACTTACGTCATTGTCAAAATTTGTTTATTTTATAAAATACAATATAAATAAAAGTTGTAATATTAAGATTTTTTTTGAAAATATATTGACGGAAATGATAATATGAACGTCAATAGCGACTACTGCCGCAGATTAGAACACTGCGTTAAATATATTATTAAAATATTACAACATATAAAAAATACTCCGCAAAGTAATTTAAACGATTTTCAAATAACTTGTAGGTTTCCCACGCTCTATTACATATTAGTTTCAAGACAGGGCGTGGAATATCGGACTCGTGACAGTTACTTTTTGGATAAATCCCATAATTTCTAAATACCACCAAAGCTTAAAGTTTTAAAAGCTGTTCACTACCTCTCAGATATCAAATACGCGCCTTTTTTGCTCTGAGAGGTATCAAACTAACGCTATAGTTTTGAGTTAAGCTCCCCAAGTATATGAAGAAATAGCTTAATTTGAGCAAAAACTACGTAACACAGAAATTATATATTAATAGTCAAATAAAACTACATTAATATAACTACAAAGTATAAAAAATCTTATATCGCAGCGTAAAAGAATCGTATGCAAATTTAATGACACCTTAATTTGACAGTTAAGTAAGTAATGCAATGACAGATGTCAAAGTACCAAATCGAGGCAACTGCATTCGTTATTCAGCCCGTATCACTGTTGCGATAGTTACCGGCACCGAAACGAATACCTTACCACGAGCTGCATTACAATAGATACTTGTGTTTTTGCCATTTTAACCTTTATTCAGTAAGGCTTTAGGATTTTTTTATAAATTTTATCTTTCATGTGTGTTTGCATTGCTTCAATATTTGGCTCCAGATATGTCAAGGACTGTTGCAAATAACGCTTTCTTTGAATAAACATACGAACGTGACGATGAGCTGATTTATTTTTGAACATACAAATATATAAGGAATGTAATATTTTTGCTTAATATATTGTGAGTTATCGTGACAATTGATAAGCATCTGTGTGTACAAGTGATTATTTATAAGTATTCATATCTTTTTGGGTACAATTTTTTATATGAGATAGTGAAGAGAACATAAAATATTCTCTTGACTATCTCGCTTCATGAAAAAGTTTTGTTCTTCGTTTCTCTTCTCTCTTCTTGACTATCTCGCTTAATGAAAAAGTTTCGTTCTCCGTTCTCTTTTACTCAACCTAGCCGGAGCGGCGAAAATGTCTATGGCGATCAAATGACAACTAAAACCAATATTGAAACCCAATACCTTACTTAGAAAAATATAATATTTTCAGTGACTATTTCCTGTAATCATTACCATTCAGTAATGAATGATCCTGCTCTACGATAACTTAGCATGTATTTATTTATAATGATAATAATTGTAACTAAATATTGCTGCCATAAAATATAATTTAATCTGGCCATCGTAGCGTAGCGGCACAACGTCTCACTGTAAAGGCCACGGTTGTGGATATGATTCAAATTCAGGAATAAATAATTTTCATACAGAGCACAGCGTTGAGTTCCGCCTCTCTACATATCATATCTCGAAAGTTGGGTGGAGAGTGAGAGGTAAACCTCGTATTACATTATACAGATAAAAAGGATAATTAAAATTACATGTATAATATTGCTGCCATCTTAAAATAGAGCCCACCTCAATCAGGTCAAACTTATTGATAGATTGCCTTCATGAGTGCATTTAGAATACTACACCTGCAACTTTGACCACGACTGTGTTTAGGTCACATACCGTACTTATTGTAAATAATATGCCTAAATGTAATAAGCTATCAACTTGTAGATACTTAAAATTTATGTTATAATCGTTTTATCTATACTTTGATTGTTGTTGTTGACGTTATGAATACGATATCTACGTACATTATATATTTTGTAGCTATACACTGTATCCCGTATACCAAGGCGAAAGCGCGGCGTTGAGTTCCATATCCAGATGCGGTAGAGGGCAGGCAGACGGAACTTACTGTTAAGACACCATTTTCCACTTTGCGCCGAATTCTCGGAGCATAGCGTATTTTGAGTGGCCGAACTCAACGCCACGCCTTGCTTCGTTACCAGAGGGAGGAAACAATAACATCTGTTGAATTTCCTGCCGGCTCTTTTCAACATAACTGCCGTCTATTCCGTTCGGTATTCAATAAAGAATATTTAAAATTTGATTCATATATAATGATTTTAGTAATTTTAGTTCATTGCAAACTATTTATGTAAAAGTTCCAAAAAATATTAAAAATCTGTAGTAAAATTAAAATAAAACTTTTTCAACAAAGAAAAATAAACTGTCAATCCTTTGAAGTTGACTAAATTGACACCCACCGTAAAAACTAACCAAATCATGTGCACTTAAAATGTGATAAATAATAATAGTAAATGTAACTTACAATCATGTTACTACACATTAAATAAAAATATACCGTTAAATCGAATGAAATATGACAAAATATGACCGACCTCGCTTCAATGAAATCTAATCTAAAAACGAAGATCAAACATATCGATGCCGTTAACAAGCCTTTCGCAAAAATATATAACAAAGTGAAAAAAAACTTTAAGCCGGATGTACGTAAAGTAGATGCCAGTGCTGATGGATGGCATAATATAGATGCTCAGATTTGCAATATTGTGGCTTTGACTGGAGCTATCGTTGTAACCTTAGTAATATTGAGATCTTTGTACCTAATGTATTTAAAATCTGAGGACACTTGAATAAGGTAGTGTATATTTAGGGCTCAGTGACAAATATCACTAGGATTATTCATTGCTGAAAACTGAGTCTGACATATTATTAGATTTCTATGGATCTAAACATTGCTTGTGGTTTATATATTGAAAATAAAAGTGCTTGTCGGACCTAATAGAACAAAACGTAGAGACAGACAAGAGTGAACTATTTACTTAGCATATCATGTATTCACCGCGTTTTATTGACCATTGATATCAACGTAACTTAAGGCAATGCCTGGGATCTGCGATCAAAGTATTGGCTTAAGGAGCCCCCTTCGAAATATTTTGACGTTCGCCTCCAATGTTTGAACTCTGAACTATCTAACGAAATTTTAAATAATACTATTGCATTTACATGGGCGAAAAGTGGCGACCGGATTGATATTTCATTGGACTCATTATCCTTAGGTCATCTATTATGCGCGAATTGTGTAAAGACCACCTAGTATATAAAAGAAAAAAGGATCTAGTATGTAATTCAGATTTTGCGCTGTGAAATATTTAATATTTTCATGTCATTGCTCTGATAGAGAGGGAGAGTGCAGCGTTGAGTTCCGCCACTCATTTATCCGAGAATTCGTCGGAATTCCCTGCCTACCTATGGTAATTTCATTATTTTAGTTGAAGGTCTATGTTTTTCCAGAACCTACTCCACAAAAACATGTTGAGACTGAAATCTTTTCACATATTATCATAAATGTTTTATTCACGGCCAAAAAGAAATAAGCTGTATCGCATTAAAAGAGCTATATATTTAAAAACTACGGGCAAGAGTGATGCGTTTAATGCACAAATCGCCGACGTAGTCGCATGGACTGGAGTATTGTTTTTTATTTTGCTTCTGTTGAGGGCACTCTATTTGAAGTATGTGAAAACACAATATAGTGAATCTGAATCACGCAGCTACCAAATTCGATGATGTCGGGCCCAAAATGTAATACTTAGATATAATAAATGATGTAACATAAATACACTACAATTTACGCTTTATTTTTTAATTGAAAAAAATATTAATAACTTATACACATATGTACCTACCAAACTAATGAAAAAAATGAATATTTTTATTAAATAATAAAATATAAAATTATAAATTATATTGTTATACTTTTAAATAAAACTTAAAATTTTATAATGTTCCCTTGAACTTTAAATGTTTCCTTTATAATTAGTCTAGAGTGCAAATCATTAGTTTTTAAGCGGAAGCTAAATGTCATCATTAACTACATTAACATTGGATAAGTTAATGTTCTTTATTTATGTATTATGGTATAATTATTGACTTCCGACATTTAATAACCAATATTTGAGATATTATCATAGAAATAGACGGAAATTTTCCATAATGTACAGACAACGATTATAAATAATAATTAAAAGTTCTAGTAAATCATCACCTAATTTACAGAAACATATAATATATGTAACTATGTACGTATAACCAAGACTGTAATTAATTATTGCTTATGTATAGATAATATCAATAGATAATATATAATATAAAATTAGCTCATTCAGTCTAAATATTTCAATTGTTTGACATATTTTGTATGGCCTCATAATATCCTGTTCAATCCGTTATTAGTGGATTGTACCTCTCCAACTGCCTCTGAGTCATACCTCTATCATTGTTGCAATGCCGGTCAATTCAAACAACCTTTGCAAGTTTGCAACTAAAACAGGGCGGTGGGTGTTAATATAGAGCTAGTAATAGTTAAGAAGTAGACAGTAAAGATTTACATTATATGTATGTATTTATATTATAAAAAAATATGTTCAAATATGTGAAAATATGATGAAAATAAATTACTTTTTGTTATTAAAAAAGTCATTTATTTTCACCAATAGTATATCTACGAGTACGGCACGAACTTTTGAATTATATTTTGACGTTTTGATGAACACCTTGACCAACAATGAGTAGTGACGCCCACTCCTTTGTGTGAAGTGTCGGCTTGCAACCTTAATGTCAGCTTCAAGAATTAAAGATATGGCCGAGGAAAAAATATTTATAGAAAACCATAATTTATATATGCATGTATCTACACGGTCAGTTATTAGATGTGAGGCCAGTTGTGGCGCAAGGGCACAAAGTGTAACTGTAATAGCGACTGGTTGTGGGTTCTCCCCACTCGAGGAAGGGAAACATTTATTTACATTTATATTTCAATTTCTTCGATCCCGGTGTCGAGACGAAGCGTGGCGCTGTGTTACGCCATCATCACGCAAAGCCTCCAGAACCGAAAGGAGTCGGGGAGCGGAGTGTCTTAGCACTAGGTTCCCGCTACCTACCCTTCTGTGTGCAGGATATAGTGTGAAGCTGATTAAATATTGTTTTAAATATAGATAAAACATTTAAGCGTTTAATATGTAACATTCATCGAATGTCTATCATAAGTATAATTGAATAAAATTATATCGACTTCAAAGACTAGAATAAGTATATCTATCTATATTATACACAAAATGTAAAAAATCACATAATTCATTTAAATGAAACTTGGACTATTCTCTAAGTTGAGATATATGTAATTGAATTCAAAAACGATATATCATGATTTGACTTTTAATTCCATTACATTAGTCGAAAAATATTTAAAAATTCTTGGAAGAGTAAATAAATATTGCTTGTTGAAAGGCAAAACACAACGCAGATAGAGGGAGAGATCTATTAATACACAAAAAAATATCATATTTGAAACATAAGAACTTACTTTATAACTTACATATGCATATTTAAAATTTAAACGACATATACTAAAATAACTCTCAACTCGCTCTTGACGAAATTCTTGTATACCTAATTTAATTAACAAAGTTATTGTGTGTATGCAACGGTGCTTAAACGAAAAAAAACAATGGAAACATGAATCGTTGTTAGAGGTAGAGATATCTTTAAATGGCAATTAAAATTTAGAAGATTTTATCTTAAATAACCGTCACTGTATATAAACAACGTTTATGCACATGTAGCTGCCGCCTATCTATTAATTATTCAACATTTTAGTAAGTAAGATATTATAACTATTTTTATCGGAAAAAAAATTAAAATGTATTTAATTTAAAAGTATTTAATCTTATAAGCATGTGTATGTTGAAGATTCTTCATGTGAGAGAAGGTACATCAATATTTATTTTAATATTGTATCTTTATTATACGTAGTATTTAAATTGCAGCAGGCACTGGCAGAGAAAACCAGGTATAAAAAAATTAAGTTTGTGCTTTGATTGTTGGAAACGCCAAACGCCGCCATCCAGAGAAGAAAATGGAAATAATTCAAATATAATCCTTTCCCCGAGTTAAGATAGATTCTAATAATAATAAAGAAAACTTTTCTCAAGTGACCTATTAACCACTGTCTATAAGTATTTGTAACATTACATAATAAATTATATCACTAAGCCCTAATTCAATGTTGTAAGAAAGAAAGCCAAATCCTTAAATAGAGTTCAAAGCGTGGCATGCATTCATATTATCACGTTGCTGCCAAAATTATGTAGGCCAGTATTATTCAGGGCACACCAAGAAGCCGGCGGGCCCTTTAAATGTTATATATTTTTTAATAATAGTCTCATCTCCTCAAATAATCATTGCAAGTTTAAACTATTCTGTGATTATTTCATTCTCATTTTGACATATCCGAAAAATACTCGATATACAACAAAACACAAGAAATCAAATATAATACGGCTGTAAAACATAATTAAAGGATTATGAAAAATAAACAGCAATTTATGCTTGTGTATTTTAATAACATATTTATAATCTGCAAAACTTTAATTATATTAAAAAATTCAGATAGTATACAAAAGTTTTTTTCAATGATTTCTCCTACGATATTTTCTCTTCAAGCGACCCTAATCTTTTATAAGTTTGTGTCCTCTGTATCGAACGAGGTGTGTAATACTACCAAGTGATTCATAGCAAGTAGAACGTTGATCTAGTCTGAAATCTCTATAATAATATTGTAACTGACCCCCGTCTGTACATAGGAGATATATAAGAAAATCTATTATTGTTGTATTTGAGTCAGTTCATAAATAAAACTTTATATCAATATAAAGTATTTTGCTCGATCAAATTGTTATACAAAAATATTTTCGTTAATTGGTAATGTTGTCTTTAAAACTACATTGTTATTAAAACATGACAGTAATTTAGTATAGTAAATAAATAATTCTGTAATTATATATTTTAATATTTAACTAACACTAACACTAGATTCCCTTTGCCCTCCCAGCTGCATGCGAGATGCAACGTGAAGCTGATTTGATTTAATGAAAGCTGAAGTGAAGTGTAAACATTATTAGATAAGCCGCCGCCTCAAAATAGAAGCAAAGATTTTACAATTTTATATTTTAATTCCAAGTAAAAGAGATTCGAGAATATCATTATATTCTGTAATATTAGTATTCTTTATGTATAAATATAATGAACACAGATTAGTAATATGCATTGACAATTGTATCCTGTTGTCAGTGCATATTACTAATCTATGTTCATTATATTTTTATATTTTTTTCACAACATAAAATATATAAATAAACTCAAAAATATTTTTAAAGTTAAAATATTTAATAATTATTAAAATATGGCAATAATATAATCGTGATTTTTTGCCAATTATTTGTTAATGGCAATTTTTACAGGCATTCTAAATGTCAAGTAAAATGTCAATGTGTAAAAATAATGCTCAATTTACATGTGTTAGGATATAAATAACACGTTATTTATATTGTATTTGCTAAATAAAAAGTTAATAAACAAAAAATAATCTTGTATCACATGGGAATACTATTGGAAAAATCAATGACTTAAAGCTGTGAACCTTCTTGATCGGTGAAAACATCTTCATCACTTACCGCTTCATTTATTTACTTGTCGACGTTACATTTAAATGATATTAAAATATTAACTATATCAATAATATTATAATCAATAAACATAGAAAATCAATTGTAGTTTAATTTACGGAATTTTTGAAGCAAGGTTTAAACTAATCATAAAAACATGTCGATGCCACATAGCAGTTCAAGTACAACAAGTTCGAGCACAAAACGCAAAGAAATCTACAAGTGAGTAACATAAGCAAATTTATCCAACATTTTCCTTATCTTCAACATATAACTGAAAATATGCAAAACATACATTATAAAACCTTGACAGATATGTAGTAATTAATTTATTCATGTCTTTTGAACAAAGTATGATATTTTAAGACATATATTCAATATTATATAATATAATTACTTTCATACAGATTTTATTATTATATATGATAAAATCCGTATGAATTATATTTTTTTTTTCTGTATCCTGCATGTAGACATGTTATGTTGCCTACCATGGCAGTGGGAACTATATCTTAAGATACTTCCTCACTTTTTGACCAATTTTCAAGTGCTGGAAGTAAACACTGTGCTTTGTCAGATCAAGGAAATAAAAATAATTTACTATCCCCAACTGTTAAATTTACTTAGACACTGTGTTGCCTCCTACTATTACTATTTTTACTAATACAGTATTAAACTTTCAATTCAAATAGAAATAAATGTGTACTTTTACAGATATCAAGCTCCATGGCCTTTGTACTCAATGAACTGGTCAGTGAGACCAGACAAGAGATTTCGACTTGCTCTCGGCAGTTTTGTTGAAGAGTATAATAATAAAGTAAGTGGTTTCAGATTTTAATTCTCAAAATGCAATGTCTCAAAAAATATATGGTGGTATGTGGGGAATGTAGTATCTTGGCACCATACTCCCTCTACACATTTGAAACACTGAAATAATTCAATATTGTTTCTTTAATAACAGGTCCAAATCATCTCGCTAGATGAAGAGACAAGTGAATTCAGTGCAAAAAGTACTTTTGATCACCCATACCCCACTACTAAGATCATGTGGATTCCAGATTCTAAAGGCGTTTACCCAGATTTACTGGCTACTAGTGGTAATTGAAAATTCAATATTTACTTATATTTATGTGTTTTTTTGTTTATACAATATGGAGATTGTCATATATAAAATCATGTTATGTTAGAAAGTACTTATTTGCTTTGTTATAAAATAAAGTGAATGTAAGTGGGTAGGTTGGAATTATATATGACATAGATTAGTTCATGTTAAGCTACATAGCTAATACAATACCTATTGTGAACTCCAGTGTTTTATTTACATTACATATATAATAGAGATATAGGTCCATATAGTTTTTAGAAACAATCTCAGTCTATGGTTATGAAAATTACTATTTCTTTATTGATGGGTATGTTAAGTCTGTTATGAAAAATAAAATATTTGTATTTATTTTTATTTCAGGTGATTACCTCCGCATATGGAGAGCTGGAGAACCATACACTCTATTTGAATGTGTGCTAAATAACAACAAAAATTCTGATTTTTGTGCCCCACTTACTTCCTTTGATTGGAACGAAGTGGATCCTAATTTAATAGGGACCAGCAGTATTGACACTACTTGCACTATATGGGGCTTAGAGACGGGACAAGTATTGGGAAGAGTTAATGAAGTTTCCGGACATGTTAAAACTCAGTTGATTGCTCATGATAAAGTATGCAATGTTTTTTATTTTGTTTATAAATAATTAAATTTTTTAAAAAACACTAAAAGATATCCTTAAAAGCAAAATTAACAATCAACTATATATATTTTAATTCCAGGAAGTATATGACATCGCGTTCAGTCGCGCGGGCGGCGGTCGCGACATGTTCGCGTCAGTAGGGGCAGATGGCTCAGTACGAATGTTCGATTTAAGACATCTAGAACATTCTACGATTATTTATGAGGTAAATGCTTTTGTTGTTGTTAAAAACGTTTGTACAAAAAGTGGTCCACGAGACCGTCAGTGGTCCACGTGAGACTCGACGTCTACATTAGTGTGGCAGAAAAATGGGCGTTCATAATTTGTTAGTGAATAGTTTAAAAAGCTCAGCGACCATTACTTCAGTACAATATAATAATAGGGGTTTTATGTATTATGATTATGGATCCATTGAATAATAATAATTAATAGATAGTTACATTTAAGTAAGAACTTTCCAGTGCTGTAACTGGACTGAGATCTATTATATAATCTATCTATTATATAGCGATTGGCGGTTCTAGGAACGTAATATAGAATAAAACAAAAATATATATAATTGTAATTTAGATATTACAAGTCATTTTCGTCTCCTTTTTCCCACCTTCAATTCAAACAACATGTTTGTTGGTTTGTATTAAATATCAAAATTACAATGACATTACAAGTTATTTTTTATCCACCAGGACCCACAACACACACCTCTACTAAGACTAGCGTGGAACAAACAGGACCCTAACTATCTCGCCACCATCGCGATGGACGCGTGCGAGGTCATAATACTGGATGTGCGGGTTCCGTGCACGCCTGTTGCAAGACTGAACAATCACAGGGCGTGCGTTAATGGTATAGCTTGGGCCCCGCATAGGTAAATTGTTTATCTTTTTTTTTTTTGCGATGTTTCACTCGACAGTTTTAGTTTTATTATAATATATTTATAATAATACTCAGTACATTTTATACGTATATAACCTCTTGGCGTTGCCTCTTGGTGTGCAGGGATACAAATGTGACTGTAAAACCGACTCGAGGAAATGATGTATTTTTTAAATTTATATTTTTGTTCCTTCGTTCTGGTGTCAAGGTAAAAGCGCGGAATTGAGTCCCGCCACTCAACACGCAATACCTCCAGAATTCGGCGGTAAGTAGGAAACGGAGTGTCTTAACACTAGTTTCCCTCTGCCTACTTTGCTGTGTGCGGGATACAGCGTGAAAAAAAAAATATTTTAATCAAACTCCCTCAATTTTCAGCTCCTGTCACATTTGCACAGCCGGTGACGATCATCAAGCTCTAATATGGGATATACAGCAAATGCCACGCGCCATAGAGGACCCCATACTCGCGTACACCGCGGCCGAGGGAGAGGTCAACCAGATACAATGGGGCGCCACCCAACCCGACTGGATCGCTATATGTTACAACAGACACACTGAAATATTGCGCGTTTAAGACCTCCGCCTATAACAATTAAAAATTTGTAAATTAAGCCCCTTAAAAAAAAACGTTGAGCTCCCCCACTCAACACGCAATGCTTCTAGAATTGGGCGGAAAGTGGGGAACTTTTCGCCCAATTCTAGAAGTTTTTTACACTTGGTTCCCTCTGCCTACCCTGATGTGTTCCAGAATGGAGGTCCCTATACTCGCGTAAATTGCGACCCAGGATGTGATCAATATGTTACAAAACTACAAATATTGCGCTTTAATTAGTAGAGATCGTCTGTAACCCGCAAATTTATGACATTTTCGACTTATTATAGATGGGGGATTGGGGATCTATAATAATATAAATATACGGAGTTAGTCCTCCCTTGAGTAAATTACCCCATTGAGGACTTTATACTAGCGTACACCACGGGTCTACGCAACCTGACTAGACTTCATGTTAATAAATGTTAAATTTAAAAAAATCTTAAGTAAATTACACAACAGTTTCTATGTAAATATGTGATTTGTTTAATATATTCGATATTATTTAATTAACATGGGATTACATTACAAACAAGCCTGTCTACTTAGAGTACCATCAACCTTAAGAATAATTGATGTATCCCGCCACAAAAAAACTCCATTTTTTTATCGAAAGATTAAAACCTTTGTGTTTGCATCAATGTCTCTATTACAGAAAACAACTTTTACTTCTAAAAATTTCACTGTTAAATTTTGAAAAAGTTAAAAAACAATAAACATTTGTAGTAGATTTGTTCAAATGAAATGTT